>JAKRZM010001267.1:681571-879021 GCA_036379175.1 Heliconius cydno galanthus
AAAAAAAAAGTATCCTATGTTCATCCCGGGACCCTCAAGTATCTCTATATGAGTATTTTATCACAATTAAATTAGCGGTTTGGCCCTGATTGCGGAAAAGACAGACAGACAGACAGACAGAGTTACTTTCGAATTTATAATATAGGTATGGATTATAGATAGGTATAAGTTCACATTTCGCCGCTTCTTAAGACTCTCGTACTACATTTGTATGAAACGATGTAAATGATATAGCGTTGTAGGTAGAATGGGATTTATAGGCAATCGAAGAGAGCTAAAGTAAATCGCTTTGTGACACGTTAATCTACGTTGGGATCTCTTTAAATAATACACGTGGAATTTATTTTTGTTTTGCCTGTCAATTGTGTTTTGTATTGTGTAAGTATTCTATAATAATAGCAGATTTTATTCTAGCTGAAGCAATTATCTAAAATATTTTATAAGCTTCACTTTTAACTACTTTATGTATTTTTACTTATTTGAAGAATATCAGTTTTCAGGTTATTTTTACTTAAACTAGCTACGACCTCCTCTATTTTATCAATCTCTCATAAAATTTTCACAATACTCTACTATAGTAAGTAGTCTATAAACTACAGATCAATTAAAAACGGTCGGCGTCAGTAATAATAATCATTTTTAATGAAACCATTTTATTATAGCGCATAAGTTCATTTAATTCACATTTCATGCATAATGTATTTTCAAGCTGGCGGCAATGGGCGTGGCTTAGAACGGTGTAACACATTACCTCTAAATACTATAATACCGAAACTTATATGTTGATAACGTAATTATGTGAGGGCACCGTGTAAATCTTTGTAATTTATCTACGCGGTGCTGTAGTAACTAGTAGTAATGTGTTTAACAGATGTCATTTGAGCTTTTTAATTCGATAAAGATAAACTTATGTGTTTAATTCATCGTTGTAGAAAATAATAAACTTATTTTATCATCTGGTTCTTCTAGTCTAGTATTTTTTAAAGTTTTTTAGCTAGTACTGTACTTAATAATTTCACTGTACCTATATGTAATAATAATAGACCTTTTAATATTTTATATAATGGATCTTCTAAAATACGCAACCTTATTTATGGCAATAAGGAAGTTCAAGCTTAGCTTAGTTTCACAGCTCAAGTAGTATGATTTGAACTTACAACACAACCAAGTTCCGAATGTCTCAACTACACCACAATGCACTAAAGTACACATCTGTATTTATAAATTTGATTTTGCATACTAATTTCTTTTTATTTGTTTGCAGGTAAATCATCATCATCATCAATCTGTATAATATCTTACACGAATTTAAACGTAGGTACGTATCAAAGGGGGACTTATTAATTCTGTACAATACAGTCTCGTATTAAGCCGATGCAGAATTGCAGGCAGCAACTGATTTTAATGATGAACGAAAATCAATTTACGACTCAAACCATCTGTACTACTGCACCATTCAGGTGGAATAACAAAATATTATCGGAAATGGAAATGCCCCAAACGTTTTCGTGGCCGTGACAGACTGACAGGTGCGAAATTAAAGTTTATTATAACATTAATTTAATATTGTATAGAGGACAAAGGTTTCCCGCCCCTGGCTTTCATTATTGAATTAAATTAGCCCGCGAGGTCATTTTTCATTGGCATCAAAAATGTCATTTTCTTGGTGTTTAATATCTAATAGTTAATGAAATTAAGGATTAATTAATTTCTTTTGTGACAATGTTTACAAGAAATAAGTGTTTAAGTAAACATACTACTACAGCTAACTACTAGTATGTCAAAATTAATGATATTTTATTAATACGATAAGTATGACACAAAACACAGTTGCTTTTTGCCCATTTACCTATTTACTTTCAAAGTACGCAACGGATTTTAATGCAATTTTCAATAATAGAGGAAGGCTTTAACCTAATACATGTAGATATTATTAAATTTATTTAGCATCAATTACCCTATGATATGAAAGATTTTAGTAGTGCAATTTCTTACTAGTTAATCCCCGTTGGATTAAAGAAATAACCATAATAAGGCACTCGATGCGGGCAAAGCCGCGCGTTACAATACTAATATTATATTTTATTCTTGAATTGACCTTCTAGCGACAGAAAACACCATGGCATTTATATCAATTATTCTAACGGAAAGCAATATTTTCTAATATTGACCCCCATACATTTGTGGAACGTGGCCTTCTATTGTGACAACTTATGGATTTAGCTTTGTTTTTGTCAGATGCGAGATATATAACTTTAATAATAAAATATAGTAGCGATGCATTTAAGTAAATAGTATTTTATATAATATGGAGGCCTTATACAGTGTACCAAAGTTTATTTATTTTGAAAATATCAGTAACCAAATATTAATAGTTCGTGAAATATTTGTGTATCGCGATAGCAATTTGAAGAACGAAGCCACAAGTCTTATACAATTTATACTCATATTATGTTCCAATTAATCACTTTAAATAGAATTTCTGAAGCTATTTAATATGCTACATAGTTACTCCACTAAATTACTTAATATGAGATTACTCTCTTAAATTCTACTATTTTATTTCTAACATTATTTTAGAATATTCTTACTTTTAAAAATAAAGAAATATTTTACTGTTCTATGTTATTTATACAAACATTCACACATATATTCCTCTAAAGGGTAAAAATGTTTGCAATTATATATTTTTTATTATGTACTTTGTTGAAAAGAAAAGATTTACCGCTATTTTAGTGTAGTATATTACTTCTCATAGTAATTTACCACTATTGCGATCAATACAATAATAATATCCCTTTCATATTAATATTAGAAACGTTTATATAGCCAGAGTCAATAAAAATTGTACGCCTATTACTTATTTGAACTCATGCGTCTCAAAGTTAATTTACCAGGTGATGCCGGCGTGAAAATTATCAACAAGTAAAACTAATTGCGTGAATGACTTTGTTAAAGCCGACTATTACAAATTACTTACATTAAAAAGGTTCTTTACAAAGCATGTTATAACTATTATTAGTAGAAGTTTGTTTTTTTGCTTTTAAGATAAGTTTTTCTTATTTTACCTATTTCTAATGATAATTTCATTTCCTAATGTAGTAGTCGAAGTAGGAGTCAAACCCACATCCTGTCGTGCTTACATTGTCAAGTCAAGTTTGTTTTTTAAAAATAATTAATCATTTTTGTCACCTGATCTAATATTTTAGATGTGTGTTATGTATATTTTTTATCTAATATTTCCATATTCTTATATAATTAAAATCTTATCTTATTATTATACTTGTTTGTTGAAGTAGCTAAATATATTGTTTCTTTGATTTATTTTTGTGTTAAACGTGTTGTATATTTATCAATAAAAGACAAATATAACATCTGTAGAAGAAAAATCCTAAGATTTTTTCTACTCTTCTAAAGAAATTAAGTGATTTGATACTAAAAAGGCCAGATCGGAGCTTTTTGATAAAATCTCAAGATCGTATTTAAGATTAAATTGAATCGATCCCAAATCTATTAATATTATATAGGATTACTATTTCGGTAGGGACGCAAAATCGTTTTTGAGAAAAATGTTAAAAAATATATACCTATTTATTTAGAAAATCTTTCGCAATTCTGCATCAAAATCTTTTTATTTTTCAAAAATTTGAAATATGTAACACAACCATTGCGAAAAATACCCATTATATCGAAATTCATCAAAATCTAACATCGCATACAAAGTAATTTTATCAAGACACTAGTACTATTAATAATATATTTATATAAATACTAAATGCAGGATATTTTTTACCAAAATCTAAGCTTATTCTCATATTTACTCGCGCATGAAACTGAACACGTAATCCCTGTCATACTTGTCAAGACGGTATAAGCATCGCGAGTATTTCCGATATCTTATGAACCCAAATCAAGCGAATAAACACTATATAAATATCCAACGAAGGAACTTTAATATTTGAATTTTGTTTTCTTTGACAAATCTCCTGCTTTGTACATACTTTGCCTTTTGTTCCTGTTATGTGCGAAGCTCTTTTCTAACATATGAGTTTTTTTTTACTTTTTAGCAGAAATACTCGTTGCCTAGATTTTACTGTTTTTTTTTTTGGACTTTGAAGTTTTGAATCCTGCAAAATTTTTGCTGTTCGCTAACAATAGTTTTAGTTGGATAGAGGATAAAGTTGACATAAATTACGACGTCGTATGTACAACGTTTGTATGGACATCAAGTGGTACAATGGGACAGCATCTATCTCGAATAGCAATGGTTGTAGGTTCAATTCCTTGAGGCAATAAATTATTTTCATTTTCCCACTCTGGTAATTCATAATTATTATTGAATAGACTATGATAGTCTATTGTTATAAAATTATACTTTAACTTCTTTTTGCTCCTATATTTTTTTCTTTTATATTTTATACGTGACAGTCACATCGACTGTACTCTGATAATATATATTATGTACATATATAGATACGATCTTGAAATTGATGATATAAAACAAGCAATATATCAATAATTTACCCTTTTCTTTATTGCATTGACTTAAAATCAACCTTATTACAACATTATAAGGAACTATTTTATAGAAACAAGTAAATTTTAAACTATGTGTCTCTGAAACGTCTCGACTAATTTAATACGGACAGAAAGACGTTGATTCTTACTATAAATAACATTCAATGGCGTTTAATGGCGTGGCGTAGTCCCTAAGAAATTATTTTTAAACTAAAAAACGGCCAGTACAGTGGATTGTGCTTTTTTTCCGCTTTTTATATTTCATACGATAAGAGCTCATTAAGCTTTCTTACTTAATTAGATCTTTCGATTGATCTTTTTTGTGAATTTGAAAATATCAAATTGCGTATTTTATTGCAGAAAATGGAGGATTTTTACAATAATTTATGAATTATTTTCTTTTGTTGACAGATTAATAAAGTATATCTTGGCTAATTGATAAGTGTTATCTTGAGCTATATGTGAAATACGATTAGTAGACAAAGATATCTATACTAATATAATAAAGCGGAAGAGTTTGTTTGTTTGTTTGTTTGTTTGAACGCTAAGATCTCTGGATCTACTGGTCCGATTTACTATGTTTTTGTTTTGTATGAAAGCTGCATTCTTCAGAAGTGCTATAGGCTATATAATATTACATTACACATATTTACTAATAAAATAAAATACTTTCTAATTTGACATGCAATTTATTCTGCCATGTTAATAACAACCGTCGTTGCTAAGCACCGGTTTGCAAAGTTTCTTTGTTGTTTTAAGAAAACGTCACCCAAAATGAACTTATATTTTGCTATTTATCCTTATAAAAATAAATATATTATATAATATTTAATAAATATTCTTATAGTTCAAGCAGGCGTAGCCGCGTCCGGGTCCACTAGTTATATGATAAACATAAACATATAGCTTATACATCAAGCTAACGTAGACACAAAATTTATGTCAAACTTCTGTATAATTTAGCTATAATATAACAATGACTTTAAGCGGGCGAAGCCGCGTTTGGGACGCTAGTAAAGAAATATTTATACACTTGCTCTTTAAATATTTAGTAAGTACAAATAAACAATTAAATATAAATTTAATAGGTCTAGCAATTTGGCAACAAATTCACTGTTGTAATAGCCACGCAAATCCGGCTATATCCAGGGTTCAGACTGTTTCAAAGTAATGATAGTAATATATTCAATATTTCATATTCCTTACGATTCCTATTTTTTTTATAAAATAAAAATATTATATTTAACAATATATACGGTAAATTAATTTATCGTCACAAATTAATTATACAAGATGATTGCGGATTTATATTAAACTTAGATAAGTATATATTTGTAGCATAGATATAGTGATTTATTACTGCCAATCCTGTTAACATTTAAATTGAAATAATTCATAAAAAAATGCTTAATAATACTAAAGATAACTGAGCACACTGTAGCGTTGAGTTCCGCCACTCAACTCACATTGTCGTGAAAATTAAGCAGCAAGTGCTCGACGGCCTGTCTTAACATTTAGTTTCCTCTGCCAATAATGCTATACAGGAAGAAGTAAAGCTGTTTTTTTTTTATTTTAATCTTCCAAAAATATTTTTAATCTTCCACTCATTTTTAAACATCAAAGGGTTAATTATTTTAGAAAAAACCCTTTCAAACGTAACAAAAATTCGTTTCACACTTCACGTTGCCATTCTATAACGAATTTATATATATGGAATTAGAGAGGCTTAAAAAGTAAAACAAATGTACGCGCTCGTACCCCTACCTCTTATTAGAGTTCAAAGCCGCCGCACTGTCGCCGCCAATCACTAGGGTTGATATTGATTTTATTGTACCCGCTACGTTACATTTAAAATTTTAAATTTATTTTGTGAAACGAAATGAAATGTTTTGTTTTCGTTTTCGTAATAAAATATAAAAGTAAAAATATATGATGGATAACTTTTTAACATAACATTAAGAATATACTATGTCGACATGGTTGTAGGTTCGATTTCCAATTGCTGATAATTTTATATAATATGTAACATTTTTTATTCCGATCTGTTGACAAAGAGTGACGTTGTTTGTTGACTGCTTTATTAAAAGCAGCATTCTTAAAAGATCCCATATAAAACAAAATTCACTCGATTTTTTTGACTGTAAACGTGACGGTAGTAGATTTGATTTCCACTCCGAGGAATTAATTATTATCAATTTTTCGCTCTGGTAACAAGACAAAGTGCAGCGTTGAATTTCACTATTCAACGTGTACATGGTGTTTGGGGAATGGAGTGCCTTAACACCAGGTTCCCTCTGCCTAGCCTGCTCCAGCATAAGCTCTTGAATGTGAACCCATATTATAGAACAATTCAAAACTATAAAAACACATAAATTATACAGTACTACGTTATAATTAGGATTCCCGGGAAACAGCAGCTATCTGGTATGCTTCGGTCGAAACGACAAATATTTAGCCAGATGTTCCATACACGCTATTCGATGCTATTCAAAGTGTCCTCAAAACAGTATTGGGAATGATGTCCAGGAATGTTTAGCTTGTTCTGTTGAACAGGCATTTCTAAAAATATTTCATATAGCTCGTGATTGTTTGTATGGAAAATCTTTTATCGTATTGCATTTTTCTTTGTTAGGTATAGGTGGTTAAATACGATGTTAAAAACTTTTGGGATAGTCAATGTGTATTGTTAAAAAAAAATGTATACTTTTTAGTTTCTAGTGTCTGTAGGTTTGAAAATAAAATAAATATAGTTTATTATTATATGATAAGATAAATTAACTTGTACAATAATCCGCAGTGAACAGATATGACAGAATAACCAGTATTATAAGGATGTCATAATCATAGGCAAGTTCTTTACTCTACTAGACCACATCAAGCTCAAAACACCCCTATCTCGACAATTGGTGTAAAGTTCGTCTTCGTTAAAAAAACAAATAATGACATTAAACAAAACAAAAATATCTAAAATTATTAAAAAACAAATACATTTAATACCAAGAGTAATTCAAATAAAAAAAAACTTACACGCAAATGAAAACGAATCACCAATAATCGAAATAAGCCTAGCAGGTCAGCTGGAGGAAATTTACCTACCAGTAATTGCGGCCCGAGGCAGTAACTACTGTGTATTACAATAAGGGCATCGGTATAATCAACATCTATTTATCTTCCTGCAATATCAGAATTTGAATAGAACAATTGAAAATTATAGGTGCGTCTCTCTATGCAGACTACGAGTATATATGAGTGGGTAGAGATATTTATAGAAGTGGTCGTGGGTTTGTTTTTCTTCAGTATACAATGCTTTGTTTATTATGTATAGAAAAATACTAATAAACTTCTTTTATTAAGTAGTTCTTTGAAGAAGTGTGTAGAGAATATTTATTTTTTGATGTCTTTTTTTAGTTTTGCATAATAAATGTTAGTAAGTTTAATTATTATTAACCACTTAAAATGAAGTGTTTTAAAAATTGGTGAAAAGCTGATCTTGCTAAGTGTGAAAATATGTAAAATTAGAAAAAAATCAAACCTTTTATTAAACAATCAAAATAAAGTTTTTATATTAAATATAAAAATATAATAATCCACAATGTCAGTTAAACGTACAGTCGGGCGGTTGAATACAAACTAAATAATAGATTTTAAGTTCCAACCGAACTCTGTACTTCTGCAGGATTACGTTAAACTTTCGTTAATCACGATACGATAGAGGTTTAAACTGGACAACGACTTGTGATTACTTTCTTCTTAACTTAAGCCTTGTAAAGTAGAACTGCGCTTTTGTTTCTGTTTGTACTGAAACTAACTATAATTTAGTAATTTCTTCAGTTTACACGATTTTTATTAAAAGAAATTATAGCTTGTAGCATACTTACTAATATATCTATCCCCATATACCTGACCATACTTATCACCGACATATTAGGCAGAGGGATCGTAGTGCAGAGACACTCCGTTCCCCAATGTCCGCTAATTTTCGATATAATGCGTGTTGAAGGGAGAAACTTAACGCCAAACTGTAAAAAGACAACGGTCCTCTTTTTGAAGCTAGGGAATAAAAAATATTTATTCCCTAAAGTGGGGTCGAATTTACAACAGTTACGCCTCAAGCCACACGCTTTGCTTCTGCGTCACGGCGGCCTCCTTCGGGAGGTTAGTTGGAGAGGTAGTGATAGATTATACTATAATTATATGTAAATAGAATAATTTATTACAATCGCTACTCTCTAAAGAACTTTGAATGTAATACCAAATGTTGTGAAATCAAAGGACCTCTTGTTCAAATCAAATATACAGAACATGAAATTGAAGCGCGATTATTTACATACATTAAGAATCAGAGCTATTCAAAATATCTCCCTCACGTTATGATTATAAATTTTGTTACATTTACTCCTTATATACCACAAATACATAATATTATATGACACCTTGTTAATAATGTATTTGCTAAATTCGTTGACGAAACTGATATAAACACATAATATGTTTACAGTACATATAGTACTTAAACGAAGTAAAGTTAATGTATTATATATTTTTTTATTAATTTCTGATACTACAGCTATTTAAAATATCAAGGGTAGATTTCTTTTTTATATTTTTAGAAGTACTAAACAAACGTGGTAAAACATTATGCACAGGTTTTTTAGTAAAACACTTTCAACTGTAGATTTTCAATGTCACATATAAAATTATCACTAACACTATATTACAAAATGTTAGCTATATTTGTCTTAGGAATAAGCCCTTTCTAACCAAGAAATAATAGTACTATACAAATGATAAGGCGGCACTTACCATGAGTGTAACATCAAACCAAATGTAAAGTAAATCTCATTCAGAGACGATGCTTTGTAATTTTAACACCTTACAAATATCAAAAGCTGGAACAATAGCGAGCACCCTTGTGGGGTTGTGGGTTCAACGGCCTCTTATTTGAGAGGTGTGAAGCGGTGAACAGTAATTCAAACAATACAGATTGTATTTAAGTTTATCAAATTATATAGTACTAAATATAATTCTATGGTGTACCTCTGTTTGTTGAGATTAATCTAATGTGTAGTCAAAATATTGGGGTCTTTCTTAGTAAAAACTTTATTTGAAGGAGAAAACGAAAGCTGATGAAGCAATTTAAAAGAAGAAAGCAAGCGAAAGTAAACAAACTAACAAAGTAACGATATTCTCTTGTGCAATACCTAATTTGCAAGGACCAGCACGAAATAGGTTAATTTGCTATGCGACTCAAATCACAGCCAAATGCATTAGGATTACTTAGCTGTAATGCAATCCCATCTCACTGAGAACTTCAAGTAGGATTTATTTGTATCAGTCAGATTGTCTGACACTAAGTCTAGACTTCCAGAATTGTAGATTGATCTCTACATTAGCATTACATTACCAGATAGCGACTGACGGATCTCGAGCTTATAACAAACTTCTCATATCTATTGTTAACGTAGTAATCTCCAAGATCTTCAGTTTAGTATAACCGAGTTGTTTAGATTTTACTTTATAATTCAGGTACTTTAGGTGTCGACTTGTAGAGGCGAGTGCTATTTGTGTAGATTTAAATGAAATAAATTTTCGCCGAACACCATTCGTTAGAACTACTTTGTTTAAAAGCTTTTAAGGGTATATCGTTTTGTTATCCTGCCAGATGTTATTGTAGCTCTTGTAATTAAATTCTTTGCTTTATTTTGAATTAAATCGTAATCTTACTTATAAATCTGTTTAAAATATTTCACGTTTGAAAAAATGTAAAATTATACTCATGTATATAATTAAAAAATACGTTTTCAAAAGAGATAGTACCATTTGCGAACCAAACAAAGCTAATTTTAGGGAATTCGATAACTGCGAACGATCACTTGGTACCGAAGCATTTACACGATAACAAACCGGAAGCTGATTCGAACGAATTCACGTGCGTAGTTAATTGAAACATGGCGCCCGGAAAGGACTTTTATGACCCTCCGTTAAAACATGCAGGCTTTTAGGCCCGTTTCAATGTAAAATTCAGAATTCGTGAAACTTCATTAAATTTTCTGCAAAAATCTTTAATTCTAAGATGCAACATAGTGCTTTTATATATTTTGAGAATCACACGATTGTTTTTTATGATATCTTAGTATAAACCCCATTTTGATGTATGGTTTAAAAACTCATTCGTCATTCTTTTAAAAGGATAATGTATGAACGTATAGGACTTTGCAAAGTAGATGTGCAGTCCACTGTCCAACCCTTCTCAAATAATACTTTGTTTAACAATAGACCAAATAGTAATATTTCTATTGAAGTCTGGATACATTAAAAATATAAGCACGAAATTATTTCCCCTACGCTTAACTACACTCCCTCGTAATGCAAAATCCCAAGGGATAGAATGGCATAGACTGGATTGCAACAGAAGGGATTCTGGAAAAGATGAAAGTCATGTATCTCTCCAAGTTTATTAAAATCACACACAATCCGAATAGTTTTTCAATATAAGCACACGTTACTTTATTTTTTTGTATTGTTTTATATTCTCCCAAATTGTACATTACAGAATTACATTAAAATTAACTTATTTGTCGAGATTTACCTTAAATTAGCTCAAAAACCTAACTTCCATGACTTTTTTTTAAAAAAACCCTGTGTAAAAATTTAAATTTTTTCTTTATTCTGTTAAAAATTGCAGCAAAAATTCTGTTGAATTTCTTCTTTTTACTGCGTCTATGACGACAGTAACAAGGACACATTAACAATTTACATTTTCAAAATAAAATATGCAACTTCCATCGTTATTGGCCGGTGCATTGTTCATTGTATGCAGATTTTAAAACACATAAAACAAAAATTAATTCTTGACCTGCGCGGCCTACGCGTATCGCTAAATTCAAAAATAGCAAAGTATCATAGGTCGAATACCAACAAATAACATTAATTCCATCATTACCATTTAAATGCTCAGTGAATAAGAAACCCATAAATATCCCAAAAACGTTCAAGCGAACACTTTTCTCTTCGGTCAATACATTTAGATTCTTATCAAAATGAACAATGCCGAGTCTAAACGCTTATTCTTTGTAAACCGCCGCGCGAAACAAAATCAGCCATGTCAAATTAAAATCAATTCTATCACCACCGATTAAAGTCTATGTACACAGCTAGTATAAGTTTGTTATAATCTGTATGCATTTGGTGTTCGGTCCGCCTGATTGGTCGTACGTTCGCAGAAGGGAGACGGCCATAAGATTTGCCGTCTATCGTTTTCACTTCGATGACTTGATTTTAATTTGATTTCAAAGTCCTTAAATGAGCATTACTATGTGTTCAGAATAAGCTTTTTAATCTCTTGTGATGACACAAAAAAGAACATCAGTTGAAGATTACATCGGGATTGCGTATGAAAAAGTCATAAAACAAAGGGTCAAAATGTCGGAGAAACATAAATGAAGAACAATTACGCGACACAAGACAAAGGACGTTGAGTTTTTGAAGACTATATTAAATTTTTAATTCATTATATAAAATACTTATAGTATTTTTATTAAAGTCCATAAAAATACTCGCAACAAAATAATTATGTTACAATATATTTAAAGTTCTTCAGTCTCGCTTCTTTTACAATGTCATAATTATCTTCAGGCGCATCCCTCGAGGTGAGGACGTTTTTGCTTCTCCTTTGGAATATTTACTGTTTAAAATTTGCATGTAGCATTCTGTACTTGATAAGGGATAAAATATTATAACATTTTTCATTTGTTATTTTAGTAGTACTTATGTGGTTCTAGGTTGAATTTCGATTCATAAGTAGACTTCTAATAACACTATGTTTTTTAGGATTTGGTTAGATAAAAAATAATGTTGTGTTCTGCCACTAACTATTCAATATTTTTAAAGTTGAGAATGCAGAGCCTTATACCTAAGTTCCTCATATGCCTTAAATAACACATTATACTTTTATTTTACAACAAAAAAACGTTTATCATGTTAATAAGATTTACTTAAATGTCACCACATTAATATTCCAGAAAACACACAAAAGCGGAATTTGTCTAAAGGCGGCTCATAAATCTGATCCAACCCTTGAGTAGTTTGATTTATTATAGGCCAGCAATTTGAATAACACCACTACTTGTTTTCAAATCGTATGAATAGACGGTCTAGAGATATCGTGATTTCATTTCTTGTTTCTGATGAGAATGGCTGTCATCGCACTCTAATTAATGTTTACGTTTTGTTATTTGACAGTTGGATATTTGTCTCTGCAGTATCAGTATTTATTGGTAGCTATTACAGAATGCCTCATTCATCATTTGCAACTTCAATTTCTGGTTTGAGGGGATCGTAAATTATAAGTTTTAAATCATTTTTAGATTGGAATGTTTGTAATTGTAAGTTTTTTCATTCAATTATGTATGTATCTAGATTGACATTTATGACATATTATCCTTAATGTAAAAATCTTATTTAATAAAATACAGATGATGATTTTTTTAATACTTTTTAATAATAATTAAGTTAGCAAAATGTTAATATACTTTAGTCCAAACATTTTAAAAAACAATATTTTCTACGATAAAAATAAAAATTAATCACACTTGACAATAGACTTGCTAAATAGAAACAAATGTACACCAACACTGATATCAATTAATAACGTCCCGACAGCGGCATTGACCGACCTTAAATGATGCAGAAATAATGTCAGGACATTCTAACGACTGTCATAGACAAACTAACGACAGTCAATATCGCATCGTAACGACTTTGTGGCTCAGCCTCTTGGAAGTGATAACTGGTATTAACCACGCTTATTTCCTCGCGCTAAAGTTTGGAATTCCTTGTAGCGCAGAGGTTTTTGTATTGCTTTCACTCGTTCTTTGGATATCGTAGGTTGATTTTTGTCTGGTACAAATTATATATATGTATATGTATGTTGTTTCTATTAAAATAATCAAACTATTAAATATCACTAGATTCCCTGCTTCCTTTGCTATATCAAGATATATCCTGAAGTTTAAAAAAAAGAAAAAACTTATAAAAAAAATGTTGTGTCTGTTAAATCAAATTTATTCTATAATACATTTCTGTCTGAACTATGAATCGACTGGTTTGAATGAAAAGGAAATTTGCTGACTATTATTTGAATAGGCTATAAGTGGGGCGATTGCTTTGGTTTTTACGACGCCATTCCTACAACATTGAATAGAATTTCATTCAATAATGACAATAATTGTTTTATATCTTTTGGCTAATAAAATTAGAAAATGTTATTTTACTGTGTCTAAAGGGACTTAGCGAGGGACCCATCACTCCGTTATTTACATACAGATTAGTAATTATTTTATTCATAATTTAATATGAGAATTAAACCAACAACTTTTGTGAATTCAGACACTTCTCAGTTTTTATATATTGACATCATGTTACTAGCCTTACAAAAAAAATACTGTACATTGACGGTACGCTTATAAGACCACATTGACAATAAACAAATAATTGGTTTTCATCAACCCCTAGTAAAGTCTTAATTTTACTCCTCTCTCCTTCTTTATAGTCATTGTAAGTATTAACAAAATAAATATTCAAATTTAATACCAAATACGTATATACTGAATTTGTATCAAGCTTTAGTATAAACCTGATTCAATTCCATAGACAATAACTAAAACCGATTCTCAGTTGAGATTATTATTCGAAATATCTCAAGTCTCTACATATTAAGTGCTTAATAATATGTGAATATACATGAAATACGACGCCGTGCCCGCATGGGAGGTGACATTTATTAAATGGTGTAAAATTTATTGGCACCGTAAGCACTTAACTATCATGACTGTCAGTTCGGGATAGCGGTGACTCAATTGTCTCGTGGGGTGAAAAATTTTCTTAATCAATTCATATTTTTATATCACTTATATGGTCCTGTAATTTTGACCGATTTTATGTAAGTCACTAGAATTTTGAGTTGTAACTACTCTTTTAAGTTGACGGACACATGACAATCAGGCTTGACCTATTTTGGTCACTTTGTTTAAACACTTAACGAGAATATGCCAAAAAGATGGACCAATACTTAAAAAGAAGATATATGTATTGCCTACCATAACATTTGGATTGTATTTTCAGAAAATATCGAAATTTCTATCGAGAGTTCACATGTTTTTCAACTTTGAGGCTATCAGAAGTAGGTACTTTATGCCCGCTACAAATATGCTGAACGTTATCTGGCAGCTTTACGTCTCAATGATGACCCACTTTCCCGCAATAAAAAGCCTCAACTGATGCAAAAATCAGATCAAAAGTTGTATCCTCAATCGAAATAGAAACATTTTTTATTTATAACCATCATAAATAGATTGAAATTTATATCAGGGTTGAGACAATAAAAACAAATTGCTTTTCGTCCCGTTTTATGGGACGTCAATACGTAACGTATAAAACGACAATAACCTCCCGATAACTTTCCAAATAGATACATTTATACAATGGTATAATAATCTGGTGCACAAAGCACACCCGTTTGGATAAGAGCGCAATATTCAACTGTCAACCCCAAGCAGTGAGCGGCATTTGGCAACCAAGCTGTAATGGCACAATAAATAGTTTGTAGCCTTTATCCATCTGTCACTTAACTAGTAGAATATACAGGCGTCATTCAGCGAAACGCGGTGAAAAATCGCGGCCTGGGCACCCCTGGCGACGCCTGACCGTTGCAATTCACACCCAATGTGACAGATTTAGGGCTCACTTTGGATTGTATTGTCCAATGAATAAATTTAAATATTTGTTAACTTAAAATGTAACCCGTGTTGCCGGAAATACAGTCTAAATTGAACTTCTGAACATTTGTTTCTTAGATTGTCGTTGTGTTTTACAAAAATGACTTCTATTATTATACGACTAGAGTGTAATATGACGTGTTATTAATATTACGATACATAGGGGTTACTTAACTTTGAAGTTGTTCAAAAGACCCTCGATTTGGAATTCTGGTGGATTTCTTTTTGGATTAAAGGCCTTATGTATTTAATTATAGTGCAATGGGGTTATTACCGATGCGAATATGTCACGCATCAGTTTTTAATGACCATGTTGTTTTGTGTAACGGTTATATCCCTATTTTATTAATAAATTATTCATATATAAATTATTTCAGCCATTACTTACGTGCTCTCGTAATAGATTTTAATTCTTCCCAGTAGAGTACACTATACTTAGTTTAAACTTTTTTGTCTTCGTTAAAAACGAGATTTGTTCTAAAAAAATTCATGTTTTTAAAACAAATCTAATATAAAATATACTATGCTAAACAAATATAAAAAACGAACAATTCTTTTCTTCTAAGAATAAATAAATATAATAAATTTTATAAATATAAAATGAATATAAAAAAAAGGCTGGATGCTAAGTAGATTTATCATAGCGGACTGGTAAAACAATAACTAAAACCTAGACCCTGGAGACGCAGACATGCTCTACAACGAAGTGTATTATTTATGCCGTTGACTTTTAACTTAAAATATATTTGATAGTACATTTTATTATAGAAAATTGATAGTACAAAATATAGATTGTAGATTTTTGTTATAATTAACAAATTTTACGTAATTTCTATATACTTAGGTACGGTATTCATATTCATACAACACAAACATCACCTACTATAAGGGGACTAAGCTCACAACCACTTACCACCTACAAATTATCTTTTACATCATACTAATGTTTTAAATGACAATTTAAGTTTGTTTGTTACGCTTTCACCCCAAAAGTACTTAATAGTTTATTTATATACTACGCAATTACCATGAAACTTTTACCCAAAAATAAAACTACCTTAGGAAAACTCATAGGTTAGTAAAAAAAATGAATATTTAAAAAATATAATTATTATCCTACAGAAATGCTTGCGCGATTTCGCGGGCGAATCCTCGAGCGGATCCCTAGTAGGTACTAAATAAATGAAATAATAATCACCTACTAATTTGTTTCTTGTATAAAATAATATTTACTTATTCCTTTATTGTCCGTCAGCGTTACATCAAAGGCAACCGTATGCTATAACGCGATGCCACAGGGCTACCTAAATAATTATTCCGTTTTAAAGTTATTTAAACGAGGACAAAATAAACATGCATACCCTTGTCAATATTGGTTCTAATTACTTACAACTTTTTAATTTGGCCGTTGAATATGGAAGTCTGAGTTTTTTGATTACCAACCTATACGGGTACAAATGGTCGATAATTATATATAGCTATGCCGCAAACATTAGTGACAAGAGTGATTAAGTTATACGTTTTGCAATTTAAAACTCCTACCGTCATGGCGGAGTGGAACGCTAGTGGTGGTTGGTTGTGGGTTCGATACCATTTCATTTTTTCACTCTGGTGGATAAAGTGTGGTGTTAAACTACGTAACTCTACACGTAATGTGTCGAAGTTAACTTACCTCTGTCTATTGTACATAGCAGGGTAAAAACCGTGAGGCTGTTTTTCGTTTGTATGTCTGTCAAGTTATTTTAAAAAGTAAACTTTTTATATTTTGTTCTCTTAGTGTATTTTTCACAACTAATAGAAATATAAAGAAAATTTAATGATTCTTAATTTTTACACTTCTATAGATTTCGGAAATATGTGACGAAACCTAAACGTAACACCTACTTGGTCTACAAATCTGATGGTTAAAATTTCGACACTAAAAAATATAATGTTTGTTAATAAAATTCTAACGCAAAATCGATTTAACAAGAGAATTGCCTTGCGCAATGACGATCTTAATTAAATCAAATAAAAACTTTAAACTACACGCAATAAAAGCTTGTAAACGACCTAAAACGTCGTCATTGCGGAACGTGTGTGACTGCATTCAATGATAATGGTCACAAATACCCTTCGAGGAAATATTTGTACTTAAAATACTGACGCTTCCTCGATCTGGTTAAATATAGTGCCGCTTTAGGTTAAGAAATAAATGAGTTGCACCTGAAATTATGCACTGATGGTATACTGATAAACCATTCTTTTAGAATTTACTGTTTCGTTTCTGCTTTAGGTAGAAGTGAATTAATTTTTTTTTTTAATATGTTGGTAATATTTACATAGCATAGTAAGGTAGAGTATGAGTGCAACTCGAAAGGTTATAAGTCCGATCTTTTCTCTGGAAATTGATAATTTTTTTATGCTGTGTCTTTCACATAGCAGGGTAGGGACATGGGGTAGTGTTAAGATACTTCGTTCCTTTATAATTGAAACATTTCCTTTCCCAACTTTGTGGAGTGATTATTACTCGACTCCGTTTCTTCCGCTTTCTTTTTCATTTCTTCCCAACGGTGAGGCAAAAATATCGGTGGTTGATTCTAATATTCTAGTTACAATGTCTCTAATTAGATGGAAAGTGGTTAATAGTGTGTCTCGAGTCTTCGTTTTCTATAAGTGGAATGCTAAGCGGAATAAAGCTTAAAGCTTGCAAGCTTGCAAGTTGTGTATTACAATACATTACTTGCATAATACAATACATATTTGCAATGTACTGTAGATAGAACTAAATTACCTTTACCAAGTTATTGATATCAAAATAACAAAACAATTCCACGATTTGTAATTCAAAACATCAAAAAACCATTTCCGAGGTACAATTTCCATAATAACATTATGAATATTTTTCTTTGCAGGTATCAAAACGTGACTATCATATCAACTTTGGATAAGTAAGAAATAGCTTATTAAGGATCGATTCAAATGTATTCTAACGGTAAGGTCTCGGTGAGGTCACAACAGCGAGTTAGTTGTAACGTATGCCTTCTGCCTGGTGCAGGCTTGAGTGCAAAGCTTTGTTCCTATACAATAAGTTTCAATATATTTTATGTATGTATGTACGTGTGGCTTTAACTCATGTCGCTGGAGATAAAAGACGGAGTTCTTGCTATTTAGATAATATATCTATGAAATATAAATGTTATGTTCTTTCCCGCTCTGGTAAGCGTAGCGTGGTGTTGAGTCAACACGCAGTTTGGACAATTTAGTAAAAACTTGGGAGAGGAGTGTCTTAACACTGGGTTCTCTTTGGTGGAAGAAATGTGGAAATGGATGGATATGGATAAAACATAGGAGCTGCTTTTTTTTAATTTTCGGGAATTTCTCTCTAAGTGCATCCCATATATACACCCCAAGCAACTTATAAATTTCAGCGTTCTACGCCGCGTATTTCCGTCTGTGCTTTTTCTGTCAATCACTCAGTAACGGAAGAGTTTTATTCAATTTTCATTTTATAAATTAATTATTTAAGGCAATTTAGCGATTGCTTTGCATTTTTAATGTATCTTACAAAACGCAACAACCATTGCGTAATTGATAAAAATATATATGTAGATACTATTTTCAAAACCATTTAACACTAATCGTACCATGGCGGGTCAAATGACCCATTTTAAACTTTGAGTGTTAATTTCTTGAAGATAGAAAAAAAAATCGCCATTTGCTTTTACGACTTTTATTAGAAAATACAGCTAATGTGTTTTTTAAGATTTACTTTTCTCTTATATTTTTTTTTTATCGAGAAATATATGTAATGTGCCTTAACTACCACAGCGGGTCATTTGACCCGCTCAAAGATTCTGTATCTCGATTTGTATGTATTGTGATACAAATCATTGTAATGGTTATTTTTGTTATAGCATCATATATTGTGCATATGCATTGTAAAATTTTAGTTATTGGCTGGCGGATAAATAGCCAATCTCGGTTTACTCTCAGTATATGTGTATGTAGAGTAAGCGTAAGTATTACAATAAAAATTTCAAGTTATAGTGTTGTTTTGCGAATCAAGAATTCTTATTTCATAATTTTACTGATAATTCTTATTCCCTAAATATCGAAACATTCAAGATATTTGAAATCATTAGAAATTATAAGTAATATAGATGAAGAGTGTTCGGAATTTAGAAGGCAGTTCGAAATTTGAATAAAAACTATAAAAAAGTGAAGTGGATAACATAGAAAAATATTTATTTGACACTACGGACGAATGTGAGTTCTCAGGTAAGTAAAATATAGGAGAGAATATCTTGAATGTAAATGAAAAAAAGATTATTGTCGAGTTCAGAAAGTAAAAAATGACGCGGTAGCCTGATATACAGAAATTGCAGATAAAATTGATAGAAGGCTCACCACCTGAATGAACTCAAATTTATGATGTTCTAGGGAGGTTGAAGGCCTGGTAGCACATACTAAACGATATATTATGAAAAACAAGATATTATTTATTATTATTATAAGGGCATTTTCTTTGATTATTGATAATCACATAATGGTGCACATGAGAAAATGCACAGAAAAAGCCTTTCGAGTATTGAATGCTGCACAGATCTTCAATATTCTTTATCTGGCTGGAATCAACACAAAGGGTTTTATACAAAGTAACCACCGGCGAAAAAATCTGAAACAATATTTTTTTGTTTTATTTTTTTTTTTAAGTTTTTTTATGTAATAAATAAATTAATTCAACTTATTCATCATTATTTAAAAAAGAAATATTTTATTTATGTATACAATTGGCCTAAATTATGTATTTTTTACTCGTCATAATAATTTATGCATTTTTTTAAAAACGGGTCATTTGACCCGCATCGGTAGAAATAGGAATACATGAGTATTGGTATGATTAGTGTTAAAGTGAAAATTTAATTATTATAGAGTAAATAATACTTTTCACTTGGTAACTTTCAGGACCAGTAAATTCATTTTTATGAAGTAGGTAGGTGTGTATGAATGCAGAACTAAATTACTTTTTTCATTATTATTAAATAAGTAGTTTAATATGTAATATACAAATTTCTAATAAAAGAAATTTATAAGGACAATTTATGAAAGTAAATTAGTTCTCAAATGTCAGAGGTGACGTTGAGGCCTTCGCCCTAACTTTGCCTACACAACATAATTTAATTTAAAAATGATTAAATTGTTTCATCTTTCTTGTTATAAAATGTTACCTGTTATATCAGAATCTCTAATAATAATATAATCTTAGTTATAATTAATATTAGTGTTATATGAATATAATTTTTAAATTTAAATGTTGGTAAAAATCAGATAAAAATGTATTATACAAATTAGGAAATAAACCGGAAATCCAATTTGATAATGGATATCCTGAATAGAACTGCTATCAAAAGCAAATAAACATCGTAGAAAAGTCACAGTACCTTGACATACATTTACAGCATTGTCGATATATTTCACATTTTTTGACAGTGTCTCCCCTTTTTCACCGAATTCTTGAGGCATAGGTATTGAGTGGCTCAACTCAACGCCTTGCTTTTACCTTGTTACCGCAACGAAAAAATTAACATAAACTAGGTATTTCATTCTCCAGAGTAGGATCGTGTTTACTGTAGGACGCTAGTGCCCCTTCGCCACGACGCCTTTATATCACCTGTACGTGAAAAAGAAAAATTTATTATTTTTCTGAGTGGCGATAGAACCCACCAACAATTACGCTTACATACGCTACTGCGCCACCCAATTTATCTAAGTAATAATAATCTTAAAAATGTCTTCTAAAGTTATTAGGCAGAGAAATGTTTCTTCTTTTCAAGGAGTTTTCGGTTCCATAAAGTTTGATCGCTTTGAAAATTCGTTAAATGTTTGAGTCGAGCATTGCTTAATTGTAATAAAATTATTGTAATTATTATTTGAAGATAAGAACAAAATGTTGGTTTATTTCTCTATTTACGGCGTTCTGTAACTTCATGTATCTTTCGATATTTACGAAAACAAGTGAAGCTAATGACTCTTATTTAGGCATATTTAAGTTCTGTACCTCAAAAGGAAAAAATTGTATCCTTATATGATATCTTTGTTGGCTGTTCATCTGTCAAAACCAATTATCTCAGGGAGATATCATATCATATACCAAAAATTTATATTAAACATTCAGGTCAACGGTCAGTGCCTTGGAGCACAGAAAAAAAGTTCTAAGTCCAATCCAAATAAACGAGCGTACATATCGATTACGAAATTTACGAAAAGTAAAAAGAAGAACTACTTATATAAGTATTGCAAAAAAATATTTCAATACAAAGATATATATACGGCAGTATTTCCAGGTTGGTACGATATGGGTACCTTTAAAAAGCGCGTCTATCTCCACCTCAAAGGCCGGCAACGCACCTGTAGCTCCTCTGGTGCTGCACGGGGTCGTGGGCGGCGGTGATCACCATCAGGTGACCCTAACGCTCGTTTGCCTTGTCCTTTTACCATAAAAAAAAAATATTTGTTGATAGTTTCTTTTAAAATGTTTGTGAGAGAGCTAGACTCGCACGTGACTCTCACTCTTAACGCCATTTTCAATTTAAATACAAAAAGCCTACAATTGAAACTTTAATATAATGTACGTTACAGCCAAGTAAATAAAGATTAATCTCATAGTATTTATTTAACTAAACTTCTCATTTTGTCTATCAAATTGAAATATGAAAATAATCGATTCCTTCCAGTGGGAAGCTTCTCAAGGCGTCACGACGACCCCAGGTTTATTGAACAATGAAAATTAGCCACTCGATTTCTTTCCTGACAGACTAGATTGATATCACAGTCATTTTATATTCAAAGCTTTTCAATCAAAAACACGATCTGCGTATAAACTTTATCAATTAAATACATTTCATTTGTTGTCTTCACAAGTAATTCTATCCACAAAATTTATAATTAAAGTTATTTCTTGTATCAAATTGCCTTTCTGAGGCCTCTCTCTATCAATTTGTCAAGACTCGCTGGTAATTTGATAATATTATCAATACAACGATGATTAATTATATTTTTCTAAATAATATTTATTTTATATATTGAGTTATACGAATGTGAGATACTACGATTAACTAAGGAGCTACTAACATACTTATATATTTCTCGCATAGTAGGGTACGCAGCGGGAACTTAGCCTGAAACTCCTATGTTCTTCGTTTTCTGTCCGGATTACAGACATTGCGTATTAAGTGTCGATTAGTGCGTAGTAATTTATACCCCGGATCGGGGATAGAACCGACAACCATTGCGATTACAGTCAAACGTTACACTGTGAGACGATGGCTTGAATAATCTAATGATCTTAGAATTACTCAATTTTACTGTTTGGATGCAAATGTTTCAAGGTAACTATGAAACTCATATTTTAATACTATTATCTACGTACTCAAGCAATCTTATTCAATTTGGTATTTTTCAATTCTTAGGCTTTTAGTAATTAATAGAATAGGAGATGAAAATACATTCTACATATTTAAAATAGTACATATTTAAAATAGTATCGGGTGAATTTTAGCACTGCAGTCTTCATTTACTTAAGATTCGTTCTTAATTTGGATGAAAACTATTTTTGATGATGTTAATGAAAACAAATTTATATATATGAGACATTCACAAAGTTAAATTATTTCTAGAACAAATTTAAAAAAGATCAGACAGATCTGTACGTGCAAGTAATGTTTTTCCTTAAATATTCTAAATTATATATATTTTTCGCTATCATAACCACAAGTATTGCCAAATTAAAGTAGGTTTATAACTTTCTAAAGAATTACTCGTAAAATATTTTTGCAATTAATTCACTACATATTCGCTACATATGACAAACGACATACAAAATACAAACACAAGCTATAATAACGTAACTTGATTGTGAGTTATCAAACTTGATTTGCAATATCAGAAATATTTCGAGTTAAACTTAGAACTGGCATTATGCATACCAATTGGTAATATATGCAAAACAAAAGTAGCTTGTAACACGCAATCCTAACATTTTGTTAGCATTAAATTAGACCAGCCACACACAACTACCCCCAAAAACGCCTAATAACTTATTTTTTTTAAAGTAAATTGCACCTTATAACGATAGGTATAACATAGTAATTTACATAACTTTGGATTTCGGTTGCAACATTCTACTTTCGTGTGGCAGTTATGGTTAATAATAACAAATGATAGGTCAAGGGTGAACGTTAGAATCAAAGGAAATTAGCTGAAGCGAAAATTCTAAAATACCTTTTGTTTGGGATATACCTTTTGTTATTTAAATATAACTATGTATTGGGCTTTGTAAGTAATTCACAAGGTAAAAGGAAGAATAATTTGTGTACGTATGTATGAATATCGGTTGTAAGTAAAAGACAAAATAAGGATGCCATATAAAAATATACTCTATTTACATAATATGTACTTACTTTTGAAAAGGTTTAATCTTGAATTCTTAACATCAGCTTATAAGGGTTTGTAATTAACTAAACGAATAAATTTAATTAATATATAAATTAATTAAGAGGCACATAGTAGATATAGGTACATTGGTAGTTATCGCACGAACATGTGACCAAAACAATATGAACCTACGACCTCGATTCTAACGGGCAGTTTCTCAAACTATTGCACCAACAGTGCCCACAATATTTCATCTTGCTCGTGTATAATCTATATCCAAGTAGAGTACAGTAAATGTCACTAACGGTATCTATCAGTCACACCCGTTCAACCATCTTTGTGTTCCGAATAATCCCTAAAGTATTAAAGTAATCCTCGCCTTCGAGGGATATACATACGATTGACCGAAATCTATGACAAGCCATTTTGATCAGAACTCCAGATAGATAACAATAAATATTGGTACTTGCTTTGTTGTGCTTCTGTTTAGTATTTCGTAATAGAACCAGACTTCTTTACATATTGAAGTAATCATATTGATTATACCTAATATATTTTATAGGAATAGTGAAATATAAAGGTTTTTTGTCATTTCGATGGATTCACTATTTTGACTGTACTACATCCTACCTTTTGATTTTATGGGCACCACGTGGACCGCACGTTAAATGTTTTAGTAATAAAAATTAATTGTAAAAGAACCTTAATTTATCTAGCCCGATATCAGAAACACTGATTCTCGCCACATAATTTCAGAAGTTCCTACAAAAACGGGACATAACAGCAATAAAGGGATGTGCTTATCCCAGAACTTACGCTATATATCAGTGGCTTAAGTGCTATAGAAATCGTTTCGCGAAAACAAAACTTCTATTACCTGCATTGAAAACCATATCGTTTTAAATATAGGTGTTTTATAACAAACGCTTATATTTTGGGCCACGTTCTTGTATATTTTGTTGATGATTCGTGCTTTTAAACAAGTCGATTTATGATTGTACGTGAAATATTTTACATATCTCGAAATATTCCTTGCATTTCTTGTCCTATATATCGCAGGGTAGAACGAAAACCTAATAATAAGATACTCCTATAGAGACATTGAACTTGTTACCACAGTGAAGAACTAATAGTAACAATATCTCCGAAAATTGAACCTAGAATCAACGCGTTTACAGATATACAGTGTGTAACTGAATGTTATACTTACCTTACCTTATGTATAATTAAAGTTATACGTATACTTGTAGATTCCGGGTAAAAAGGGGGCAAATTATCATAAGTTTGAATCCGCCTTATCGCGTAATCCTGGCTTAGTAGCGGTTCGCAGGACCACCCTGCTTGTTTACAGCTACGTATCACGATTGTAAAGATATGTAACACTGAAAATGTTGGTGTTTGGATGGGTGATCCTTTTACGGTGGTCAAAATCTAGTAGAGCCTTTAATTTATAGGTTTTGGAGATTTTTACATAATTTATTTATTTTACATTTTTGATAAAAACTCAAATGTAAGTGAACATTCAACCTACAATATACTTTAATCTATGATTAATCACATCAACCATTATAATAACCAGTCAATATATTTTTAACAAAGATCCAATACTTTTACCTTAAAGTCAGCTCAGTACTTTTGCATAATAAATTTAAACAAACTCCATTTAGAGTAAGTGTAAATGTGAATTCTAAAAATTTAGCTTTTCAAATCCGAAATTTGAGATAAAGTCAAGAGGAAAAGCATTGTGCTTTAGGTGTGGCCACAAAGACGCGTTGCCATCTATTTTGAACCTTATCCCCTGGTCACAGAAGCCATGAATTTAGGTAAACTGTGTAGAATCTACTTACAGTCCCAAGACGAGTTTCGAGGCAACCCAATCATTCCCTGAACGAGAGATGTGCATTAGCATTTTTATCGATAGGAAATTGTTAGATGGTGCACAAAATTGGTGTAATAGTAATGATCTTTGTGATCATTTATTAGTTAGGAACTAACGAAATTATGGTTTTCCTGATGGTTTCCTGCTTTTAATTTTCGGTGTAATGCAAGAACAACTATTTTTTTATTTTTTATAGTGTCATCAAAAACAGGAAAAGCAAAATGAAAGAAGCTTAATTATTACAATATTATAATCTATTAAATAAATATGTCATTTTATGGACGACTAAGGAAATGATCCATAAAACTCACATTACCTTAAATTTAAATATGATATAAGCCAGCTTATTTAAAATTATAACTAGTGATGTTCTAAATACATCGACGTCGACAAACTAAACGGTGCATTTACATACGTACACAGATACGAATCCAGGAGATATTGGCCATCCCTCGGGTGTTCAATATATTCGTATTTTTATTTACTCGAGAAGCTTTCTCGACTAGGTCTTGCGGATACAAGACGAAATCGGAATACTATATTTAGTCAAATTTACATTTCATTGCGCTTTTATATTGTGATAAGGTTGGTTTAGTTTCTAGGTAACTTGTGTTTGCGTATTGGTTAAATTCGCCGCGCTTTGCCTCGACACCAGAGCGAAGAAATGAAAATATAAATTAAAATAAATATATCAACTCCTCGAGTGGGGATCGAACCCACAACCAGTCGATTTTACAGTCACACTTTGTGCCCCTGCGTCACGAATGGCCTTACAAGTTGTCCATTTAAAAAAACTTTTACATTTTAAGTCCAATTTACAAAATTAAAATTCTAAATTCTAAAATGTAAACAAAGCAAATTATATTTAATATCTATGGAACAATGCATTAAAAAAGCGTAACTAACAGTTTGATTTATGTATTTTGCATGAGCACGTTCAAGTCGTTACGGTATGTGGAACATGCAAAATTCGAAGCAATTTTAAATAAAAATTTTGATAACCTAATTTCGCTCAACCTTAACAAATAAACAAACGATTAAAATGACACTTGCCCAGAAATTGCCGCGTAAAATCCGCACAAACATTTTCAAAACAATTATGATGTGAAAAAAAAGCGCAGAGTTTTTAATTAATAAAAATGGCGTCACAAAATGTCTGCAATCCAAACATGGCGGCCAATGAGCGACTCTTTATGTACATATGCTAATGAGTGACAGCCCTGTGTGAATGGAATTGTCGTGTTAGGGCTGTCATTATGTTATACCAACGTTACGTGAATGGGATGAGTGTTTTTGCTCTTTGCCATAGACAATGTAGCTTTTTAAATTAGGCATAACTTTTTTTTAATTTGGCACAGGTACCAAGTATTTAATCCATTGTAAGTTAATTGAGTTGTGGGTGTTGACCTGGTTTCTAACGGGCTTGAGTTTAACAAATTTTAAGTTTTTAAAGTTAAATGAGAGCCGTTTCACGTTATATTTTAATTGTTAAAGTATTTTGCTCGGAATATATGTTGTGGTTGAGTTATATTTACGAATGTTTGGGAAGCTCGAAATTGGTTATTTCCAATATTTTCATCACAATCAATTTTATTTATTTAATTAATATGTAAAGATTTTGATAAGTTGTGTAAGCGTTCAATTTAATTACGTACAATAATAACATATTATATAGTCGTGTACCTAAAAAGCAGTTTTTACTTTTGAGACATAGTGTTGACCAACAAACGATACAGAACTGTATCTACACAAGCCGAAAAAATACCGCCGCTGTATAGAACAAATATTCCTTGAGTGGCAGTTCAAGTCACAACTACCTATAATAATAATTGCTAATTTCACCGCAATGGGGTCACGTCCCTCTAATTTCAGAAATTGAGATAAATTAAAAATCTTCTTTATCAAGCTTAATATTAAAAATCTTATTTTTTTACTGCACCACAAACAAGAAATGATAACAATAAACATAAAGATCTCAATCTTTTTAGTTGTTTAATTCGTTTGCATTTAAGTGTCCGCATGAAAAAGAAATATAGATACGACTAAATTGCTTGATGCAAATTTTCTTAAACTGCACCGCCGTAAACAATTTTTTATAATATGAAAGGGTATGAAAAGTGTTCGTGGAGATAATATTATATTACTTAAAATTGTAAGTAAGGAACCTTCCGAATACAGTTTAAATCGAGTTTGCATTTTAAAAGACTATTTACAAAACAAATGTTCTCGCATAAACAAAAAGTGAGCTTTATATTCCCATATTTCTTAGATGGCCGGCAACAAATTGTCTTTTTGTTGTTTCTGTTTTTGTGATTGCTGTTCGAAACTTAACTGAAAATTAAGTAATTAGGATTTTGAGAATTTTGCTTTTTTATTGTTTTTGGATTTCTATTAGTTATGATCTTATATCTCAGTGAGTAGAAGTTAAAAGTAATAAAAACAAAGGCTGTTGTGCAGTGGGATAGAGTATGCTTGTAAAGGCGATGATTCTGGTTTCAATTCTCACTCAGGGAAAAAATAATATTTAAATTATTTTTCCCTATTCTAATAGACAAAGCACAACGTTTAGTTCCGCAACTTCACTCGCAATGTCTCGAAAATTAAACAGAAAATTGTGGGCAAGTATGTTTTAACAAGGCTCCCTTTACCTACCTACCCTATATGGAAAAAGGCGTGAATCTGCTTTTTTTTAAAAGAAAAGAAATATAATTATAATTTTAACAAAAACCCGAAACCATTGTAAAATTTTGTTAGGCCGTCGAAAAGTATGCCTCGAGGTTCGGTTCGGAAACGATTAAAACTTGTATTGCATTTGCATACGAACGGTTATTGCGCGTGTACCGCCCGACAAATTGAAGATACGATTGCTATCTTACAAGGGTGATTTTATCTGGCTAAGATTTAAGATTTCATATATTTATGTTATGGGTTGACCCTGGATGTTTTGTACATGCAGGTTATGTTTTTGGGGTGATTACCATATTTTTTTGATATAGTTGTGGTATTATTTGGTGTTGTGTCGATTGCACTGGTTCTTAGGGGTACTAGTCCCTTTTAGGGAAGTTTATTATTCAAATATATACAATGGAAAGGTTGTATTGTGGCGTTGAGTTCTGCCATTCAATACGCAATGTCTTGAAAATTTGGCGGTGTAATACATCAGACAGATTATCTTAATATTCGAAAATTGTACAGTGCGTGGAGAATGGAGTGTCATAACATTATGTTTCCTATGACTAATGCTACAAAACAACATTTTGTCTTTTACATTACATCTTTTTTTACATCCCCTCGTCAATATTCTATTTTCACTTCAAAACCATAAAAAAGAATCTATATTTTCAATATACTACCTTCATAGATTGTGTTGTTCATAAATTAAAATTCAATATATTCATAACATTTACCTTTCAAATATTATTATAGGTAATACAATCGACCATCTTGGTTAACAGAAAGCAATTTCGCTTGTTTACCACCGGCGCGTGGCAAACAAAAACTTGTTTTTTTCAAAGTTGGACAAACAGACATATTGACTTTGCCTGTAATGAAATGGCATGACATGCCTCATCATAAAGTCGTTGAAGCATATTTAATGAAAGCAAATAGTGAATGCTGCCTTTGTATATCTAGCAGAATGTACTTAACATGTTGTGTGGATAATTGTTTTTATTTCTGTTTTATTTCTATTGAATAAGAAAAGCAGTCACGCTGTATCCCGTATATTGCAGGGCAGGCAGAGGGAACCTAGTGTTAAGATACTCTGTTCTCCACTTTCTGTCCAATTTTCGAGGCATTACGTGTATTAGACGACTAGGTTTTCTGCCAACACCGTTTTGCGAGATAAAGCTGAAAAAAAAAACATTTTCCCAAGTAAATTTCATATTTAGATTTTATATACATCGATCATACACAATTTTTCATACATGAAAACTTCCATACCTCTAAAAATATTACTCAAACGAGCGTATCGAATTAGAATCCTTCAGCTGTATCCGACAGAGAAAAATAAAAACAAAAAAATAAGAATACAATATCTTAGATCAGCGAATGTGTAATATCCTCGAAGTTACGAACCCTGAAAATAATACCGGTTGTTTATAGCTTTATACATATTTAAATGAGCTATCCTCGTGTTGGCATAGAAATGTGTTGATGCAATAAATCTTTTTCGTATATTTTATATTGAGTTTGTTGGTTTATGCTAAACTAAATATTAGGTAAACTATGTATACTTTGTATTAGTCTAGTGTGATTTATAGGGTTTGAACATTTACTTTTGTTGTAATTTGATAGTTTGTGGTTAGAGATGGAGTATATGGAATATTTTTTAAGTATTTTATTTGAAATAAACTTTAAAAATATTAAAAAAAACTGTAATTGTATTCTATATATGATTTTATTTTAATTTGTAATAAATATGTATATCAAAAAATATTATATTTTTATTACACAAGTACTATTCATCAAAATAAACTGGTTCAAAATAAACATCATAATATAACTTTCAACAAAAAAAACTTATACTGTAATTCCTCCATAAATTGCCTCCATAAACATGCGTATATTAGTATATATAACCTAATATTGTTAATTTAGAACATATTCCTGGATATTAAGTTCTATATAGCACCAAAATTTAGACTAAACCGGTCTCGAAATACCTTTCCGTCTAGCTTTTCTAAATTTTAGTGGAACAACGGTTAAGTGTGATGCAGAGGCATAAATTCTAGTTTTTATCTACGTAATATCTCGTCGTGGAACTTTATGCCATGGCTGTGAGTGGAAAATATTGAATCTGCAGTATTTGGATTCATTTTCTTTCTACCTACATATAGTCGTGTACAGTGGGATTGACTTTTCAAGTACTAGACAAATTCTGTTTTCTTATTTATTAGCGGTGGTCACATAAAACAAAGCGCGGCAAAAGTGCTAAGTGCACAGCGCAAACGAAAAAAAAATATTTTCTCTTTTAGTTACAAGCTTTGTTTTGTTACCATAGCAAGGAAATGTAAAATAACTCATTCCTCCGAGTAGAAACCGAACCCATAACCGTCTCGTTTACTTTCCAACACAGTGCCGCTGCGCCATGACGGCTTGAATACCATGTAAGATTATTACCAAATTTAGTAAATCATATAGATATAAACTAAATAGCATAATGGATGGTTTTTGTTGTAACGCTAACAATAAAGTCCAAGTACAGTGTGGAGTGGATCGTAAACAGAGCACCAGGTGCAATGCGATCATTGTTATTTGTATGTCGTCACTTTTCTTTACATTTGTGAGAAAGTTATTTAAAACGTTATATTAAACTAGTCGTCGCCCACTACTTTGCTCGTGTGGATTCTAACATGAAAATAAATATTCCTGTTTTTTCCCCTTCCCGTAGGAAATTTGAAAATTTCTGTCTTAATGTTCTGTTAAACTTCGCAAGAACACTGCATGCCAAATTTCGGCGTTCTACGCTGCGTGAGTTCGGGTGTATGTTATTTATCAGATACTCAGTAAGGGAAGAGTTTTATATATGAACTTTTTTTATTGTAGAACTTTAACTAAATGAGAAATCAGTCTTTTTTATAGGTTCACTCCGAAAGGGTCTATCGGCATTTGGCGCAGAGTTTTTACCAACATGAAAATATTTTCGTATTCCCTCATTTGTTTAACTAGGTGTCACGCCAAATCTGTAGAATGGTTGAAAAGAGAGAAAAAAATAAACTCTACATATACAAAAAACAAAAGATGCCTAAAAATATTGTAGAGTAACTTTAGTACTATAATATTGAGCTAACGTTAATACATTATAATATACAAGTATAACTAGTTCTTATTTAAGAAATCCATCTTGAGATTCCCGTTGTTCTTAACCAATAAAATTAATTAATTGCGCCGAACCAGTTGAATCCACATCTGTCGCATTTACAATCAAGCACTGTACTATTACACCACGTGGCTTCAATTGTATGTATTACACATACAGTATAGTCCACAATAAATAAATAAAATAATATATTAAAAACTAATATTTGTATTCAAAAGGTCTGTCTGTGTACGCTATCACGGCTCACTGCTCTTATTGATCGTCGCTTGACACATCAATTGTTTGTGACATTATAATACGAACGAAACGCGTTTTTTCGTGCATAGTATTCTGATATTTCTTATTTATTACAATATATCTTATCTTACTTATTATATTATTTCTTACTTATTTAAGGAGTTTAGGGGAGACCTTAGAGACTTCTAGTAGTTTCTACGGGAACAAGAAGAAACGGATTTTTACGTTTTATAGTCAAGCCAACGAAGTTGCAGGTATTTGAATCAGATATTTTATATACATGATAAAATGATAAAATATTTTATATATTCGATTTAAAAATAAATGCTCATTCTTAAGTAAATCTCTGTGAAAATTGACCCAAAAATCATTTGAATCGCTTTCACATCATTAAGTAGGAAACAAAACGTATAAATTTTCACAATAAAGTGTTAATAGTATTTCAAAACTCCAACTACGACTAAAGGCAACCCAAGTACTGTTTACATAAAAAATATAAAGAATTTGGACCGGAGCTGCAGAAAAAAGTAGTTATAAATTCATCGGGGAAGCTCTGTTGAATATTTTATGACTGACTGTAACGATGACTGGATTTTTTTTTATTTCATTGTTCTTAAAATCCTGTTTTAAAAAACCGTTTAAAGTCCTGCTCTAAAAGGATTATAATGGCACTTCAAAAATTTTACAAATGCATTTAGTAATAATGTTTACTGAGAGCGAAAATTTTGTGTACATATATTAAAATTTAGTGGAAAATGAGGAACGAAGTGTCTTACCACTAGGTTTCCTCTACCTTCCCTCATGTGTGTGGGATACAGCGTAAAGCTGATTTATTTTGCATACGTTGATTTAACTATACAAATTTAAAGGCACTTGTCTATGAAAATTCCAAGTACAAAAACTTGCGAAATATATATAGCCTAAACGCATATTCTACTAAAACTAAAACCTATAGCAATTCCTAAAAGACCCTCCGGATAAAGGACTTAAACGTAATTTTTACTGTTACGTTTACAATAAAGCGGAACGAGCGTTCCTTAGGTCGTCGCCGTAAACTTAGCGCCAGGTGTGCTGTCGTTCCTCTTGTCACTGCTAATCACAGACATCAGTTTATGGGACAAACGCCTTTGTAAGAGACGTACAGACTATTTTATTTATATATCATTTTGTTTATGTATTTATATATATTTGGTACAGAACAGGTTGTGCTGACGAAGGGAACCTACCCCCTTTGATTGGGCCTTCATACTCATTCTGATCTTGCTGTATGCGAGAGATATGCGAGGTTTAAAAATATCATATTTAATTTCCACAAGTGTGATTTTTTAGGTTCAGAATAGAACATTTTTTTTTCTGCCTTTTGACTTTGGTTTGCAAAACATAAAATAATAAAAAAAATATGTTTTTTTGTTGTTTTGCTTGCTTCCACGTAAAAATGATGAGTTTTTGAAATGAAATTATTTACGCAATTAAATTTGAGACCGTTCCGTTTATATACCATGATTGAGGACTCTAGTTGATAAGGCTATACAGTCATATATCGCCACAAAATAAATACATATGTAAATATATTGAACATTATAAAAAAGACAAAACCGCGGGCTATAGTCTAGTAAAAAGAAGTCTTCGTTTCAACCATTTTCACGCTTCACATACCGAAGCAATCTCCATGAAATGTACACACGATGCCATCTAGATTGAATTGGTCCATACATTTATTATTATTTAGTTTTATCTAAATCTTTGACAATACAAATAAAAGAATCGCATATAAATCGGGTTTTTAATGTTTTCTTTGTTTTTAGATCCAGGTTATTGATGAACTTGTGTAAAAAAGATATAGATGTGTTCTTTTAGGGTTTTACATTCTGTAAACAGATTATGAGTTCAGATGTGGAAAACCATTGTTCGAATGACCTACTACTGAAATTTTCTTGTCAAATGTATTTAATCTTAAACTGAGGTAGTCTTGTGTATTTTTTACCATTTTATTCCACTCTAAATTAGTATTAGTCTTGTGTTAGCAGAAACAAAAAGTCACTCTCGATATGTTATGGTGAAACAGGAAAACGACATGGTACAAATGTTCCCATTTGTGAGATTTGAATACTTAACCATCACGTTTATTCTTATATGTACATACCTGGGGCGCTTCGCTTTACTTATACAAGGTGAGTCATATTGAACTTTCCGATTTCAATAAGGTGTGTATTAAAAACAAAGCGACATGCAGTAAAAATTATTTTATTGTTTGAAAGCACATAACATGCAGTTTTAATTTAGTTGGTTTTAAAAATGATATCCTGTAAATGTCTACCTCCATTGACCACACACTGCTGAAGCCTTTCCCGGAAGTTGTCCATTACTCGTCGAGTCATATTCAGCGTAATAGCATTGATTTCTTCCGTGATTGCAGCCTTCAGTTCATCGATGGTTCGGGGACGATGCGTGTACACCTTTTCCTTCAGGTAACCCCAGAGAAAGAAATCGCAGGGGGTTAAATCAGGTGATCTCGGCGGCCACCCAACGTCACCTCGCAAAGAAATGAGATGACCGGGAAACATTTGTCGCAGGATTTCCATTGAACGCCTGGATGTATGGGCTGTAGCACCATCTTGTTGGAACCAGATGTTATCGTTGTCATGATTCTGCGTTAATTCCTCCAATTTCGGTTTCAGAAAAGTTTCAAGCATGTCGCAATACCGAGCAGAGGTAACTGTGACGACTTGACCATCTTCTTCAAAAAAATAGGGACCCCACACACCAAACTCTGCAATAGCGCACCACACTGTCACTCGAGGGCTGTGAAGTGGTCGTTCGTGTAGGTTTCGTGGGTTATTCTCAGCCCAGTATCGAAAATTCTGTTTGTTGACAGTTCCGGCGAGGTGAAAATGTGCCTCATCACTGAAGATCAAAACAGCAGTGCGGGGGATCTGCTGAATGTCGCGGCATAAATTTGTTCGTGTGTCTAAGTCTCTAACTGTTAATTCTTGCACTACCTGAATCTTGTATGGGTGAAATTTAAGGTCTCTATGCAGTATTCTGCGGACACTACTGAAAGATAATCCTAGTGAAGCGGCATGTTTCCGAACAGAACGCCGAGGGGATTGTTGAATTGAAGCCCGCACTCTATCCACGTTTTCCGCTGACGTTGACGTCCTAATTCGGCCCTGTGGTCTTGTTTTTAATGCTGATGATGTTGCTCTAAAATTTGATACCCAATTTCTGATTGTTGGTCCAGTGGGAATGGGATCACGTCGACCAATAGCAAAATGTAAACGGAACGCACGCTGTGTTGTGATCACGGAGCCGCCATTTTTAATAAACTCTTCAACTACGAACGCACGATGTTGTCCCGACCAAGCCATTGCTCACACTAAAACTGCATGTCATGGCGCGTCTAATGACACCATCCCCACCCTTCTACTCCTTCCCTTCTTCGTGCAACGTCCTTCCAAAACCGGAAAGTTCAATATGACTCACCCTGTACTATTTAAAAAAAATGTTTCACACTTCGTGCATAGCAAGAGGGAACCTAGGGTTAAATTATTTCGTTCCCCAGTGATTTTCACAAAGGTAAGTATAATAATAAAGCAAATTATAAAAAAAATGTACAAAAATACTTTCTTTGGTTCATATCAAGAAATTTCAAAGCATTCATACAAAATCTTAGCCCAACACGTGCAATTGCCCTTTTTCATTCCATCAAATCTCATTAGGGTTCTTAGCAAATGAGTTCAACTCGTTTCGGGCCAGGTGTAATTTTAAAGTAATTACGTGAATTTAAGTGTGTAAAAGTGGCTGAGATCTCTTTAGCGCTCTAAACTTCAACTTTTATTTGCTTTTTGTATAATTGAGTATGCGTTCGTTTTTAACATTTTAAACAGTTTCTTATTATTAACAGCAGTTTTAGAGTTGTAAATTTTGGCTTGTGGTTTTTCTGTTCATAAAATAACTACTAACTAGTTTTTGACTGTGGCTTTGGGCAATTAAATAGAAATAGGTAAGAGTTGTGTATGACATAACACATTCTAAATGCCCGAAATAGTTCTCACCACAGGTGCAGTGGTTTACATCGAAATGATTAGTGTTATAATATAGCCTTCGATAAATAGACTATCCAACAAAACATTTATTTTTCTCGATTCGAACCAGTAGTTCCTGAGATTAGTGCGTTTTTACATAAGCAAAAATATTAAAAAATATTTTTAGGTAATATTTACTGAATTTTGTTTCATGATCCTTCTACTGGATCTCACAAGGATAGCCTAAAAGCTAACCATTAGGTTACCATTAGGCTACAAAATAACACGAAAAAGGAACCTAAACTAAAACTGAATGTTTCCACAAAATAGGTACCTATCAGGTAACTTCTAAATTCTACCATCATTTTATATTGAAAACGCCCCGTAACTATGGAAGATAACGATTTTCTCATGATTTCCGTACCAATACATTTCCTTAACAAGTGGCCGAGCGGGCACTTCAGCTATGAAAATGCACTCAATAGCTGAAAGGCGATTTAGTAACCACTGCACTCAATAAATTGTATGGTGAGAATAGAAAAATGAAGTTTTATCTAAGTTAAACGTGTAAAATGTTTACTATTTCTTCTATTACGTAAAAATCGTAGAATTCTTTATATTGAATTGAAAATGTGTAAGGCCCTACGTCTAACTATAGACGGTCGTAGTGCGGTGTTTAATTCCGTTTTCTTCTGTTATAACATCAATTTTACAACAGAAATGAAATCTATTACTTTATTATGCTGTCATTTTCTATAATTGCAAAAATATTTAATCAAGGCAATGAAATGTAATTTAATCATGTTGCACTGTTTCTTCGTTGACAATCATAAATAAATAAAATAACAGACTTACTTTTAATAAACTTACTTTACCTTAGTAAGATAGTTTTAAAATTAAAAAGTGTTGCAATTCCGACAGCTCAGTATTAAATCGAATCGAAAATCGATATCGAAATCTCTTAATATATTTTAACGAAAAATCTCAAAAGAATATATAAAAAAAACTAATCCCAAGTATGGTTTGAAATTAAAATTCTATGTTAAACCTCTAACATTCCACCTTAGTTATTCGTAACTCGCCAGCGCCAGGAAATGGCTTACCTAGATTCTATAGATGCTTATCGGCTAGGGAAATAACGATACCCTGCCTGATTTCACAATATTTTAAATAGTATTCCCAATACTAGGACAATATATAGTAATGAAGTAATAGTAAATTCTTGTAAATATTTTGCAGGAAATTGTGCAATAATTTTGCTATATTTATTTATTATTGAAGGTTTATTCTTTACTACTTTTTTTCATAAAAGCAAAGCGTACTATAACAGTATTTATTTTTCAGTTGACTTTATTATGGATATTTCATTAAAAAATGTAAGTATTATCAAAAAAGGAAAAATAATTCCTTCCGTCATTATGATAAGTATATAGATAATGTAGAATTTTGTCACTTATCGCAGAATTTGATATAACAGAGTGATGTCTCACAACTTTTATTATCCTTTTTATTACCCTTATTTATATATTTATTACCCTTATATCAATATAGCAGTATCCAATTTTGAACAAATCTAATATAAAATATAGATTCAACATTCCTTATATCATTAGATCGAAAGTACGAACCAGCCATATCTAAATATAGCCTCCACACAACCACGTTCCTTTTAAAGATTAACGCGAGCTCAGTAGGTACGAGGTGGCTTGCATTATAGAGGATAGCTCCTAGTGCTTGTTATTTATAATTATAATAAAATGGTCTGCTCAGTAGAATATGATGTGCTGGAGACTTATTTAAAATTTCTCATTTGTGGCTCTAACTTTATTATGGTGAATACGTAGAAAAAAGTAAGTCAGAAATCACTATATTTTTAGAAATTTGACCAGAAAGGAACCAGATAGAAAGATAATCGTATTGAATGACGTAACCCAGCGCCGCACTTTAAATTAGTATACAGAACAAATTAGTAGTTTAAAATAATATTCTAATGTTAGCTTAAAATACCTCACAAAACTTTATTTATTTGAAATTCATCTATTCTCTTCTCAACTGCTATGAAAATCAAAGTCGAGAAACTCGTCAATTCATACAATAACACATTGGTGTAGGTATATAGAAAAACAAAAAGGTGTATACACATTTGTTTCCAACGAAAAGTAAAATAAGATAGTACGTAATATTTTGCATTTCGATTCTAGATTTTAGTCTAGATTTTATGTGAGCTATGAAATATTGCATACAGTTGAAACATAAAATATTTCATATACATACATATATATGTACATAGATACAAAACAAACATTTCTACAAATAGTAGAGCTTGCTGTCCAGTGACTTTTTTTTTGGGATTCAATACTCGATACTGAAATGGACATGCGTCCTGCCTATAAATCACGATATATCTATTTAGATGGTTTAACAATTTCTTCTACAACAGAGCCGTTGTGGCGCATTGGAAATGTGTCTGACTGTAAACAAGGTGGTTGTGGGTTCAATCCCTAATTGGAGGAATGGGAAAAATGTTTAAATTATTTTCATTTATTCTGTTTAAACACGCAATATCTCGAAAAATTGGGCGGATAGTAAAAAGCACAGTACGTAACTATACATATTTTTTATATATAAACCAAAATAATTCCCATTCCATACAAAATCCTTAACACATAAACAAGACTAAGTCCCAAAATAAAAGGACATGCCCAACTAAGCACTAGAATTAATTTGTACAATAAATTTGTTCCAAGCTGACACTGACGTTTAGCTTTTCTGCTTTAGCAAAATGTAAGTTTAGCAAAAAACTTGCGAAACCAAGATAAAACAAACCATTCGTCAACTGTGCACCTGCGCTGGGTCCTAGGGATTGCGAGGATAAATTACTATGCATTTCTTACCCCCCCCTTCATCTGTCAACGAGTTGTTGTAAATGGTTAATTTAGTTAGAAGCCAAGTGGATCTAGCTTGGAGGATTATAAATTCATTAGGTTTGCTTATTTAAAGTATTTTTTGATGTAAAGTATTATTACCTTTGTTGTATTTTAGTTGATAAAAATAAGCAACTGTTGAGTTTCTTGCTGACTCTCCTCACCTGAAGTGTTTTTCCTATAGAAATTGCACTACTGACATTTCTATGTGATCAAGCCACATGATCGTTTGAGAATATTAACTATAAATTATACCATGAATTAAATATTTATTATTCAATTATTAGATAAATTATATGCCTAAGTGGTCTACTTGCGACATATGAAATAGAACGAGTTATGCGTTGCTTAAAGCTTCATATCTTACGAAATATTTGATAAAAATCAGTATTTTTAGCTTCACACTATATCCTCAAACACGGTACATAGAGAAAACTTAGTGCTTAGACACTCCGTGTATAACTTTCAAATTTCTATTTTATTTTGTAACGAACCTAACCACCTAACATCAGCTAAATTAATTAACGAAAATAACAGTTCTAACTGCAGTATAACTTTCATAAAAAAGATAACTTAATATTTAAACAAAAGCACAAAGCTTCTGATTAAATAACTATTCTTATTTCTATATTATATGTGGCACAACTACTATTGCATTTTTTTCCACAAAACCGAGAATGGATTTTAAAGTACAATTTAAAATTGTGTTTGTAAATATTGAATCGCTTTGTGAAAAAGCGCAGTATATAAAAAAAACTGTGTAAAGTTTTCATGTCGGTATTAATTCTTTGCATATTCATTTAACGCGATAAGTTAATAATTCCCAGTGAACACATGTTATTTGGCAATATAATATTTATATGCTTGAGGCAGTCTTAAATACAGTATATGTATATCAATATTCTTATGTAGCAATACTTACCAATTTATTACAATACTTACGTTATTGACAGAGGGAACCACCACTTTCCACTCAATTTTCAAGACATTGCCTGTTGGGTGGCGGAACTAGGAGGAATAATAGACATAATTTAAGTTATATCCTTGGTTGGAGTCGAACCCACATTCATTGCGGCAACATTCAGATTCTGAATTACTACCTAACCTGCCTGCTAAATGTTTCGGTAAAAAAAGCAAGAAAAATCGAACAACCCATAATAAATGAAGATAAAACAACTATTGGAAACAAAAGATCACGTCCACGCGATATTTCCACATCTAACTATGAAAAAGAAAATTTGTTCCGTGTCACAATAAAAAGATCGTAACTGAAAATTGTTAGAACTCACCAGGGAGAGGTTCAGAAATTCCAGGGGCTTGAGACCTTTTGCAGGTGCTATGAGTTATTGTATTGCACCAACTCTGCTATTACTTGAAATAGTTTGGGAAAAGCGACAATATAAGAGTGGATGTTTATTGAGCTTTCTGTAATGCTTTTTGGAATTTTCGCGATTTCTCGTTTCTCATTTCGCCTTTGATGTAGTAGATGCCGTATCACTTTTATGGTGATCGTTCTAGGTTCAACGCTTTCGTGTGAAAATACATTTGAAAACATGAACATTAAGAAATATGACGCTATAGGGTAACTATTTAAAATGTATGTGAAAAATATAATTTATAAAATTTAGAGGAGGGTTAAAATTTTCGAGATGTTATATTAATTATATATCTACTAATTACATATTACATTTTATAATTTTCTTATATTGGTAACTTTATTTTTTTTAACTTAAACATTTAAGGGTATCTACTTATGTTCTTCTTGTTTCTCAACCCTTATTAACAGTCTACTGGTTAAACAAATACATAGATTTTTAACTACGTAAAACGGCTAAAAAACCTAGAAAACCAATACTAACATTTTAAAATAAATACATAAAAAAACCCTGAAATAGAAACTAATTTCCGTAATTGATATACTACACTTAGCTTAGCTGACCAAATGTACCCATATGCAGCGTACTGGGGATAACAGGGAAAGATTAATGACCGAGCGCGATCTGCACCTGAGGCTGTACGAGAACTACTGTGCTCTAATTTTTTACATAGATAGCGTATTTACTTGCTTTGTGTATAGTTGATTTAGTTTTATATAGGGCTATAGATTACTTTGTTTTATAGCTTCACGCTGTATCCCGCGCAGTAGGGTAGCTAGAGGGATTCTAGACACTTAGTGGTAAAACATTCCGTTCCCATTAAGACACTTCCGTTCTCTACTTTTCGCCGCATTCTGGAGGCATTGCGTATTGAGTGGCGGAACCCAACGCGGTGCTTTGCCGCGTTACCAGAACGAGGAATTGAAAATATGAAATATTTCATTTCCTCGAGAGAAAAGCGGTAAGCGAAGATAACTTATTGACTACAATTTTACAAATTACAGATATTGAACGGTTGTCATTGATTTTACAAAATCTGTAGATTCAAATCATTTTTTTTGTTTAAGAACCACATTAAGAAAAGATCGATTATTTTTATTGGTCACCTATTTTAACAACGAATTAAATATTTAAATTCTGATTTTAAAAGGGTTTAAACATTAATTTAAAATAAAAATACTAAAATAGCATTATATGTAGCTAATACACAGCTTAGAAAACAATTAACAAAACTATTATCTCGTTACAAATTAAAACATCCCATTATCTCTTTTAAGATAACTCATCTGTAGTTGCAGCATCCATCTAATGCACTGGGATAAGAACTAGATTGATGACGTACTGCATCCGCACCTGAGGCCAGCCGGTTGGAAGATACAAGTGTTTTAGTGTTCCTGTTTTATATGGATTCGATTATTTTAACGTTGTTCTCTATTTTGTTAGAGATAGGTAGAACTCTACAGTTGTTTCTATTTGAATAGCCCGTTCAACTAAACAAACTCTTTTGCTTTATAATATTAATATATAGAAATATATATTTTTTTATTTTTTTAACTTCAGGCTGTTTCCCGCACATGGATATGGATATCTAATGTTAAGGCACTCCGTTCCCATTACAACAGTTCCGTTTCCCATTTTCCCCCGATAATAAAATACTATAAATTGATAAAAATATATTTAATACGAGCTCTATAAAAATGCTGGCTAAAACTGTAAGCGTTATCACTACACCTTGATGGTCTCTAAACACTTCAACAATTCAAAAAATCGACTTTTCACAAGCGAACAAACAAAAAAAAACACCACAATTTCAATGTTATTACTAGGAAGTGGAAAAACAGTATAAAATAAATATCCGCAATAAAGCATCCTAGTTGAAATATTTTACACTCCAAACCGTGCCGGTCATTCGCAAGCACAATCGATCAAAAATAACGAGCTCCCAACAAAAACTCGTTAGTGTAAGTCTAGACCAGCGGACTCAAAACTACGGCTCGCAAATGCAACCCAAGTGCAAGTGCATATCAATTTGACTCGATTTTAAGCCTAGTTCTAGGTTTTTCCTCGAAGGCTTTTGTTTTAAATTTAGTGCACCTAGCATATTTAAAGATCTATCTATACTATGATAATATAATTTGATGTTAGTATTAAATTAATATAAAGAAATATAGCAAAAGTTTTAAGCAATTTGGAATTCGTAGATGTTTTCGTATAATTTATATACAAATTTAATCAATTGTATATTTTTTCATTGTTTTGCACTATTATTTTTTTGCCGAAAATATAGCGTAAATAAATACACAACTCAATTTTTTACAGGTTTCTCATTTATTTTACTGTATAGGTCCCTTAGTGTAACTTAAAACGCAATGTTTCTAAATAAACATATTATAAAACAGAGTAACGTATCACTAAATTAACTCTACCTTCAACTCTATCTTGTAGAGTTACAATATATATTCGAACAAAAACTTTGGATATCATCTTTCATTTCTTGATATATAATTTCTAATTACATTAAAGAAACTAACTACAAATCGTAGATTCACAATCGCATGACGCTAAAATTGAACCTGTCACATATACCCAATTTGCGGACGTCAAAAGTTGGCAGTTTGACAGTGGAACACTCAATTCGCGCCGATTGAAAGTGGAAACCCCTAACCCTCTAGTCTAGACGATCGTTAATCCAAGAACAAGTTCGTCTCATTCACTCTTATCAAAGTCGCAGGTGTGAATCCCCTTACGGCCCTTAGCCCTCGATAACACTGTCACGAGCTGATGAATTGCTTATTAGATCGCACATTTTTAATAGAAATGAGATACTGGTATACCATTACTTGTAAGTTTGAAGGGGGGAATTATTATATTGGATGGTGAATAATAATGTTATGTTCATATTATTAAAGGATTATTTTAAGTTTGAGTCAAAAATTGTATGTGAATTTTGGTTTAGATTATATTAAGCCTCCTGTTTTTTCCGGCATTTGGCGGAGTAAGTAGAGAGAACCTGGTGTTCAGACAGTCCATTCTAAGCTGTGAGCACTGGTGCCTTGAATTAAAAATAATTTATTCCTTTGAATACAAATTAAACACGCAACCTTCACTACAGATGACTAATACCCTATACCATATTATTTGAAAAAAAAACATATTTATCTTCAAAAAAATTTCTATTACTATAATATTTTACTTGTATCCAATATTTTCTTCTAGCGAATTTACAGACGCTTATCCTATTAAGTTGTTATTTTTTGCTTTACTCCTGCGAATAAGTCCCAATAACTGTCAATTTGCTAAGTGTTCTTTATTATGGATTAACATTTTATAATTACTTTAGGACTAAGTGATCACATATTTTTATATATTTAGTATCTTCGATCTAACCTTTTGATAAAAAGAGCGTACACTTGCAATGTACTTGACAAAAAACCAAGCGGTGAATCAGTCTTTATTCATTTGACCTGCATTGAATTCGCGTACCTATAGAGTCTGTACCTAATGACTCATCTCTGAAATTCTTTTTAGTTATTTGCACAGCAACATGTTATAAGAAATATACATTAATCATCAAGAAATCTAGAGAATCTAGTTGCGGACCGTTTTCCATTTTCCGCGATTTTATTGTATTTTCTTATTATTCAATAACCTTACTAACTAAACTTTCTTTTGTTTCAGATGCCAACACAAGATGGTGCAACTATTTGACTACTCCATAAATGAATGTACATATTAACAACCAAACAAAAAACCAACCAACTATGATTGGGAAACCAGAAACGGTTACAGAACCTTTAGAAAAGGTCATAAAGAACAAGAGGAACAGTCTTCTAGATCTAAAATCACTTCTAGAAGACAGAGGAGGCGTTATTCATTCTAGTACACACGGTTTTAAACGTAGTGTCTTTGAAAAGGATAAAATTACTAGCGATAGTGTGAACTATTTAAATAGTTTTAGTTTCGACACAACTTTTAGTGAAAGCAATAATATGAGGTGTAGAGGTAGAGGGCGGTGCTGTAGACTTAAAACTTTAGTGTTTTTGTTATTAGTGGCCATCTTCGTTGATACAAGACTGCAAGTGGAGGCGAGAAGTCCAGCAGGTACGTGGTATATTTAATTTCTATTCCAAAAATTGAAGCTTAGTTATATAATTATTATCACAAGATTAATACTTAAAAAATAAGTATTCAAAAATACATCATAATTTTAATCTTCCCATTATATTGTTCGTTGTTTTGCGGATAGGTTAATGTGATCAATTTCAAAAGATAATTATCATTAGTCGGAAAAGGAAAAATACCCGAAAACATTTATTCAGAAAAGAAAAAAAACCCAAAAAATCAATTGTTTAAAAATTCTACCTAACCAATTGTAAACAATTGCGGTTTCATTTATAAAACATATTTTTATGACTAACTTTGACACACTAAGATTATTGTAATTCGAACTGTTAAATGCTTAGTCATAGATTTGGTTATTTATATTGTAGGAGGCATTTACTTAATACGTTAAACTTTTGTTTTAACTTAAAACAAATCAAATAGGCGTGTATAAACTATGAATCATCATATTCAAAAAATTAAAAAATAATTGTGATAAAACAATATATTATTTTTAATATTTTAAAAACGTAGTGTTTTGACATTGGGTTCTTTATGTTTACCTTTCTATATGCGAAAAATGATTGAATCTTAAAAAAGCAAGTGTACAATCCTTTATTAATACAAACACATTCACATTAAATTGTATAAACTATAAACGTACAGACACATTATGTTAAATCACTTTGAAAACCCATTAACAAGTAACTACCCACACTTTTAATAGAAAATTAAAGAAAAATTTCTAAGAGAGCAGCAATAACTTACCTCACAAACGGGCTGTAAGCATACATAAATCGTTACCAGTTCTCAACAAGTGCTTAAGACGGTCTTAGCTACTCTAAGAAATAGTAATGGAAACATTTTTTATGCTTCCCTTTGTTTTTTGCTCTTTATTATATTACTATACAAATAAAGAAGTATTTTTTATATTATAGCAACTATAAGATTGTTTTTAGACGTAGTGTTCAGTTGCAATTTGCTTTTCAACCTAGTTTCTTAGTTCGCAAAAAACGGATTTTTTTGCTGGTGTTTCAACATTAGGTTCCCAGGTTCTCTGTATACCCTGCTAAGTGCGGCGTAAAGTGTGAAGCTAAAACAAACGTATATCTATTTACATTTAAACATATGTATTTACTAAGCATATAATAACAAGCACTCAGACTGTATTTAGAAGTATCAACGACGTTAAATTTGCAAATCTCTTCAAAGGCCTTCGTTAAGCAAAAAGCCGCTCACAGGCGAATGTCTAAAAATAAATACCAAATATACTCATACAATATGAGACAAGACGACGTTCAACACGTATGTATATTATTAATAAATATATTAACTATGTATGTAAATTTAATTAAATACAGAAAGCAGTTTTAGTTTATTGGTTAGATATTGAAGAAATCATGGGTTCAAATCCTCCTTGATATATGAACTATTAATATATAGATATAAAATTATAACATTTCTAAACAAAATCATATAAACAGCTAAAAAATATAACGTAGGCACGAGAAATTGTAATACAATATTCAATACAAGAGTTTTAGCTTAAAGCTTAACGGTATGTCTCAATTAACGTGTCCTAGCAAAACATATAACACTATTGTTTCTGTACTAAACCTCGTGATTCACACATCGATTTTAGCACTTTAATTTAGAAATGTGTGCTATTTTTCACATTCATGTTATTTTGAGAAATCGACTGCATTTCAAATGAAGTTATTTTTATATTCAATTCGATATGATGCTCGTAGAATCGTTCGTTCGGAACTTTATAACAATGTAGAAATGTGTTATTTCTTATTTCATCTTATTTTCGGATTTTTGGTGTATTTGTGGTACTGTAAGTTAATAACATTTATATATAAAAAAATAGAAAAAATTTAGCTCAGATCTTAAGAAATTTTAGAACAACTTTAGTATAGGCTTTAATATTAAATAATTAACTTTCAACTATTTACTGTTTACATAAAATTATTCTGTTAATCCCAAACTTTTACTTTAAGAGAGAAATTTTAAGAAATTTCTGAAATAGCAAAACTCAAAATTACTTTTAAAATAAACGAAATGCTAAAAGCTTATATTATTGTAACATCTTGTTAAATTAAACTAAACTAGAACTAAAATATGATAAGACCTTCCGTCAAACGCAAGGCAAGTCGTAATGTACGTCACCTGTCAAGAAAACACCACTAGCTACTAACTTGGATGAAACTGTAGGCTGGGAAACTTGCTAGTTTAACTTTGTAACGAATCCACTATTGTACTACGATTTCGGTCTGTTTACCTTGTGTAGGTGGTAAGTATTATATGTTATTACTTTGGATTTCTGTTTGATGGTCCGAGAAAACTTTGTGATAAGAGACCATATTTTCTTTCTTTATTTCGGGTTTTGTCATTTAACTTTAGATGTATTTATGTTATAAATAAATATACATAATGTTGAGTTTCCAATCATTCTTTATATTTATTTATAATAGATAGTTCACAGTTTAGAGAAAGGCTATTTTAGATGGCATTAATCGTTTCAATCTACGGGAACAGTTTGTGTGTCATACTATGTTTTAGATACATAGAAAAACATCACTTTTATCAAACATTTAAAATGAAAAGCTCAAAGCTTATAAAGCACTTCGCGTAATAAATCCTAAATTCCGAAAAAAGTATAACCAATTGATTGAAGTATCGAAAACAATACACACACCGAGCCACTTAACTAATCATTTAGATTGCCAATACCAGCTGAACCATGAACGATGGAAAAAAAATAGAAAAAACAAACAGTGATGAAAAAATTAAAACAGTATCTCTTAATTGCTTAAACTGGTATGGCATAACCGTTTAATCCTCATAGAAAACAGATTGCAAAGGAAAAAGAACCTGCAAAATATGAGGTAAACCGAGAAGTCCAATCATACCATAATCCATTAAGATTTTCCTACGCTTCGTCGAACGCACTTCCAAAGTCCCGCGAGGTAAATATTTCACCCCCCCACTCCCAAGTATAATATATTCCGCACCCCTCATCTTGCCATCCCTGTTTTGCATGAAGGGGGAATTTAAATTGTGTAATCTAACTTTCAATTCATTCATACATACAGCGCCATCTCTAGGTGATGTATTGAAACGTAATTGTTAGTCATTTGGCCAGTGGCGTTGAAGTAAAGTTGTAAGTTTCGTTATTACTGCGGAGTTTTTTTGAAAACTTTTTATGACTTTTTTATTATCCTCGTTTTTAAAATATTTAGATTAGGTGGGATATGCCGATATTACCTTAGAACACTATGTTTTAAATTTAGAGAACTTTATTGGCATAGGATGTAATCGTGCACAATGGTTAGTTTTTGCTTTAACCAGATGTAAAGTTTGCTTGAACCCTAGAAGTCTAGTTATAAACACGGCGTTAATTTTCCGAAAATGGGGACTCAACAAGCGATAACTCGAACATTAACCAGAAATTGGGGAACGGAGTGCCTAATAACTCTTTGCTTGCCCACTTATGGAACATCTTAGAAAAATGCGTGAAACATGAAGTTAGTCAAACTACTGTGTTAGGTTACGCAAACCCACACGATATATAAAATGTAAACCGATATAAAATATTATTTATTACCTTAATTAATATGATGTAGTAATTAAAATCAATGTGCAATACAGTTAATATTTCACATAAAATAATATAATATATATCATAATTCTGTGAAATTGTCATCAAAATGTTATTCTCGTTGCAATAACGTTAGTTCAAAACCGAATCTTCGCGAGCTCCAAGACTGACGCAAGTTTCTAAATAACATTCAAATTGAAATTGGTTTTTGTTCGAGGTTCTGTATTTGACTTACAGTATTTAGTGGGGCATAGATGATTGTTGACTTCTGTGAAGTTTTCGTTTTAGATATATGCTTAAGATTTTTTTCGCTTCATGCTGTATCCCGCATGTGTAGGTATATTAGTCAAAGTCAAAATATCTTTATTCCATAAAAATGCTTAACATTTACTTGGACATGTCATAAAGTAGAAAAAAAAATGCAAAATAAAATAACCAAAAAAAAAATATGCAATTTTGACTTAAAAAAAGCCCGTTCAAATGGTTGAGCTCATGAGAAGATACAGGCAAAGAAACTCATGGCCACTCTTTTAAATGCCAACATTTGTTACAAATTACAATTTACAATTTTATTTTTTTTTTTTTTTTTTTTTTTTATTCGCTTGCTAAGCAGAGGAACATTTTGTTAAGACACTGCTAATACGGAAAGCTTGTAGTCTTTCTAATATTCATTTGCATCGAAATTGATGGATATAGGTGGATTGTGCCTATCCCAGAAATTTTAGTTAAAAATAATAACCCTGAGAAATAAAAAAAACAATACACAAACAGCTATGTTCAAAGCTTAAACCAATGAATCATATTTCTATATACGACCATTCTTATATTATCAGTTAAAATCACTTCGCCGTATCATATAGAACAACTCCATTATAAGCGTCCTTTAATTAAATTACCGGCGATGTTTTTGGGCGGAAACGGTTTTTTCTTTCGTAATTGAATTGTAAGGATTTATAGCGATTCTTGTCAAACATTGAGTAGCGCTAGAAATATTTTCGAATTAAATTTTCGGTAAAGGTTCTTGGTATTTTTTTTCTTTCGTTCGGATATTTTAACAATTATCTTAATAGATAACCGATATCACAAAATTTTAGGTTAAACAATAAATTTAAATTGGGACAATTCTTGTTAACTACTTTCTTATTTTCTCTAAAAGGGCTGACGCTTCCTTGAACATATTATAATTTAATCGAATTTATATTTTTATGTATCTTATAGGAAATCGAATCACTATCCACCGATATGTAATAATATTAAGCAACACATACACTTATTCTTAATGTACAAGCACATATAAACAATAAATTACAGGTTAACTAGTATTTAACACAGATTCTACGTATACATTTTTTATATCCCCGAAGAAACAAAAAGTTACAGTATCAGTTGAAAAAGACGAAAAAACTCCACATACATATCTTATAAAGATCTCATTTGTGAAAGGTTCCGCTTATCAAACGAGAATTGCAATCAGTGCAAATGAATGAAGCCGTCTGTTCGGCATCATCAAATTAACTTCAAAAAACGTCCAAGCCCTACTATCTAACTTTGTACTATATTAAGTCTTTTTAATTACATTTTTAGCTCTACCTATAGTAGTTATCCTGCGTATAGTAGGGTAGGCAGAAGAAACTTAGTGTTAAGATACTCTATTCTCCATTTTGCGAATCAAATATCTCTATTCCTAATTTTGAAACATTTCCTGTTGAATGCCGGAACATGGCGGCGCGCCTTTAACTTATTACCAGAGATAGAAAATTGAAATAATTCTTTACTCATGTGAGAAAATCGAACCCTCAACCGTCGGTGTCAGACGTTCCGCCTCCGTGCCTCGACGGTCTCTATTTAATTAGACTGATGCTAGTGTTGTTTCTAAAGAGTGCAAATTAGGTAAAATGACTACTACTATTACTACTTATATATATAAGTCTTATGTACTTTTAAAATGCATAAGATAAATGATAATAAAAAAATATACTATAAAAAGATTTTCAATTTGCATAAATATGCACGTTAAAACTTTTCAATTTTCATGTCCTGTTAAAAATTTGGAGCTTAAAAGCATTTTTATTAATAAAACTTTGCCATTGTATTGTTTTATATTCATATTTTTACATTTATAATAGTTGAGACCGTAGTGACGCAGTGGGCCAGCTACTATAAAATATAATGGTTGTAGCTTCCATTCTCTCTCAGAAAAATGAGTACTAAATTACATCCCCCTACCTCTTGTAGACTATATACCGAGTTAAGTTACGCCAATCTTCTTTTCAAACTAGTTAACACTTGGAACCTAACTGAAGAGACCTTCACTTTTTCCAATGTCATCATTCTCTTTTATATTGAGAGGTACTTAAAATTAGATAAAGGGTGGCTGAGGGTAAGGAGCTTGCACTTATTAACCCCTTGATTACATTATCGTTAAACACTACAACTATCTACGACTTGATAACTGCGAGATCAAATTCCTCTCTAGACAAATTCAAATACCTAAATTTAAATATACTTAATATTCAAGTATATTTTTTTTAATATTGTGTTTTGCCGTTTGGTAGTCTATTCCATCAACAATTAATGTCTTAAAAATCTGAAAGGTTCAAACAGTGAGTTACAAATTATTACGTTGAATTATTGGACAACTGTTAAATAACGCAACTCAACGCCGCGCTGTAGATATCTATTAAGCATCGCACAAAATGCTTTAAGCTTCCGCCGCCGAAACCACACGAGAAAAAAAGACTTTAATCACTCCGAAAAAGCACTGCAATCCTACAATAATAACTAGCGACTAGACGTAATAACTTCTTGATGTAACGAGAGACCACGCACTGAAATACGAAGCGAAATTAATAAAATTTGGCATACAGCCAATATTCCATTATGGCAAGTACTCCTGAAAAGAATCGGCCTCTAAATTGATATTGCATAACGAAATGTTACTGGGGCTTAATGCGGTTCATTTGTGTGCAGATGCTTTTTACTCAACTGTGGAGGAAGATAAAGAGTATTATGTATGTTAATTATATATATTTGATTGTATTTGGTTGCGCCAGTCGTGGCGAAAGGGCTGTAAGTGTGTGTGAACCAAAACATTTAGTTTAATATTATTGTCTATCAATTTTTAAACATTTAAATACAACAGCTAAAGTCAATAACGACACATATTTCGTTACAGTAATAAAAGTAGATTAATAATAATTTACATTGAATATAAAAAAATATCTCGTTATTTAATATTTTAACTACTTTACTTCAAGGTGTGCGTTATGTTTTGCTGTATTAGTTACATAGAAGACGTTACTGTTTCTAAAATACATCTAAATAGATTAAAGAAGATACTTAAAATAAATAAATAAAAGAAAAGAATGAAACTTCCATGTTCCATTTTCCGCCAAATTCTGGACACAATGTGGGTTGATAACAGACCAAAGAAATGAAGATATTAAATATTTAATTTTCCCGAGTGGAAATCGAATCTACAACCTGTCGCGTTTACAGCCTTACTTTGTACCCCAGCGTCACTACTGGCCTTCGAGAGATCTTTTAACTAAAATATTTAGTTGAAATATAATTATCTATCATATATCCCGCACAAATAATAATATAACTAAATTTACCGCTTAATCTGACATAGTTGTATCTAATATCCACTCTATATACACAAAACAACTATTTGTTATTTATTCAAATCAGCACTTCCTCGTTATAGCACCACCCATTGATATGAAGCCAAACCCAGCAAATTTATTATTTCCGATTGTCCCGTGCACCTAAAGGGATAATCGAGCCCTTATAATATGATAGGTGTTTTAATTACACGGGATTGTATGGAAATCGGTTGCTATGTATCATAGCCGCCCTTTTGTTGTCCTGGATGGAATATATTTAGGATCCTTTTTTTATTTAACGTCTGAAGTTCGTGCATTCGTGAAGGTGATTTATTTATTTTATTCTTTAGAGTGAATATCGAACCTGCAACCATCACGTGTTCAGTCAGACCCTTTCAAACTACGCAACGAAGACATTTCTTCTTTTTTATAAGTAAAACATATCAAGTTTCCTTTCAGCTGTTAAAAACTAACAACTTAGATATAATTTTAAAGATGACAACATAGCCCTTTCAGGTGGACGTAATTGAAAATTGCCGGTAATGATCTATTGTGTATTGTATTTTAGACTTTATGTCCTTTGTATAAGGTTTATTATATAGTATGAGATTCTTGAAGTATAATTTATAGCTTTGTATAAGCTGAGTTTAGGACAATAGGTTATAAGAGATGACAGAGACATAACGATGATGTAAAAGGATATTGAAAGTTATAATAAAATTTATAATAGATATTATTTATTATGTTCTGACGTGGAATGTGCTGTACAGTACTGGGTTCAAATCTAACTCGGAATATTCTTTGGCGCAATCAGATTAATTTCGGCGTTGAGTTACGTAATATAAAGTAGAAGGCACATATGAAATAAATAAGTCTTTTTTATAGCTCTACATATTTTAATAAAAACTTCTTTATTTATAAATCAACTATTTTCTATTAGTTAGGTACTTGACCTATAAAAAATGTATTTTATTTTTGTGTTTATTTGCATCAGATATCGTTCTTATATATCTCGAGAGACGGTCACTTGTATAGATTTTTATTCGTTCTCGCCCCCAAGTAGTAATGGTAAGTAAAGGAAGTTGATCGCAAATTGCTCTCACAACTTTATGCTACCTATGGGCGCATCGTTGAATACGTTCAATGCATTTACTTACAAAGTGGGGGTAAATATTCAAAGATCTATAAGAATAAATCTTCGTGATCTTTTCTCTGGTAAATAAATATAAGAGAGAAGCAATTTTGTTTCCGTAGACTGTTTAACTATAGTAACACAATTTAAATCTACTTAAAAATAAAAACCAGTTTTTAAAGTTCCCTCTCCGCTACGTTTTCCAGGGAACCTACTGACTATATGATACAAAAGACTAGCTGATCCCCTAGTCAGTAAATACAGTTCTTCAAATAAACTTAACAATTTCTCACCCCAATGGCAAAATTTCCAAAAAAGTCTTACTAAGCTTTTTTGTCCTCCCCTTTTATATTATAAAGATAAAAAATCGAAATGAAATATAAAAGAGATATATTTTTTTCAGAAAATTTATAAAAATGTTAACATAGCGGATTTTGATCCCGTGATTTTCACCACTATGCCGTTCTTTAAAAAATGTTTTCCCTAAACCAAATCACGTATAGCATCAAGTTGTAGCCATAAAACAAGAGCTATACAATCATTGCTGCTCTGACCAACCGTCCCCTGTTGAGTCGGCAATGCACCTCAAGGGACCAACTAGCTGAACCTACCCTGTAACATTACTTTCAACGTGGGCCTCTCCATTTGTTACCGTGTAATCTGAGAGAGAAGAAAATGAAAGGACTTAATTTATCTAATATTAAAAAAAATAAGACTTGTGGCGCCTGGGCTATCGGCAGAAACGTGAGGGTTGAGAGTTCGATTCCCACTTGGAGAAATGAGTTGTTTTCCTCACTCTGGTAACAAGATTAAGATCGACCACGCGCCACTCAACGCTCAAGGTCTGGAAAGTGGGGGCGGGAGATATCTTAACACTAGGTGCCCTCTGTGGGTATACACGAGAAGTGAAAAAAAATCAGCACTCACGCAAAAACAATTTATCATGTCATATCTTTTTATCCAAGTCTACCACAAAAAAAGACATTTAATTTTATATTAGAAATCATCAATTCTCAAAACTAATATGGTACTCTAATCTATAAATAGTATTTTTATCGAACTCCAAACCTTTGTCATAGAATGCATGTAGTTTTATATAGCAGCTTAGGGGGTGGAGGTTAATTTGTATTATGCTTAGTCAGAACCATTGGTGAGTTCTCACGTGCTATGATCGCAAGTGAACTTCATTCAGTAAATGTAGAGTAGCTTGTGATTGAAAGCAAAATTATAGTATGAGCTTTGAGTAGCACTCATTGCTGCGCTTCATCTCACTAGTCAATTTGAATAAATCATTCCCTCGAATGGGGATCGAACTCTCAACCATCGCATTTACAGTAAAATCCCAAACTTAATGTGTCGCTATGGCATGAAAAGAAAAATCCAAATTTAAAACATGTGTTTCGGGTCTGGCTATATAAAGTACAACGTTGCGTTTTAATAAACGTAGAAAACGGAGAACGGAGTACTGTAAAAATAGGTTCTCTCTTGTTACTTTTTATTACGAAGGCGACACGTCAAAACAAAAGATTTTTATTATGAACATTTCACCGCAAAAGGACATAAGTCATTTTACATTATGCCAGTGATTATCATAACTGTCATATCGCAGCTTTCAATAACATTGTGGGAGTGAAATATTGCCGCGATACTTCTTCTTGATTAAACTTAATAACTATATTTTGAATGAATAATGTTGGAATTTTAAATTCATATTATCGTTTGACATAAGAGGACGTGGTTTTCGAAAGAAGTTAATAGATTTAATCGCAAAAAAATACTATTACCTAATGTAACCTATTTATACAAAATCGAAAGGTCACTCACTCATCACGAAATCTCAGAAACTACAAGTGCTAGGAATCTCAAGTTTTGCATAGGAGTTATTTATAGGACTGAGGTGCTCGCTAAGACGTTAATTTGCAATATTAGACTTCTAAGGGGTTAAAAGTTTGTATGAAACTTCGTTACTACAAATGCTAGGAGTCTTAAATTTTGCATGGACGTCACTTATTGGACTTAGGTACTCATGGAGATAGAAATTAATAGTAACGTAGCTCACGCGGGCGAAGCCACGGACGGGCCGCTAGTATGTTTATATATTCGTGATAATTTCTTAATTTATAAGAAACGTTGTCAATATTAAATGAAATTATTATAAAAGACATTCTCTGGTTTTATTACTCTACATTGCGTAGGACAGGAACGCGTTGGTACGAAAATAATGGATGCCATGAATGGCTGAAATGGTATAGCACTTAGGTATTGTAATGATTCTTCTTTATCAGAAACTAGGTTTCTCGTTATTAGTCTATCGTATTCATATATAGAGGAAATTAGTTTTGTTATTTGGTTTAGTGACTTTGGCAATGATAGGTTTTATTTCTAAAGTTTAGCTATTAGAGCCATATAAGTAAATATTTTCTTTGTTCACAATTATATTATAATATAGTTAGTTAGTTATATTGTTTGTTGTTTCTGAAATAAATTACAATAATTGTATGAATTATACATTTTTGTACCTTTTCACATTACTCATGTATCCTTTTTTTCGCTAGAATTTATAAATGAAAATAATTTAAATATAAATTTAATGATTATACTGCATATGAATTAAATAGAATATAATATATAACACAGACAGTTACAATTTCCAAATTGAAAAGTTTTAATTATACGTAAAGTGAAGAAAACTAGTCGCTAAAGGTCTGATACTTGAAAGGCCTATCAAAATAGCCACTACACGTTTTGGCTCTTAGTTCGGTGTTATTTCGAAACTTTGCCCCCAGCTGTTATTGGAGGCAATTCGTCGCGTACTTTAGAAAAATTGTATAATTATTTTTTTTCCTTTCTTAACCCTAAAGAAAGCTCTTTTCTTATCACCTTTGGTTTTTCCTGTGCGACATAATTTTCTGATGTAAATATGAAAAGTATCTCCTGGTGTTGAAACATCAGAGTGTCTTAACACTAGGTTCCTTCTGCCTACCCTGCTGTTTGCGGGATGCAGCGTGTAGCTAAAAATGATATATTCAATTTAAAAAATATGAAATTGAACTTCTTCAATAGCTACCTAAGCTTTTTTTTTCGTATGTTGACATTTGTTTTTTCTATAAGGTTCTGTATATACGATACTTTCTAATTGCCCAATCTATATACCGCGGGCACAGTGGGCTATATCAAGACGATTAACGTGATTTAATACTTATAACCAATAACCTTACTCGATGTCGATGTAGTATCCCACGCAAATAGATTTTCTTAACTCGCACCACTACTTCTTGAGATTAGAACTTCCAACCAAACTAACACTTCAGCTTTATAATATCAGTATTAGAAATGCGGAAGTATAGATATTTTCTTCTATTTTTCTTCTTTATCTATGTTCCTAATGTGTCCTAGAAGGTACGGTCTTTTTATAGAATGTAAAGTGACGTCAATTACAATTTTGACGTCAGTTAAAAATGATAAAAATACTTACAAATAAGAAACTTCTATTGTCACTTCCCCTTATTTTGCTTTTAAGCCTTCTAAATCAAATTATTAAAGTGTATCATATCATGCGATATGACCATCCATCATCTATTTCTGGAGTAATTAGTGGATAAAGTTGATTAATTCTTTAATATGTTAAAGTTGTGATATGAAAGATGTTCAGAATATACATACTACGTTATTCAACTATTCTGTTTCCACTTATCGATAAAGTTCACTAATTAGTTTACCATTAGTCAATTTTATAAATTTCCTGGTTTCATCATAAATAATTATTTTATATCCAAACAATAATATAAAAAAAACAAGCATTTACTATTAAAAAGGTGATAAAAATCGTGTTTTACATCGATACAACAAAATGAAGAATTATAGCTCGATGCATTTCAAAATTAATTTCATTGGTTTGCTTAAGAATTAAATATGACATTATAAAGTTCTATAAATTTAAGACCACCCGGTCAGTTTAATTAATAGTCTTAAGATGCACGTCATAATCTAAATCATGAGAGGAATTTCATTTATATTGGACTTAGAGCTCTTAACTGGATAGGGTTTATTGGTGTGGAGTGGGGTATCAGGTAGAGATAGCAAGTTCAGTTTCCAGCAAGGGTGAATAGAATTCTTATAGATATTTTACAAGAATATTATTTATTATTTTTATATTAATATTATTCACATTTAATATATTACAAATTGTTTTTCATTTATTATGTTCTTTAAAAAATTTTTACAAAATTCGTACTGACGCAAAACAACGCATTTATAGTAAATATAATTTTTGTCAAGTTCAGAAAATGAAAAAAAAGCGATAGAGAATGAAGAATAGAGCGAGAGAAAAAAAAACCATTCCCTCCTGTGGGAATCGAACCCATAACCGTCCCGTTCACAGTTAGATACATTACCGACGCAGACGGCCCCTGGTGTCAACATTAATAATATTTATAATTTAATTGCCATATCCATAAGCCAACGTAGTACGGCTGGCGTATATTTCACATTGAGCTATCAATCTTGCACCCACACAAAGATTTATGGAACGACGACTCTTTTCATTTTTATTCAAATTTTAATACCCATCTGATGAGTTTATTTAATTTAATACGACCAGTGTAACGGCTCTAATGATTAATTGTGTTATGTTGATTACTTTGATTCCAAAGTATTTATTTGTAAATTAAAATTAGAAAAATATTAAAATTGTATATCTTAAAATAAATGCGACCATTGTGGCTCAGTAGTATAGGGTCTGATTGTAAACGTGATGCTTGTGGGTTCCATCCCCACTCTAAGAATTGAATTAATTTAATTTCTGTGCCATGAGAGCATGAGAGAACTTGGCGTTAAGTTTAGTTACATTTTCATATTTACAATTTGAATAATTAGTGCTATGGCTTTAGTTGTAATGAGAATGAAGAAATAAAAATAATTTAATCCCCGAGTCGGAATCGAACTCAGGAAACGTCGAATTTACGGCGTATAGTGGCTTTAAACACATTGTAAATACAATAAATTAAGTCTATCAGATTAAAAACCTTTTTTAACAAAAACATGTTACACCTCTTTACTTTGGACCATCTATTTATAACTGTTATTATTTTATAGTGACCATTTTATTAATTCCCTAATTGATTCCTGTATCTTATCGTTCAAATGAAACCGATTCATTAAAAGCTTGTTCCTTAATAAATGTTTATTTTATCACTAGCTTTCTATCTGTCATAATAAATTACATTACACAAGTATGTGAGATATATAATTTTTATGTTTTTTTATATCTTTATAGTTTCTGCCACGGTCATGCACCTGCCTTAAAAAGTGTCAGCTGTCTGTAATAGAGAAAAACCAAATTTGTTATTTTGTGTTTTCTTTTTTACTTTTACATTGTATCCCGCACATAGCAGGGTAGGTAAAGGGAACCTGGGAACCTAGTGCTAAGACATTTCGTTGGCCACTTATTCTATGTAACAACTGGTATTCTCTAAAAGCCTACATTAGACTTTCTTTTTTGAGGATCTACAGAAATGACTAGTGCTGTCATTAAATATACATATAACGTACTAGTAATATCGAAACGCTCAAATAGCGGCAGCGAAAATTAATTTTTACAAAAAAATAATTCGTTGCTATCAACATTCCGTTTTAATCGCCCCTCATTAAGAACATCGCGTCGTAACGGAGCCGCGTTTTGCGTGAATTTTAAATAGCAAGTGACGTTACTGTCAATTTAGTTTTTTTACTATCGGAGTTGAATGGTTTAAATTTTAAAACTTAAGTAGGTAATAAGTTCGATTTCAGTGTATATTTATTTATTTATTGAGAATTTCTCTACCAGATAAAGGAATGTTTTTACAGGGTAGTGTAGGAGAACACTAAAACAGAGAAAATAGATTTTTCGATATTCCTATGAGTTTGCTAGGCTTACTAGGTTTTCTACTAAGTCCAATAAGTCCACACAAGCTTGCCAGCAACGACTAGGTTAAACATAAAAAAAATACCACAAACCATCAATCCTCATATAAAATTAAAGTTATAAAACAAGTAGGTACCTACAAGAATAGTTTTCTATAAATTCTAATAGCAATCACTGTCAACTGCACCCGTCGTTCCGGGAAAAACGCTAAATATTTAAGTACCTTAGTAGTCTTTTCCTTCGCGTTTGCAAGTTACGAGTGAACCAATCACTCTAATGGATGTTACGTCCGTTTTAGTTATATAAATATGTATAATGTGTGTGTGTTTTCAATATTGTTTCGTGTTTTGTGGGAGAGAAGAGAGCGCAGTGATTTGGTTCTCCGTTTTTTGTTAGTATTTTTAGTTATTGTTTAGTTTAAAGAAAAATTATGGTGTAGAGATAAAGCGTTTAACTGAAATCGCGTTGGTTGTAGGTTTGTTTCTTACTCGAACTCGATTTTGCCTCTAGGAATATTTCGAGGCGAGGCGAGGGAGTAGAGTGACAAACGGATGTGGCCTCAATCTACCCATGACTAAGAACTGCTGTAAAATGTTCGAAATCAACGGGTCACCAAAAATTTGTAATTATAGATAACAATTAATCTGCAATATTATGCAATTAATCTGGTTAAAGAGAAACATTTAACCGATACTAGATTTCTCCATATGCGGGATAGTTTTAAAGCGAAACAAAAAAAACATATAAAATGATGCACTGATTTTTGAACCCCGTCATGTTATAGTGGAATATCTTAGGAAATATACCTTTTTATCTATCAATAAGTATTTCCAATTCTGATACTGTTTCAATAAATAACTTAAACCTATAAATATATTTTATTTACATCACTATTACACAAGCTAAAACTATAATAAAATCAGTTTACCTTTTAACCGTTAGAAGTCCTTCGTTTCTTATTCACTTAGGCTAGCACAAACAGTATTATTGAAAAACAATAATTCCCTTTGATGTAAAGAGTTGTATACATAATTCAATTGCAGCAATTTACTCGTCAACAGCTCTTATGACTTAGACCGTCTGTTTATAAAAGATTCAAACGTCACTACTACTGGACAGTAGTGACGCGTCTTTGTGGGTCACTATTGAGTAAAATGTTTAGAATTGCTTTTAAGAATTTCTTTTTTTATTTCTATGTTGTTTGTTTTTTAAATTGTTGTTAATTAAAGTAATGTATGTAATATTAGTGGAGGCGGTTGGGATAATAACTGTAAGCGTTGTGGGTTTGATTCTCATTTGAGAGAATGAATTATTTTCATTTTCTTCGTTCCGGGTATAAGACAAAGCGTGGCGTCGAGTGTCTCTAATCAACACGTAATATCTCTGGTTAGATGTTCCCTTGAATGAGCTATTGCCCCATAACTATCACGCTTCACAGACATCCCCAAAAATAACCTTACAATAATCTTTTAATTATCATTACAATACAATTAGTAGTATTAACTCTCTTCAATTTTGTTGTAATTTTTTCTATTAATCAATATGTTACTGACCTTTCACATTGGGTGTCACAAGAGAAAGAGAATAATATAAATTGACCTATCACCATTTTTGAACTCATGGCACAGTACGACTTAGTAGACTCAATCTACTCTCCAGATGATGAACTATCTTCATTTCCTCACTTTGGTAAAATGAAAATGCGGAAAAAATAATTATTTTCCTGTATAGTCATAGTATAGCTTAACATATATAGTAGAATCTAGAATGAAGATAACATCTAGCAATAACACTAGATGGTCTTGTGAAGTGGCATCGTTCAGAAGTCAGATAGCACACTGCATAAAGTTCACATTTACCAAATTGCACGTTTTAGAAGTAGTCTCATATATATTAATGGGAACTTATATGACTTGAAAGATTCGTTTTAATGATGGGTTCTTAGTCATCACCTTTATTGTCTTCTTCCTTAGTGTGTACTGTACCTATAAATAATGATAAAAATTTTTTAGATAGAAATTTCATTATTTTTAGCTCTCGGGAATTAAAATTTATGACCATTGTATATTACATATTTATAATCATCATCAAGCATCATTTATATCCAGTCAAAATACATTTTTTTAAAGTAATCTCTGTAGTTCTCTAATCTCTGGAGAGGTTATTCTCCATTTAGCCACTCCGTGATACATGTAGACGTTGAGTGGCGGATCTTAGCGCCGTGCCTGGTCTTGTTACCGAAGTGACGAAATGAAAATAATTCATTCACCCAATTTTGAATTGCACTTATAAGTGTCTAGTTATTAAAAAATATCTTTCATTTCTTCAAAAACAAGGAAATCAACAATTTCTAACCTTATATTCCCATTATAATAAAGTAGACTCGAAGTACTAGAATAATTAATAAACAATTGTCTGCAGAGTACGTGACAAGTGCGGCTTCGAGTTCTGAAGTGTTTACGTCCGGTAGTTTAATAGATAGATGTTTAGTTGCCAAAGTCAATATAGGGATTTGTTGTCGTTTTTTTTTTATTTTGTAGTGAAATAACTCTATCTATTTATCGTAAATAATTTACATTTTATCAACACACATACAATAGCTTCACGCTTTTAGACGCATTATAAGGTAGGCAGAGTGATATGGCTATTAGTGTTAGGTTCCTCCGTTTCTCACTTTCCAGTCAATTTTCGAGACATTGCGTACTGAGTGACCGAACTGAACGACTATCAAAGCGATCAAATAAAAGTAACTATCCCCCACGAGTAGGAATCGAACCATATATACATATATTTCATTTCCTTGAGCTGGAATGGAACCCATGACCACACGCGTGTGCGCTGCATCAAGACTGCCCTCATTTCGTAACAAATAACTGAAACAATTATATATAATACGCCATTTCACAGATCGTTCCGCTTTGCTTAGCGTTTTCCATATGAATGTATTAAATCCCTTATGTGCCATCCACAGTAATATAGTAAAAATATCGCGCCATTTCTCCTTTGCCGTTGATTTACGGTCGTTAAAGTGAGTTGAATAGAGTTTTACACGTTCGTATTTTTACCAAAAAACATATGAAAATGCGAAATATTAAATATTATTTTGTGAAATATATTTAAAATTAAAGAAGTGAAATTATTCTTCTTCATAATAAATACCATCTTAAACTATAAACTGTAAATTATAGGTTTGGATTAACTGGTGAACAACGCCGTGACGATATGTATGTCACATGTATAAAATGGACTACCAATATAAGTTTGTAATGTTCTTTTTTCTACGAAATTTTCACATTTTGGGATTTTTTCCTTTATTTGTATTGTTTTCAGTTTGCGTTAAATTTCATAACTGGGAAGAACTTGTATGGGAAGTACCTTCTAAAACGTTATCTTTAAAAAAAATATGGTTTATATTATGCTGCAAATTTATTTAAAAAAATGAGTAAAAACGATGGTAGTAACGATGGAAGGCATCTTTTGATTGAGTATCATAGTATGCTTTAAAGAGTAGAACATAAATCGAACTCACAACTTATGGTATATTTATATATATTCGTTATTATTTTTTGCATGTAATAGTTATAAAAATAATAATCACATATTTTTCTTTTCTTTCAGGTATGAATATTTTTATTAAGTTATAACTTAGTAAGTCTAGCTTAACATAATATGATAGAAGTATAACGTTGCCGCTGAATGAAAACACCGTGAGTATTTTATACCTACATACATTGTATATATTAAAGTTCCCCAGTTTATTTTTCTATTGCACATTGAAATACGAAAAAAACTATAGAATATCCAAACCAAAAAAGATCAACGAGGTCATCGTAGCGTTTAGCGTAGCGGCACAGCTTATGCCTGTAGACGCGACTGTTATGGGTTCGATTCCCGTTGGGAAGAATTAATTATTTTTAGATCTAGTAAAAGTTATACTTTTACTAGCATAGTATTGAATTCCACCACTCAAGTAGTCATGCCGTAGTCGTGCCTACTGTACCATGATGGCGTAAAATACTGGAAAAGCTTTAACCCTTACGGCGAAAATATATATTCTATTTCAAAATCACATACATACATTACCGTACCTCCATTATAACAGTGCAAAATTTTATGATCATTGCCACTAATTTAACGTGCGAGATAATAAATCACGTGTCAAGGAATCCTCTAAACTTGAAATTGACGGTGACGCCGCAAGAATTCCGTTTTAACGATCTAACATATTCGTAATCTGATAATGCTATGTGCGTATGTGACACACGGTTGTCTGAGCTGTGACAGGCTTGTTGTTATATATTTATTATTTATTGGACTGTAAAGGTGGGGGTTGTGGGTTTGAATCATACTTGTGGGAATAATTTTATGTTTAAATTATTTGTTTAAAATTTTGTTGAAATTTTTTTTAAAAATTTATTTTGTTAAAATTTTTTTTTAAATTTGTTACTCAGTGGTGGTGGGTGGTTTCTAAAGAGATTAGAAGTCCTTAGTGTTTCAGATAAATTTTGACTGACCCACTGTAATCAATAAAATCTTTTATTATGAAAAGTGTGCAAATTAATTGAAGTTTCTATGTAAATAATTTGTGTAGTGCGTGTTGTTTGCAATTAAACAGTTTTTTGGGATTTGATACCATATAAATATAATTGGGTATAATTACTGCCGCTGTGGCACAATTAGGTCCTATTTATTACGATAGTGTGAGTTCAAATCTTAGAGGGACTAAAGAAATGTAGTTAGTCATTTACTATTAGTCAAACAGTTTTTATATGTTAAAAATAAAAAAAGATACAAAACAATAAACTAAATAATTAAAATAATAAATATGAAATCCGGAAAATACGAATCGAACCTACAACTACCGGTATAATAAAAACCCGTTTTATACTCTTTACGCGCTTAGCACCTAGTTTCAGACTTCACGCCTTCCCCCACATCGGTAGTCTCCAAAAACATAAATACTAGAACAAAAAAAAGAGAAAATCCTATAAAATATATAACAAAATTATACAAAAAAAGGCAATTTACATGAAAAACGACCTAATTAAGCCATCCATTCAACATAGCAGTGTATCACACAAACCACGCGTCCTAAGATTTTAATTTACCAAGCGGGTGAAATGTAGTCGTTTTAATCAGAGCAAGTACCGCGAGGCTTGTTTAAATTTTCTATTAAATTCGTGAGACGAGTAGGTATCTGCGAAAAGACAAAGCGTATCTCCGATCTTCTATTAATATAGCTTTATTTTGTAGGGATAGAATAAAAATTCTGTATTATTTTTTTTTTTATTGCTCTTTGTTATGTTATTGTAAAAAAATAGAGATTCAAGTGTTTTACTCTAAAAAGTATAAGCTTACGTCATTTCTTCTTTGCTTTTAATTATATTTATGGTTAAAACATATATTTTCAGGTTACTTCATTAAACATTCAAATAAATATTACAATAACATTACACTCTATTCAAACTGCTATTTTTATACCAGAAACAGAAAAAAAAATGTATTTATTCCATTTATAAAACATATGACTTTGGCTTTGGCTATAATATTAAAAAAAAGCAAAGAATTAAACGACCGAAGCCGCGTGTGGTACGCTAGTAATTTTGTAAAACTTTAAGTAGAAATAAAAATATCGGAAAGTACTTACTAAAATTTTAAAATAGTACTTAAATACATGGCGACAGTACTTTTAATATTAGAATCCTGCCAATATAGGCATTAGTGACAGGCTTTTAGCGTCCTCTTTATAAGGGCTATAAACTCGTCTTGTACGAGACTGCCACTGCCGGCTTTAACGTTTACGATGCGTCTTCTTGCCATCATCTGTTTCGTATATTAGTTATGTTGTGTTCTTTCTTTATGAAATAACTGACTGACTGGCTGGCTGATTTAATAACACCTAGGCCTAATTAATGGCATTGAACTTAAATTTGATTGAAAATATATTATACCTATTCATAAAAACCATCACTATCAAAGAGAAAAAAATGCCCTTGTTATGTAATTATTTAAAATTTTACATGACGTTCATTCGCAAAAGAAAGCAAACACATATATTTCATACAAGTTAAAAGATTATCCTGTACACTATACCTACGGCGGAGAACAGAGAATATTAACTCTTGACTCTAACGACACTAACGAAGACGAGTCACGAGACACAGCATAAAACTACTTCCTGAAATTTAAAATAATGAAATAATAATATCCGCTGCCAGGCAAGGCACTACTTCAAATAAATTCCCTTTCCTCCTAAATAGTCGTGATGAGATTTATATTTGATTTACTTTATATTATATTAAAGTCTTATCGCGATCTCTCGCACCCTTTTTTCGATCCACCCTAAACTAATTTAGTTAAGATTTACGAGTATCTTCTATGAGAATTATTACATTTTTTTTATATTTATCTCTTACGTAAAACGCTTTAGGGCAGTTAAAATGTATGTAACCGACACATCAATATTGATTAAGGTTCTAATCGCTTATTTTTTATGTTGTATAGAAATAAAGTATTTTTTTCATACACTTCACGACGAATATATGTATCTAGTATTAATTTATATAGTTATTTAATATATGTAAATTAGGAATTCGGTTTTTCCATTTCCCCACTGTGGTAAAATAAAAAGGGTTTTTATAAGTTTTTTTTTAAAATTACCCAATTAAATTGAATTTTAAACTTTACCAGATTATATAGTAATCCAGCTTAACCTACAATATTAAATATATCACGAAATAAAACTAAATTTACCCTTATATTAAAAAAAAACACTATATCCAAACAAATAAATCTTTTACCATACAGATTTGTCTATCCACTCCGCGAACTAAAGTGCACCGTTTGACAGTCGCATATACAAGCTGAATTAATGGGTATATTTTAAATTATACCCAGTTGTATTTCACGTTGTATATTTTTTCACATTATTACGTTCCGAGCCACCTTCACCTAGCCGTAATCTAAGCTTGCATTTTTCATCCACATCGCAATGGACTTTTGTATTCGTTTGATATATTAGCGATGCTATAGCTTTTTTTTTAAGCTTTCCTTTATTTCATTTCAAAGTTTATTTGTTTTATTTTCAGCTTTTGTATTGCGTTTGGATATAACGTTATATTTTTACAAAGCTCTGTTGTGTTAGTGGTTTATGTAATAATTTATTTAGGAGATTATTTATGGGGGGCACTCGTATAAAAATAACATAGGATTTGAACTCGTATATACTCCTCGGATATAGTCCAAACGCTCTACCGAATCAAACTATTCACATTACAAGGAGTCCCAATTCTTATACTGTTATTACAACTTTTGTTGTTAGCACCTTTGCAAGAAAACTTTTCCTTAGTCTCTAAGGGAGCTATCATTATAAAGAATAATAATATTGTCCTTGCCCGGAAATTGGACTAAGTTCTCTCTCTCTCTCACCTCGAAATAGTATGCGGAAAACAAGCTAAAATAAAAAAAATATTTACCAGCCAACAATAATAATGGACAACCAAATTACGTTTCCTCCAAAATAAATTAGAATATTATAAATTAATATAACAGCGTACTCGAAAATCCATTTTAACATTGATAGGCTTTATTGAAAGGCAATATAAGATTCGGTACAAAGGCATCCTATATTCCTATCTACAGCCTACTCGCCTCCAAATCATATCTCATAGCTTGCAGACACCAATTTACAAGCAAATAAGACAATTTCGTGATCATTCGGCTATTTCATGATAGAGCGGAAGCGGAAGCTGAAGCGAGTTATATTTTATTTATTCTGAAATTCTTCGAGGATACACACGATTAGATTTTCCGTCTAGTTTTCTAAATATTTCGGATTGAATGGCGGAACTCAACGCTGCACTTTGTCTTGTTACCACCCAGTAGGAATTGAACCCGTTGTTGGTCGCGTTTCGTGTCTGTCCGAACAGACGAATTTCGTTAGTTTCTTTGGTTTAACATATAAATAAGTCGAAGATAGAAAACCGAGAATGAGATGTGTTGCTAGGATCTTGATAGCTAACCTGCCGCCTTTAAGAAATAAAAAAAAACATCTACGTTTTTAATAACGCTGACGCTTGATGTTTACAATAACATTTTATGGACTCCATAAGAAGAGCCAGGAAGGGAGAGATAGCAATTAAAATTCATATTATCTATCGCCTTAGGCCACGTTAGAATAAGATGTAATTAAAGGGGTAGAAATTGGTCGAGATTAACACTTATTATTAAGGTATGGGGTTAAGAATGAGCCCCAGACGTACTGGCAGGGACCCCTGAGATATAACTCGTTTCAATTATCTATTAGTGTTGTTACCAATTTAGTTAATAATGCTTAGGATTTTTAGTTGTTTTCTTTATTAATTTATTAGATAAGGTTTATTTCGGAAGTGTTGGTTGTAATTTAAATTAAGTATCTCATACTTAATGCAGTTAATTCGTTAACAGGCAAGACCTTTTTTAGCTTTTCACGTTTATCTTGCTCATAGTAGGGTAGGCTGAGCGAGCCTGAGAAAATAGTGTTAAGACATTCCGTTCAATTTAAGACACTTCCGTTCTCCACTTTCTGCCAAATTAATTTCCTTAATGAGAACGGAGTGTGTTAGTTGCATGTGCTCTCTGCCTACGGGATACAGCGTGTAGCTAAAAAAAGCTAAATAATGTAAAAACAGTTTGATTCTTAAAATTGCTCAAAACTGTTACTAAAATAGAATAACTATAGGTACGTACATATATATATCGTATATCCAACTAAAATTCTAATAATAACACTTTGTTCAAATTACACGATAAAATTTTCAACTACAACCATACTAAGCTCTAGTTTCAGCTGAAATATTCCTTTAAATCCAATTTCTATTCAATGTTGGAGCATAAGTTTATGAAATATATTCACACTGTGTATTTATGTTGGTCCGTGTAATCTCAGTGTAACCGTGCCAAAGCGGCACGCTAAATGCACATTAATAACAAAACTCGAAGAATAAAATTAGAAACTAGTGCTAACGCGAAGTTATAGGTGATAGCGATTTGTGCACTAATGAAATAAAGTTTAGTCTGGCTGTTTACTGTTAATGATGTTAGAATGGCTTTATCCCGCATATAGCATGGTAGAGCCATTGCGTGTAAAGTGATGAAACTCAGTACATTTTTTTTAGAATGGATAAATGAATATCACATTCATTTCTCCGAGTGGGAATCAAACTTACAACCATTACGTTTACAGTTAGGCGCCACAAAGTCCCCAAAATTGTGAAATGTATGGATATATTTAAAAGTGTTAAATCCAAATTATGTTCATTATTTCGTCTTGGCTTGATTGGTCATAAGTTCAAATATTAGTCAATGTCTATAAAATGAACATTGATTAATAAATTGCCTTAATAATGTCAATCAAAACAGCCACGCTACCGCTTATTACTAAACATAACGCTAATATACGACGAAGTTATTATAGAAAAATGATGGTAAATGCGGTGGTGATTTTCTTGGACAAGAATTGTGAATGAAAAACTTTTCGTTACACATTAAAACTAATTATGGTCATTAATCTTAAATAAATTGCTTTGCCTTGGGTTATTACCTCCAGCTTATAGTAATATTTATACTTTTTTTGTACTACTATGTAAGTAATGCTTAAAGTAAACTATTTATGTGATCAATTATTATTTTCTTTTGATTTTGATTAATAAGGAATTTTAATATTGTGAATTGTTTATTATAAGATTCATTTAGTAAATATTTAATATAAAATAAATTTAATAATTTTCAAAGTGGTGCATGCGATATTTACGTGTTCAAATACCACGCATGTATGTAAGGGTTGATAACTGGGTGAGGCAAAATAGGTAAACAGAGAGCGTAACGTAATTATTAATAATTAATTATTAATTTAGTGATTATTAATTTATCATTACTGATTATAGTATAATTGAAGATGCACTTCTTATTTATTACTAACATATTAAAGCAATACAACGCAAGTATTTTTAATAAACAACCTGTTAACAAACAAAATACAAAAATACATTTAAAAAATATTCCTCCTTCATTCGCGCAACGAAAAATCTCATTTTAAATCTTATTTCCTGGTGTAAATGGAAATTGACTACTATTCAACAATACACCAGCTTTCGCCTGTCCGTCCAATTTACGTACGAATGTAACAAATTCAAGGCTTTATACTGAATACCAGCTAAATAGTATTAACATTAGGTATTTAGCCGTTCTGTCCGTCTGTCTGTTTAATTTAGCATGAAAACACGCGATCACAGAACATTAATCAGAATGGAAATGACACAGCATACTTGTTAACATGCACACGCGAGTAACTTGTACGTACATGTACATGCTCGAAAACCTTGTTAAAATTGCAAAGAATTTTTATATAAATTAAAAATTAGTAAACCTGAAAGCTCACGTTATGTAAGCTTTGATGAATCATTTAGAATAAGCTTTTTTGTTTAACTTTTGTTTTTGTGGTAGACTTTATGAACGCTCTGATTTGGAACTAAGATTAGTGTTTAGGTAGTGTGCTATTTTTAAATTATATTTTTATGTAACATTTTTATAAAATACTAATTTCGTTTAAATTAAAATTTATTTTCTTATTAAAGATAGATTTTAAGAATGGAGCTTTTTATTTATAACAATTATATAAATATAATTATTAATTACAATTTCCATTTATGTTATGTTGACATGGTGATTGGTTTCTTCGTCTTCTAGTAGATGCTTATCTAATAAAAAAAATGTTCATGTTGTTTTCTATTAACTCTAGACTCTAGGCTTTATCTACAGAAATTCTAAATATCATTACCCCGAGTGGAAATTGAACCTACATCCATCACGTTTACATATAGACGACATTTATATTTATTTACAAATATTTTAAACAAACAAATATAAAAGCGATTTCTGAAGCCATATCACGATAACGCAGATTAACGTGAGTTTTTAAACAGCTATTTATCGAACATTTAATAGGCGCTATAAATTAGTGAAATGATAATGTTTAAATATTGTAATAAGGGTTTGACTTTGCTCATTAATTTTGCAATCAATTTGCGATACAAATTACCGCGTGTTATAAACTTGTTTAAAAAAAAATACTGATATTATATTTTCGTGTATACTTTGTTGTTTTACAATATAAGATATTTTTTAAACTAAATTGAATCGTGGCGCTGGGACACAAAGTGTGCTGCAAAATCGACTGGTTGTGTGTTCGATTCTTGCTCGAAGAAAGGCAATATTTATTTATATTTATATTTTCATTTCTTTGCTTTGGTTCCGTCACTTAACACACAATGTCTCGAAAATTGACCAGAAAATGGCTGTCGGAGGTTCCTTCTAGCTTTCCTGTTATGCGGGAAAGAGCGTGCTGTTTTGTAAGATCATGTTTGAAGTTAACCATTTATGAAAAATAACGAGAATCTAATAGGTACTAGATAGGTCAACTAAGACGACTAAAACCAAATTTAGGTATGCTTCCAATACATTACTTTATGGCTTACTGAAATGTTTGCACTGGACCGGACGTCACTAGTTAGGTAAACAAGACCTATACAGACTTCGGATTTCAGCCTAAAATATTTCAATTCAGAACTAGGGATGTCTCGTTTTACATGTCTCGTTTTTATAAATTATAAATAGTAGAAAATGCAATACGGTTTCCAAAAGGCGTGGTGTCCTATTATGTTCAAACTATTACGGTTGTTCTAAAAGATTATATTTAAAAAAAATATCTAGTAACTTCAAAAAAAAACTTCTTACTACAAAAATTGATAAAGTATTCTTAACAAAATATTTCCCATCTTCTTTTCAAGCGACACGCTCGCAGCCATGTTTACTGGCGTTTCAGTGTTATCCGCGAATTTGAAAGCGGGTTTGGGCTCAAATGTCTCGCCTATTGATTTTGTTGGAATAGCAGCACGTCCCAGATCCACGTCAGGTGGCAGCGAGGGAACAATATACCTCTCTCTGTAAAACGTCGTTTAACATCCGGATGTCTTTTTAAGATTGCACTGCGTTTGTTATAGGTTGATTCATGTTTTTGTTATTGCTTGATTTAGTTATAAATCGTTAGTATTTAAATATAATTTGTTATCTATATTATAATAATTTATTGTTCATTTTCCCATCTTATTTTGTGTAATGTTGTGGTTGGTTTTTGTAATAACTATTGAGCTTCGTATTGTTTTATGTACTTTATTAATACTAATACTTACTAATCTATACTTAATATAAACATTAAAATGTTCATTAATTTTCAATATTAAATATAATAATTTGTACTAAAAATTTATATTTAGGCCAAATTATCATTAAGTAAAATAGTATTATGTAGTATACAGTTTTATGAATATATTTGTAATAATTGCTTATCAACTACAATTTTGGCCAGAATTTTGCTATTGTTTTATATAAATTTATATTATAGCACGACTGTAGCAGAATAAATAATATATAACAGAATCGATGGTAGGGACTCGTATCCTACATCTTGGTTTCTCTGCGGCCATCGCTTACTTTGTTGTGACAGTAACGTATGGAGCTTAATAAAAGTGTTTCTGTGCAATTGTAGAATTGCTGGATAAAATCCGCCTGCATTTTTACTCCTTTAGTGTACGTAGGTACTTTTAAAAGCATATTTAGTAAGCTCTACGAAATGCATTTTTGGTAGTTTCTTTGGGTTTTATGTGTAAAATTATTATAATAGTATTTTTTCATTGAATTTCATTGAATATTTATGTCTCGTCCATTGATATTTGTATTGAATATTTGAATTTAAAGCCACAACCATTACTTGATGAGGATCAACGATCAGACGTTTCTCAATGCGCGATAAAATAGTCTATTTTCCATTACAAAGTACAAGGACCACGTGGTGATACCAACCAAGGGCTCCCTCATCGAAGGATCGAACTCGCTACCCACCAGGCCGAGGACGTATTCCGATGTTAAAGTCCGTGTTATTTATAATGGTAAGACATTTTATTTATTTGACATGACATAAGCTCCCGCTACGACATAAGTTTTCCATTCCATTAAATAATGAATTAGGCGTGTTAAAATACTAACAAGTAAATATAGTTTATCAATCACTCGCAAGGGCACAGTGCCCTTAAGACGAACAACTTACTATATGTCTTTAGAAACTAGAGGTACTAATTATGATGTCTTACATGATACGTTGATTCATTATAGTGCATTTAAAAATAAAGTTGTCTTATTTTATAGTTGTGGGCGTTGAATTATTGTGTAAAATGTCTTGGCGTTAAAAGTCTTGGCAGTTGAAGCTGTGATTCAGCCTCTGACTGTACTGACAGCTGTGGGTTCGATTTCCACTTGGGGGGAATGAGTTTCATTGCTCTGGCAATAAGAAATAAATTATTGTTATTTCTCTGCTCTGGTAAAAGCGTAGCGTTGAGTTTCATCACTCAATAACTGATAACGGAGTGTCTTTACACTAAGACTAAGTGATAGCTATCTACATTGCTACATGTAGAATAATCGCGTGCTATAGAGACTAGACGAATAACATCACAATCATAATAAATCACAGAAAACAATAAAACCAAAGCAAATATCAAGAATAGACACTATTACAAATAAAATCAAATCTGCATCAGCAAGTAGGTGCTTTCGTAAATAATTCCACTCGTTTTATGTACGCGATTACGTGAAACTTCGTTTGTACGAGTTTATGAAATAACCAAAATGTACGGCAGTAAACAGAATTGTAACCTTTAATTTTCTTTCTCCGCCAAACTTTTATTGCAATGAAATCTTTATAGACGATTGTGAGATATAAACTTAAAGTATAAATCAAAATCTAAATATGTTTTTTCTAGAGAATATTATTAATATAATGTAAATTAATGAAAATGGAATGACTTTTTACCACTTTAACTATTCAAGAAATTAAGGAGGGATTCCTCTTACGTTACGTCTTAGGATACTGCTGTCTATGAAAGGAAGCGGTTCCCTCTGTCCCCTACCATATGCAGATGTTGCGTGAAAAAATACTAGTACTTATTGATTAAACAATACGAAAAGGCACGTTATATTTATTTCAAATATCAAACTTCACTTGCATATATGTATTATTCTTGGTTGCAATAAAAAAAAAAGTCTACACCTTAAGGCTTTTAGGGCTAAATATAATAATTTACATTGTTTATAAGCTACGTAATGAAAGATGAAACAGGAAATGCATATAAAACGTGTTATTATAGAAAAAGAATTGACTTCAACCATTACAAAGTGGTAGATAATTATCCTAGTAGGATTGTAGTCGGTGTATTTATAAATTATATGGTATAAACCAATTAGTTGGCAGTTTCTGCGCTACGACGTGAACTTGCTAAGATTATAGTTTCAAATTTAATAGCTACACTTGAGACGGTATCTTGAAAGGCCAGTGTACGATCTTAGATTTAATAGTATAACCGCTTATATGTCAAGATTTACATAATTATGTTAATTAGTATGCGGAGAGGAGCACAGAGTGTCTTTACACTACTTTCGACAGACTACCATAATGTGCTTTATACAACAAAATTGCTTAAAAAAATATAGGCGTCTAACATAGAAACTTTCTTTTTTAAGTCGACTAATAAAAACATTCAATTTAAAATCATTATCATTTTAAGCTCATAAAAGTCAATAATAATTTTAAAAAGCTGATAATTATTCTAAGTTGCAAATAATGATATGTTCAAAAGCACTATTAATATAATGAAACACCTGTAGCAATAACGATTTTATCGGCTAAGTTACCTTGAAGCTTAACTGGACGAGTGGCTGTATATGACATATTTCTTTTTCTTTTTATGATATTAAAGAATATTATTAAACTGGTACTATAATAAGTGGGCTATTTTTAACATGAGATTGTCATCGAAATAAACGGTGGAAATTCTGCTAAACTAGAATTTATATTGTTGAGGTTTCTTGATTTTTTAGTTTACACTGTTGTGGTGTAGTTGAAATATGCTTAGAGACTAATTAGATTTAGGGTCGAATCTCTATTTTTAATATTTTTCTTTAAAAAATATAAAAAAAGTTAATATAAGTTACAGTGCAAAATATTTATGCGCCCAAGTATATAAAAATAATTCTTCTATCCTTCCATGATAAAATAAAGTATTAAACGTTAGGTTTAACGTTAGGTCCAGAATTTCTTTAATTTAGTCAGAAAATATACATATCACATTTTAATTATTATAAACAATGTGACACTTAATGATTAGTTGCATTAGACTAAGATTAGACGCAAAACAAACAAAAATAGATATTAACTTATCTGAATTAATTAATAAAAAAATGTTATAATATATGAGTCTTTCTCTGTTAGTCTTGAACCCGCTCCCAATGCATGAAACAAACGAATTTCTTTAATATCGTTATCACTGCGCTACGACGACTTCAAAAATAACTAACAACGAAATACAAACAGCATTGCACAAACTATATTTTATCTGGATCCAAAGTTAAACTCAAGTGTATTGTATAAACATCAACTGTCAGAACAGTTAATTTATCATAGTCAAATTTCCAGCAGATAGCCCAGAAACTATAACTACTCGGTTATAATTCTGAATATTGGCCACTGAATGTGAAACAATGAGAGTTTAAAGTAAATATACTTGTAGAATTATTTTTATCGTAAAAATTATTTATACATTTTATGTTTATTTTTTCTGCGTATCAACTTCAAGAAACTATACAACTTTTGTTAATTTAAATCTGATAAACTCACGAAACTACTTGGATTACATTGAAACTTCTTGTTTCCGGCTACATCCTATTCCCGTATATCCTCATTACCACATCTGGACATTTTTTTTGTATTATGTATAACAGATTTGGATTAAGTTATTTAATGGGCATGCAGTCAATTGGTTAGTAGTTCTTGTAAAAGATTAGAATTACTTTTAAAGTTTTTAAATTAAGCGTACACTTACGTAGAACTTATGCGCCTCGAGCCGGTTCAAACCGCCTGAAACCGGATTACAACCGGTCTGAATTGAAATAGAAACCGGATTAGTCCGGCAAAGTTACGCGCATGGTTACGCTGATTTAGAAACTTGTTCTTGTTTCTTGTGATATTGGTAAACTATAATAAATGCTCTCCTCTCAGCTTTGTATGCAAATATAAATTTAGATTAAGTACATAATGTAGACAAGAAATAACGGCACGTACCTAGAGTAATAGATTCATCTGGCTGATTGAATTTAGCGACGAAGTAATATAAATTTGATTTCTAAATTATTTGTTCTTTACGAGTAAAATTGATGAGTTAAGCATATTTTTCCCGACGAATGTATAAAACTTATAGGCACTGATTTATATATGGTATTCAAAAGAACTATATTTACCAAATCCTTATTACCACATGGATGCGATGCTGATGGAAATATCAATTTATTTACTTTGTTAACCGATCGAATCCATTTAATTTATCGTACTGAAAGTATGCAGTTACCGGAAATTTATTGCTTCAGCGATAAAAAACTATCAAATGTTTGCCGCTACAATGAATATAATAAATCGGGAGGATCGATCTCCGAGTTATTATATTTGTATGAAAACAGAGATACTTTTACATGATAGCCGACAGGAGGTTGTGTGTAAATGCGTAAATACAGATATACTATGTGTATGTGCATATATGTTTTTATTTTTATTGATATCTCTGGTCTTCAAGGCTTAAAAATTTATATCTATCCATTGTGATGGATGATCTTTAAAAAAATAATCATTTTATATGTCCACCACCTATTTCAGAAACGAGTTTTAGGCTAACACTGGTTGCATAATTAGTTTAGAGATAATAAATATAGAAGATTAATAAAATATGACGTTTTATACTTATTTTACTTATTAATTTTTTTAGCTATCATAGACATTCCCAAAAATCCTTACAAAATCCAAACCCATAAAATCACAAACCAATCTAACAACCACAAGCCCAAGAAGCAACAAGTCCAAAGATTTATAGCAACCATATCATCCAGATTCACCACTCACTTACCTACCTATGACTATGACTATGACTATGACTGTATATTCTAACCGAGCAAACGCTAACAAATACATCTTCGCATCCGTCTCTTTGTAGAAGGGATATCCCTTACGGAGACAAAGAGGCTGGGGTGACGAGCACTGTAAACTACTGTACTGAATTAGAACCAGATCTCAAACAAGCACTTGTTTAAAATAATAGGTACACGTCGGTGATATTTTTAGTACGTTTCTCAGTTGAATAGATTGTGTCTGTTGTTTTTTGCTAGAAAGTCATTGGGATTCTAGTTACTTCAAATTCGTAGTTAACCTTTGGTTTTCAATATATTTAGTTATTAATGTTCCTTGCCGGTATTTAAGGGAAATCTATCTTCTATTTAAAATAAGTAATCATCTAAAATTCAAGATCCAGATTATTAAGCTAAATATAAAAAAAACCGAGGAAAAGTGGATGGTATAATTTTTGGAATTTATAATTGTCACTATAGATTGAACTTGTAACTAACATTAAATTATTAGATAGCAGATACCAAGTTACATGAGACTAATTAGTTCTTACATATACAAGTAGGTACGTGTATAATAGGTAAAATTATGTTATATATTTAGTACATACTTTTAATTATATGAGAGCAAGACATCTCAAAGTCTGCCCGCAGAGCTACAGAAATATTTATTCGAATATAAAGTGAATATACACCGCATTCTCCTCTAAAACATGATTTCCATGCGAAAGGACAGTAAATACGACGTCTTTAAAGGACTGCCGAAGTCGAAATCATGATATATGAAATATTTTGCCATGTTAAAGCTCAAATATAGTTTGAATAAAGTTTCGTCGTTCGAGTATCTATTTTGTATTAGTTTTCACATATATGAGGGCATCGTGGTTCAGTGGTATTGTGTGAACATGAAGGTTGTGGATTTGATTCCCACGATTTTAATTTTGTTGTGTTCTTCCACTCAACGCGCAATTTCTCAAGAACAGTAAGTGGAGAGTAGAGTTTTTGACATTAGATTCTCTCAGACGGCGGCAAAAAACGTTTATCTGCTTTCACATATATTTAATAATTCCATAAATAACGTTTTTTAAATGTTAATGTCTTGGTTCTATTTTTATATTTAGAGTTAAATATAAAGAATCTATCAAACAAAGTAATGCAAATGTAGGACTACTAACACAAATACATTTATATATTTACTAATATATTTGAATAAATCCCAGAATCGTCATATACAAAGTTACAATCTGAAATGTTCAAAAGTAAACAGTTCGACAAACCTCGTTCCATAATAATTTCGCTTTCAAATTATTCCACTCCTTACCGGCCTATATTGTGTTTGTTTTGAAACGCCTTGTTCTTAACTCCACCCTCTTGACACTCTATTATCGAAAAAACTTTTCTTATTAAGGTACGTAAATAAGACTATGTAAATTGATTATATAATATTTAAAAATAATATTTCTTTAACTTCACGTACTGTATCACAACAGGGTAGGCAAATAGAAACAAGGAACTTAGTGAGTCGGACACTCCGTTCCCATTGAGACATTTCTGTTCTTTATTTTCCGTCGAAATGAAATATAAATATGTATTGTATGTTTGTAATTGAATTAGATTTTTGTTCTTGGTTTAATAATATTTATTATAGTTATATAGGTAAAACAATAATAAATGTAAGTTGAAATGTAAACAATATTATTCCAACGTTTTAACAAAGTTTCATGTAAATAATATTTCTGTTTACCTAAATCTAATATCGTCGGATCTGAGTAAATTCAAAATCCTAGGAGAATATTCGCTAGAGCTTATTCCATTATTCAACAAAGACCGCCATATGTGGGTAACGCTAGTGAACCAGAAAGTATTTTAAATTTCTAACACCTCGTAGATTCACCCTTAACGTATGATTTTGTTTGATTCATGTATACTGAAACTATGATTATGATTATAAATTTAATTATATTATATTTAAAATGTGTTAAAAAATAAAACATAAAGTAAATTTTAAACATAAAATGAAATTAAACTAGAATGAAAAACTAGAACAACCTCTAAATAGAGCAAGGAGCAGATGTTATTCACTTGAATTCACATACCAAGTTGCTACAGAAACCAGCAGAGCGTAAATTAATTACTATACAGTAATTAGACGTGTGATCTTCAAAGGACGCATATAATGAACGTAACGTCCTTAACAAAATTAATTCATTTTCAGCTGTATCACATTACAAGAAAAATGTACCAGAGCACAAGTTAATGTAATAATATACACCATATGTCTGCAGAATATATTACCATGTACCTATTAATGAGAAAAAATCCTTCAATAAGGAACTTTATACAGTCTAATTACACAATCAACTCGCAAACAAAGAGTCACAAAAGAACAATGTGGGGCCCAAAATACCTCCCTGTGAGACGCCTTAACCGCTAGACACTGCTTACCCCACCGACTTCCGTCGCCATTGCGGTCTGAGATACATTCCCTGGGATTAAATTACAGTCTGCAGCGGTATCGAGACGAACATGTCAAGATGACGACGTGAAGTCTGGTAATCACATTATCATACCGACTTGAAAAGTTCTTAGACGTTTTATACTTTGGCTTATTCTGTGCATTTTAGCACAAAGACACAAAGACATTTCTGTTCCCCATTTCTTTCTGGTAATACATTATAAATAGCTTATCAAAGTTCTATAATTTATTTTGATAGAAAATAATTATTAGTAATACCAAAAATTTAATTATATTAACCGATAATACTAATTTCATCCTATGTAACGGGAATATAAACACTAATTAAAAATAACAGTTTATAGTTTTACAAATATTCCTTACATGTAACTGCGATTTTGTAAGGATTACGCAAATATAGCAAATAACTAACTGTAACATTTCCAATATCTTTAAGTATTCCCATAAAATGTAATCCATACTGAAATTCAGAAACACATCTAACAGTTCTCGAAATTCGGTAAGTCGTAAAGATATATGAAGTTACGAACCTACGGTAAAATTATGGAATTTAACCGAGACGGGATCGGTCGAACGGATGCGAATATCAAAACTTTACGGCAACTTCGCTAAAAGTTCCAAAGTCCTAGCAACTCCGACCGCGGCCAGTTTGAAAAATGAATTGTCTGCACTTCAAGTAATATATAGTCACAGTGGCGCGGCGAAGCGCTAACTCTTACAGCATCAACAGCTTCATCGTGTTAAATTAGATCTTTAAAATAGATATTTAATATTAAGATGTTTATCTTTCGAACTAGTTGCTTTTAGTTTGATTAAAATTAAATCCAAAATATTCTTTATCAATTGTATTATAGTGGGGGGTGGGAGTGTCTTACTAGGTTCCCTCTGTCTACACTGCTATATACGGGATACAGCGTGAAGTTGATTTAATTATTAAGTTTTATTTTTGAAAACGCGATAGAAAAATACGTCGCTATTACTTTAGTGACCGAACTCACTACCATCACATAAAATTAAACAGATAGAATCTTCACTAGTTAATTAATTTAAAAATAGTAAATAATCATTAGCATAAACACAAATAAATTTTCACATTCAAGTATTACTCAGGCTTGCGGAAACGTAACCAAATGCAATGCTAACAGTAAATTGGAAATACTTAGAAAATGCAAGGCACGATGGTCCTGCAAGGCCTTGTATTTGAATGTAAGCAGAATTTAGATCCAAGACAGGTTTAGAGGCAGCGTCGTGTATACAAACGGGCACTAAGTCATGCTACGACATGCCACATTAATACCCACGACACTAATGTGTTTATTGTCAGAATATAAACGGTATATTTAATTCTCTGTGTTTTTGTTGTTTTCGAATGTTATGGTGCTGTTGTGCAATAGTTGGAACGTGAATCGTTGTTTGAGATGATAGCGCCTTTAAATACCATATAACATTTAAGATAGTGGCATTAAGTTACGGCTTGATTAGGGATTGATTGTGGTGGAAAATGCAGAGTAATTTGACACAAGATTCTTTCTATTTTTCTGTTAGGTATATGCGGGATATTTTTTGTTTAAGCTTCATGCTGTATCCCGCACATAGCGTGTTGAGTTGGACTAAACGCCGCGCTTTGCCTCGTTTATCCCAGAGCGAGGAATTGAAACTCCCTGAGTGAGAATTGAACCCACAAAAATTGCGGTTACGCTTGCTTTAGGCCGTCGCTCAACAAACAATAATATATGAGAAAGAAAAAAAATATTTTAGTCATTACACGTATGGAAGATTAATAGAAAGGCAGAAAAAATAATAAAAAGTTCTAAAAAATAAGTTCTATCTCGACAAACAATATTACGTTGATAGTAGGATCATTGTATTACAAAGAAAAAATATTTTGAAATGCAATCATTTAACAGTTTCTTCATAAACTTACGTGCGAACGACATAGATGCTATAATCCTATATGGATTATTAACTTTATCAAATACTCCAGAACTCTACTATAAACCAAGTTAGTTCTGAACCGCGTTATTTGTCAGCTCTAAACTAATTTCATCAAGAGGTACCCCACCTTAAACTGCTTGCCGTCTTAGCTTCCGAGTAATACACAATAATCATATGTAAATTGATCATTAAGTATGCGGGTTGCATCTAGCAGTGCAGTTGGATGAAACCTACTTCTATACTTCTACAGTATATGAATTCATTCTCGTTTCGTTTGATAAAGGATTGTGAATCCTAATTTGCATACATTCCTCGAGTTTTTATTGTGAAATTACTTTTGAAAGTAAAATATAGCTTTAGAAGTAGAATGTTCGTTTACGAATGGTAATTTTAAAGGGAGAATACCATGAATATAATATAACGGTGCGATTTTTTTGTGTGAAAATGCTAACATTTTTTGAAGTTTCTATCATGTCTGAATAATGTTTGCTTAAGAATTTATTTTTGATAAAGTTTTCATTTCTTCGTTCTGGTGTTGAGTCAAGGCGCGGCGTTGAGTTCCGCCACTCCCGCCAAAATGGGAAACAGTGTCTTAACACTAGATTATCTCTGTCTACCCTGCTTTATGCGGGATACAGCTTCACGCTGTATGATTTTTTTTTAATGATAAATAATATTTCTATTAAGCAAGCACTGTAATAATGTTAATAACGTTTCTTTATTTGTATTGATAGTAGATTTCAAAACACAGTCATGTGGTCGAAGACCTTTCGACGTAATCTATTCAACATCAATAATTCTATGTCCCATTCGAATCGAAATTGAATTGCGAATGCGTATCAATCGATACGGTTCCAATTTTATGACACAAACAAATGCCTTCGCGTCATATTGATATCAAATTTGCAGGAAAATGTGTGTTGTGTCTGCTTCCCTTATATTTGTTCTACGATGATGAATTAGGTTACTTCTACTATGACAATTAGATAAATATGTTGATTAGTCTTAGTGATAATTATTACTTTTCAAAAATAAATCTGATAATTTTTCTTTCTAGTTACTGTTTCTTTCATATAATTGTAGAATCCCCTAGATAAAATAACAAAATAAACCTCATCGTCAACATTCATAAAAATATTAAAATATTAAAGAGTGTTTAAATTAAATTTATATTAATTATCGCTCATAAAAGTATTGCAATAATCGACGTCTGTCACAATCATCTCGAACTGGATTCGAATAAATGATAGCGGCCCCCTACAATTTAAGGGGAAGATGAATGTTGAGTGCAGACGAATTTGATTGATAGTCCAATAAATGCCTCTGAACTGTGGCCACGCTGTCACGGATCGGAGTTCAATTTAGATTTCTATTGTTTCGTTTTTGCGTCTATCCCTTAACGGAAATGGTACGGGCGCGCATAAATGAATAAACCAGATTATTGTTTTGTTTTAGCGGTTTCAGATTTTTCAACTTTTTTAGATGTCTGCGCCGTTTTAGTGCCTTTGTCTGCTGAATGTTTTATAATACTAGATGTATTCAGAATATTAATAGGTTTATCATTTTGTTTAAACATTCGAAGAATTTTAAATCATTATCATTTGGTCCAATGTTTAATATGAAAAAAATATATCTCAAAACTCTTTTAATCTAATTTTAAACTTTACCAATGTCTATCACTTACTCATAAATAACAATATCATAAGAATGAACTGTCAGCCCTAGTTAAGCTTACAACTCGTTCAAACTGACAAACATGAAACTTACAAAGTTACATCTTAGTTTCGCCGCAAAATTTAAACAAAATCAACGCCTTTGTTCACAGATTTCAGCGCACAATCCACTGACGGTCCGACGTCAACTAATCCAAGAAAAAACCTTAATAAACATAACAAAAACATTTTTTCTACCTTGTATCATAATATGAATTATTCGTACACGAGCCACCAGGCTTTGTATTGAACAATATAAAACTTTTAAAAAAGTCCAAGCTATTTTAGTATTTCGGACAGTATTACAAGATGTATTTTTGTGTGAACTTCTAGGGTAGTTCGCGTGAGTGGTAGCCTGTAAATTCGTTTCCCTTTAATATACGGGTTGGAAGATAAATCGTGGGAGACATTGGGTATGATTGATAGCTTCCACGTTAGAATTCGACTAGTATCGGTAACAAAGCCAAGGCCTACTTCCATAGAAACATTTAAAGAGTTTACGTTAAAGAATGTACTTTTCCTAAAACATAAGGTATATTTTTAGTTAGATGCTTTTATAATTATTTAAATCCCATGAACATTCGCATGAGACCACTCGTGGTGCAGGAGCACAATTGTGTGACTATAAACGCGTCAGGTTGTGGATTCGATTCCCAGTCGAGGAAATTAAATATTTAATATTGTAACATACTCTTGTAGGGCTTTAAAAAGAAAAGTATTTCTAAATAATAGACCCCCAGGTTCTCTACCTAGAGTAGGTAGCGTTATGCGGGATACAACGTGAAGCTAAAGAAAAGGTCTCATGAATAATATGGGAGTTTTAATATAATTTAGTGAAAGTCTTTTAGAAGTTGTAATTTATCCGAAGTTATATTTAAACTTTCCAAGTTAATTACGATGTCTCTATGACAATTACTGTCAAAACATTATGACTTTGGTTTCATTTTTAGATTCAATGTAAAATTCAAATGTAATCAATCACATCGCTTAGGAAGGAGCCCTGCAATTTAAAAGCGTCTATTGTATAAATAAGTGTGGGTTCTTATTCCTGTCGTCTCATTTCTTTTCCTTGTTTGGAAATTTACATTTCAGATTAAATACTCTTTGAACTAATTTGTTGCGAATCCCAATTGTTAATGGAAAGAAATTGAAATTAAAATATAAGAAAAGTGCATCATAGTAGAGGCTATCATAGTGTTGTGGGATAACGAAATGACATTTTTTTTACAGAATGCTGTTTTTTTACCGTGTTTTATCAATTATTTCATATTTTTACCGTACATTCTTTATTAATTCCCTTCATTATACCCTTTATTGCTAACAAAAGAATCAGATCTATTATTATTTCTTATAAAAAGTCATCAATCATAGAAATTCACTGAGGCTTAGAACAATAGAACATTATTAAACCCAAGCAGAGTTTGAATAATAAAATCAATTACTTGGATTTATTAAATGTTTGTCATACGATATTTGTTAATACAAATGGTGTTTTCTATGGAATATTGATTTACGTTATTATACGTAAAAATATTCTTTAATTTGCTAGTTTCTAAACAGCATTACACTTTTCGCCGGTATAGCGCATTACAAAATGGTAATCTGGTGTCAAAAAGTATGTATATGACAAGAATTTATTGCTGTCCATCTTCCGTACGAATTTGAGACATTGCATGTTGAATTCCGAAAATCATTGCCTTGCTTTGTTAACCAGACACTTTGAAATGGGGTAAAAATCGAACTATCGCATTTTCAGTCTCCAACTCTAAAATCTAGGTAATATCTCGAGTATGTAAACTTAATTAATGTTATGTTATTTACATTTCGTAAATAACATTTCACAGAATCTTTTAGGGCCATCAAAATGTATGGTTGTAATAGTGTAGCTCGTCTTGTCTTCATACAAGACGTTTAATTTCCTTACAAAATATACACGTCACACACAGATGTATATTTATGTCAGAAATTTATGTTTTTTTTTCTTATATTTCCGAGTGACATGCGTTATTTGATATAATTTCCGGTTTATCTCGCTTTGGTTGTGCAACTTTTCATTTTTTTTCCTTTCATTTGGATTTTTTGGTAGTATGTAAAGCTTTTGATAGTGATTTAATTTTTTTTCTATACATTATTATACATCCTTTCAGTTGATATAAACGTTTTTACTTTTATTTCAAATTTGTTTTTAAACATTTTTGATTTCATTTTGTTTATTTTTTATTTAGTGATAAATAACCCCGTCTGCATTGAGGAAAATTAGACCATTAGATTCCGGTATTATATTTTAAATGGGTATAGTTTTCCCATAAACGATATTTTAACCCAGGACCACTGTTTTTGCTTAAGGACGACCCATAACATTTATTTAACAATATTTTTTTACTTCTTTAAGTTAAATTACTATTGACTTTACTATAAAATAACAATTTTGGAACTATAAACAATAACCATATTACACCTACATACATAATGAAATACAAGATATACCTTACAAAATCCTTGATTATTATAACTAATAGATAAATAGAAATGTAAATTATAATACGACAATATAATATACGTTTGAACAATTTATAGCAAATTAGAATTGCTTTGACGAACACACCACAACTTCGTTAGGTAGAGATCACTGTACTGTAATATATTGGCTTGTATTAATGTTGACATTCTTAATCCATACATATTCATATTGTATGTAGGTACGTGTGTATGGTGGTGGCCTTATTAGGTGCGTTATTTCAATTAAATTTATATTGTTTATTTTATAATTTTGTGAAATAATTAAGAGAGGTACAGATATAATTTAAACAAATACAAATTAAAGAACTGGAATAGTAAATAAGTTAGTATGTACTAGAAATTACATTTGCGTTTACCCTTAAATGGGAAAGGAAGCTACAACCGTCGCGTTTGTTATCAAAGCTGTGCTGCTGCGCCATAGCGGCTTTCGATGATTAAGAAGATTTCGTAATTTCAAAATTTTACTTACAAACGGAATCAAATAACAAAACTAGCCATACATTATTACAGCTATGTATTCTATTAATGATCGCATAATACAATTCTAATGTGCAGCTCATATGAACACATGTGACACTAATCTTTAGGCCATATGCGAATCGAATTGCTACGTTAACCGAAAGTCTGTTAGAGCCTTTATGTCTAAAACTTAATTTGAACCTTAATTACTTGTGTTAGAGTCGACTATCACTTGGCTTGAAAAGAGAGAATTGTCATCAAATAATTAGATATTAAACGCACCTTATGGGAACAATGTGTACATAATGTATGGACGTTGATTTGTACTCATTGTTTTATAGCAGATTGTGCGGAAAATAAGATTTTGGTATATTTTGGGAGATTTTCTGTATTTTTTTTTATTTTAGTGGATTTTGAATTTTAAATTAGTACCTAGTTATTAAGTAATTACATCGGGTTGGGAATCTAACCCACAACCGTCGTATTTACATCTACCTATTGCTATTTTGTAAAGAGCAATATCATACAAAATCATAAATTTACACCAAAAAAAAACACAAATAACACGAAAACATGAAAAGACATTCACAATTTCCATAGCGTTTACACCGGCATTAAAGCAAGGTGAGATTTATGGAGCCGATACATCGAGCCATTTCCGGTGTACGGAGAACGGAAATCTGACTTCGACACATCGCGTTTGTACGCAAAATGTACTTTAACGAATATTTTGCTAAATATAATTAGTTGGTTTGACCTGAATACGTGACTGGAACTAAATTGGAATTTTTGGGAATGCTTGCAATTATAGTAAATGATTGTTAGTATATTTAATGATGAAACGCGGCGTTCAGTTCCACCATTTAACACAATTCGTAGGAGATGTTTAAAATTCATATTATGATAGTAAAAATAATTAATGAATCGTATACTCTTCTATGTACTTCTGTTTCGTAGATAGAAGGGACAGAAAAGGGAAAAACAGAAAAGGAAAAGTAAAATTTAAATCCAGCATCATAGCGTTCAATTAACCATAGGCCAACTGAGTCATGACAGCATCAAATATTCTAACATTTTAAACAAATATCTAATTTAATATATCTTTCGAAATAGCATTCTCATTGCATTACAAGTTTTATCACAGTGGTAAAGTATAACCCTTGTAAATAAAGATTTTAATTAGAATTTATAATACATATTAAGGTCTTAGAATATTTTAAAGTGCTTTAAGTAATCCCCCTTTCTTGCATTTTATCACGAAATCGTAAACAGTGTTTGAGTATTTAAAGGGATCAATCGAAAACATATATTATAATATTTTATCGGTAGTAAAGATTTTCAAGTTTAATTTTAACAAGCTCTAAATTCTTCGACTAAATTAGAGGCAATCGCTCTAGGACAGCGCAGGTTTGCGTCTTATGGACAGTGTTCGTTCGTTAACGAGATTTCTGTGGGTTCGATTCCTACTCGATCCAATTAATTTCACTTTCCCAATTTCTAAAATACTTCTTAATAATGTGAAGAAAAAGAAGGAACAATGCGAATAAACCAATAGGTATGTGTATTGAAGATATAAAAATGCACCGTGTTTTCCTTTCTTCCTTCATTTAATCTCCTAGACTCTTGTACGGCTGAAGTGACTTGATTTAGCTTTTATGGGATTAATCTTGTTATGAAGACAATATATTTCTACTTTAGTGAAGAAAATGTAAGGTTTTAGTAATTTTGCTATCGAAATCAAGTTCTGATAATAATGTATACCTATACGTATACGAGTAATTAAGGTATAGGTATGACATGAAAATATTTTTATAAAATATTAATTATAAACATCATAACATTTGAAAAATAATTACTTCTATTAATTGTTATTAGCTCTACACTGACTGACTGAAGTAAACAGGGAACTTAGTGTTTTTATATTAAAATTAAATCAGCTTCACGCTCTATCCCGCACACTGCGGCGTAGGCAGAGGGAACCTACTTTTAAGACACTCCGATGCCCACTCTCCACCGAATTCTGGAAGCATTGCGTGTAGAGTCGCGCTTTGCCTGGACACCATAGCAGAGATATATAAATTTATGATGAAAATATAAATTTAAATAAATATTTCATTTTGTTGAGTGGGGATCGAACCCACAACCAGTCGGTTTTACAGTCACACACTGGTGCCCCTGCGCCACGACTGGCCTCGTGTTTTGTAAGCCATTATTATTATTAAGTAAAACAGAAATTCGTTACAGTAGCAAAAGAAACAAGTGTAGAGCAATTTGACACCGCTAAGAAGCTATAAAAATTATGTTGTGGTTTGTAACCGTTGCATACATACATGCGGGTTTACGTGGGTGGTACACTACACTGTGGCACAGCACTTAGTTATTTCAGTAAGGTAGTAGTAGATTCGATTTTAGTATACATAATTTAATATTAGCAACCTTAGTAGCAATTTAGACGAAATGACCAGAAACGGTCCCACTCAAAAGATACAGTAGGCTATTTCCGACTGTACACGTAATTGATGATATCTTAATGATAGTTAATGGAAATAATGTTTTATGTTCGTTACCAGCTTCAGTAAAGTGTTGAGGCAAAACACAGCGTTAGGTTCCGCTATTCTGCTCACAAGATTTCGATATGGGACGAGAAGTAATGAACTAGCACAAGTAGGTGCATGAAATAAAAAAGCAATAGTGAAATCCATATATAGACAGACACAAAATATTATGGACTGTAGGTATAGATAATCTATTAATTAATACAATAATTCAATAACAAAAAATATTAAATTATACGATTATTCTTTGTTTTCCACAACCAATTCACATTTATATTTTTATTTGTATCACAGTTCTTAATTAAAAGAAAGACAACAACGTATCTGTATAACGATTTAATGTGGAAAATCGAACTAAATTATAGATTCTATACAATTGTTCAGCATTCTCTTATAAGTAAATAACATTGTTTAATTATATCACTTTTTATGATCTTTGTATTAGAAATAACTAATGCTGAAATAATTTTGAATTTTAGTTTATTAAATCAGCTATATCTTGTGTTGCTTTGCTTATATTTTACATATATTATTTACAACTAGTCTATTATTTACGTAAAGTTGTCGGTAAGAGATTGCTTGGAGCAATAAGACGTATCTACATACATTGTATGTGTATGTAGATACGTCTTATTACTCCAAGGAATAAAGAAAACTAAATAAAGAAAATTCTATATTTTATATTTCCATATTTTTATGTATTTATATAGGAGGGCTGAGATAATACGGGTTAAACTCATTAACATAAAATGAAGCAACCTAACGTTCCGTTTTTTTCTTACCAAACTAGTTAAATAACTAGAAAAATATTAGTTTTTGGATAAAGTGAAAAGTGATGTAAACTTGTACCACTACATATCTCTACTTGCATAAAGGAATGCATCGGATGCAGGAGCTCTATTTAGTTACTTTAAAATTTTGTTAACACTGTCGCGTTACCTCATACTATACTATACCTAACACCATTATTTTATCTAAGTGCAAATTCAATTTCCACCACATATTTGCTTTACACGGACGAAATAAACCAACCAGCCAACCTGAAACAGTTGAAATATAACAAAAACAAGAGTATATGCAATGGAGCGTATTCAAAAGATAATTAACGTAGATATAAAATAGAATATTCAATGCAACCAATATCCGGTTGACACTTCCTGTGTCGCCATTTTGTTTACGTTTTAATATTTTGATTTGTTTTGTCGGTTAACGTGGTGGGCTTTTTATATTATTATTGTTTTAAGAAGTGCTTTTTATTTTAATACCATTTGAAATATTTACTTTGGCGTTAAAGTTGAAAAAAAAAATTTTGAGCTCTAAATGATCATATAATTAATTTTTGCAAATATTTTAAAAATATTATTGATATATAAATGAACTCTATTAGGAAAACACAACTAATACTAGGCATTAGTAAAACCAATTAAAAACAATATCAAAAGAAAATTAAGAGTCGTCGGTACATTTAACACCACTTTATTTTTAATCAAACTCCCATACTAACGACATCGTTAGAACAATTCATTTGGGATTGGGTCTGGAGGGAGCACATGGGAGCGGTGATTACAGGTTATAATCACATTAGCTCGGGTAAAACTGCGCAGACAGATAAATCAGAAGTTTTGGCTGTCTTTGCTATGATTGTACTGGAGGATACTTAACACATACGATTTCGAGTTCGATTAGATTTCAACTTTGGCAATTTTCAAATTGTCAAGTTTATTTTTTTTCAATTTGGAAAGTATGCATATATAATATTGAATTCAATCCTGATTCGAGGGAAAGTATATATTCCCAAACACTTCCGTATAGTGGAAGTGGCGTTATTTTTCACCATCAGAAAGTGAATTTAATTAGGTTCGTTCTATGTTTTCAACATTGTTTGGTTTTCTTTCATAAGGGAATTAAAAAGAATATACAAATAAATCATTTTAAACAATTACCTTTTTTTTCAATGCCTAAGTTTCTTATTTTCGTGTAATGAGAGTAATTTGACAACCAAATAAATATTTTGCCAACTTAAACAAATCTCCAATCTCAAGCCAAACCAATCTTCAACCTTGACATTTAATCTCGAATACATTCAAATAATTACTATATACATTTGATTTGTGAATCCATTTCAAACAGTCAATAAGAGGTTATTTAGGCAGAACGCACAATCAGAGGTGACGAATATCCTTCACCTCCAGTTTGCTTAGAGAAATTACGTTCATTTTGCTAACGAAGTCGATCCCCAAACTAGGGTGTCAAAACGTTGCCTTATAATTAAGGAAATTTGAAAACCGACATCAAGTGGGAGTTGAACCCCGCTTGTAACAATCTGATAGGGTGGGCATTCATTAATCAAGTACTGTACAGGACAGCGCAGATGCCACACGCTTACATAGATTATACCTTATTACTAGTTTTGATTGCTTTTCTAACTAAGGAAAACTTGTAAAAGATAATCATTGATTTTATTATTAATTTAATAAACTTTTAAATCTACATATTTTACAGTAACATTATTATATGTAATTGTTGGGCTATCTATAATTGTTGATCGAGTAAGCGGAGAACAGAGTATCTGACCATTAGATTCTCTCTGACTATCCTGCTATTAACGGGGTAAAGCTTGAAAGAGGGAAGTTGATAAATAAAACATCTAGAGACATTTATTAATGTTCTAATATTCATTATAATAATAACGTATAAGATATCCAAAAGTATATTCTTTAAGAACTATAAAATTAAAGTAATATAAAATTAAAACGTTAATTAACAATGGCAGAGTTATTTCTAAAAAAACTTCATAGAAGAAAGTAGACAGTCCCAAAACACAAATCTTCAAATTACTAGTTTAGATTTCACTAAAAACAACACTAAAATAACTTAGCAATACTTGCTTATTTAAAGTGATTGCTCAGTAATCAAATAGGGGTTTGTTTATTTAGGCTTATTGGTTTTATCAAATGACCTTTGGCTTTGATAGGCATTTCGACTGGAAGAGGATCGTAATTATTTTCGTGACGTCTTTTGGGACTTGCAGAGTCAGAGATGTATTTTAAAATATGTGTTTTTATAATTAACATATACCTAATTCGTTTTTATAAAATTTAAAAAAAAACGTTTTTAAATTTATCAATTCAGGACTAAGAGTAGGACCCAGATACCTTGACTTATAATAGTGATGAAGCAGTATTCCTGGAGAACCTGACTATTCCATACAAATATTATTCTTCAATTCGAACCAGTATTTCGTGAGATTAGCGCGCTCAACCAAACATTCTCTTTAGCTTTAAATATTTATATAGATTTATATAATTTATAAAGTAATATTCGTCACACGTCAATACTTCGGAGTCGTAAGTCAAGTGGAAGCAGGCGTTAATTTAATTCTTCAGAATGAGCACTATTCGAGTATGCGAAGGGCTGGCTTTATTAAATAAGTTTGTACTTTGTACTGCTTTAAAGGTTCATTTGGCTTATGTTTCTTGGAGGTTTACATATATATTCTAAGTAAGTAGAATCGAATTTCATATAATTTGTTTTCTGTGAATTTCTCTTTTCTAAAAGTGAAATAAATGTTGGTTTTTACAAGAAGTGAGATGAAGATTTTCTGAAATTTATATATATGATGAAGGCAAGAAATAGGGTTTCAAGTTTTTTTTTTTCGTTAAAATAGTGCATGGANGAAGCAGCTTAGTATTCCTGGAGAAACTGACTATTCCACACAAATATAATTCTTCAATTCGAACCAGTATTTCGTGAGATTAGCGCGCTCAACCAAACAATCTCTTTAGCTTTAAATATTTATATAGATTTATATAATTTATAAAGTAATATTCGTCACACGTCAATACTTCGGAGTCGTAAGTCAAGTGGAAGCAGGCGTTAATTTAATTCTTCAGAATGAGCACTATTCGAGTATGCGAGGGGCTGGCTTTATTAAATAAGTTTGTACTTTGTACTGCTTTAAAAGTTCATTTGGCTTATGTTTCTTGGAGGTTTACATATATATTCTAAGTAAGTAGAATCGAATTTCATATAATTTGTTTTCTGTGAATTTCTCTTTTCTAAAAGTGAAATAAATGTTGGTTTTTACAAGAAGTGAGATGAAGATTTTCTGAAATTTATATATATGATGAAGGCAAGAAATAGGGTTTCAAGTTTTTTTTTTTCGTTAAAATAGTGCATGGATTTATTAAATAGTTCACACAAGCACGCTGCGAACTATTTGATGAAAGGAATCATAACGTTTTAGTGTTTAAAATATTTTTATTGCACGATTATTAACAAAATGAAGCGATTCATATGATTTTACTTTTAGTTCATCTGAATTTTACTTTGCCTTATAATTAACTATTGAAAATTAATGAAATAGCCTTAACTAAAGGCTGACAGGTGCCTAAAGTGACATAAATTTGTATACACCAGATTTGAACTAGCGACCATTTAACTTTTCTTTGAATTCAATAATCTATCTAAACAGATTATGTAGTACATATCAAAAACCTACAATCCTATGAAAGAGACCACGAATATACACTGTAACACTACACCAAAGCTAATGCATTTGATACGGTAACAAAGAAAAATTCCAAGCCTCCCTTAAATCTCACCCCCTATAATTAGTTAGTAAAATGCAGTCTACTAATGGACGTTTTCAACCCCTCGATGGAGTGACCCGCTATATTACTGCATTCAGTGTTACACCTTGGTTTAAGTGATCGTTATTGATTTAGTTAGTTGCTATACCGTTCATCATAAAATACAATACAGCTGTCGCCTTAATTGGGTTTATAGTTTTATTATGTTTTGATTTTTATTTCTTGCTTTGAAAGTTTTTTTATTAGGTTTTAAATATTATTTGCATTATGTTGTTAATAATGAAAATAAAACTCATTTGAATTGTTAAATAATTAGCTTATTAAATCAATATAATTATTTAATTTTGAAATCAATAAATTCGCCAAAATAGATACCAAGTATTAAATATGTTCACTACGTCGTCAACATTTAGAAGCTGTTATTATGTACAATTAAATATGAGATAGAAAAATTAATTAAATTTATCTTTTTATTTAACTTTTACTGTCTTTAATTAACAATAAAAAATCAACATCCAACCATCATTGTAACAAAACTCAACGAACTAAACTCAAAAATTTAAACCTAATTCGGCGATACATCTTCCCTAGATTCCGTACCAAATGAACGGTAGACGGAATACTAATGTAACGGCATTAACCTGAACTCTGAAGATACAAATACCCTGTTGTTCCCATTTCTGAATGTTAACAAATATTTAGTCGTGCCCCGCTTACAAACGACTTCTGTTTGGCCACTGCCTGGAACATCTCACTTGAAACGTTTTTTTTGGGCAAAACAATTCAATTTGCAAGTTAACACTGAATTTTTAAATTAATTTTTGTTCGGATATCCTGTTTATTTTATTTAGTTTCGTTTTCTTTTGTTTTATGTTAAGGATTTTGTATCGTTATTCTCTGGTAATACTTTTTATGGTCTAAAATATGGTTCTTTACAAAAATCGATTTAGATGTGCTTCAAATGGAAAATGAAATGCAATTAATTTTAATCCTAGGTTGTCTAGGTCTCTTATAAAATTAAAAAAGTAGCGAAAAGTGTCCTTATTCAAACTTTCTACCAAAAAATGTATAGTAAGTTGGGTGATCCGTAAAAAGTCCGATAAAAATGACGAATTTGAATTCAATAATCTAATCTAGAAAACTAATAAATCCACTGAGCTATAGCCCTCCATCACTTATTCTCCGCCATAAATTATAAATTCGAAAGCAAGTTAAGGCGATAGGTAGTGACTCTTATACATATTAATGGTTAACGGTGGCATATTGAGTGACTTCGCCAGTATGTTTAAACGTTCAATAAAGGCAGACAAGTGTTATGAAAAATGAACGTGTTTACATGTTTACATTATGGGCTTTCGGGTTCTTTTACCTTTTTTTTTTATTTAAACAAACAATATGAGATACAATATACGGGGTTTTGTGGGGGATGCTCTTGGTATTGTCACTCTGTTTTCCTCTTTCCGCCTTTTTAGGGGTCTTATTAACTATCTTTAACTTTGTATAGCCATTGTAAATATTAAACGACATAATTACGAGTAAAATATAAAAATTAATAATCTATAATCCTACTAATATTATATATGTGGAAGTTTATGTTCGTTCCACTTTCACGCGAAAACTACTAAAGAGATTAGATGAAACTTAACAGGAATATAGCTCATACGTCAGAATTAACATATAGGCTACAATTTATGAAAAGAAGTTGTCTATAATATAACCATAACCTAAATCGGGAGAAGCCGTATGCTGATAGCTAGTTAAGTAATAAATACTAAGAATATAATAAAATACAATAAATTGTCTCACGTTAAATATGTTTAATAAAACTTTTCTAGCATTATTCGTGTCACTTTATAACCATTACCCATATTTTTCTGAAATTTCTGAACGTATAAAATACCGGAGCGTCGTAAAAAAATTCGAACAATATTCAGGGTGGAAAAAATGAAAATTAATTTCCTGGTGCTACATTTCTTGTCTAAATATAAATAAGAGAACGAAGGCTTACCGTCGGTCGACGTTTGTGTCGCTTCGTAATATTGTGTTGACATCGCTCCATAGACTTAATGTGCATAGAGCAGACGAGCTGACGGGAAATTTTATTGGAAAGCTGAAATTTTGTAAACTCTTTCTTTTATAAATAGGGTAGAAGCTTTTATAGTTATGGAACGTTATTAAATAGGATTGTTATCTAACATATTTACAGTTTTAAATCAGGTTCGAAATGAGAGATTTTTAATTTTAAAATAATTGATAAATGCTCTTTATTAGTTAAATTAAAACTAAAAGTTTTTATTGCTAATCTGTAAATACTTTCTCTGATATAATGTTTTATTGTTGAAATATTTTTAAAATTAGACAGTATCTAAAAAAAAAGAATTCGATTTTGAACTGGTAGAATAGGGCCCATAAATATATAGATATCTACACTAATAAAGAATATTTTATGCAAGTTATATTTACATAGGTAACGTATATTTTTCTACAATACATGTATTAATACGTTCTCTCTGGCTATATTATCTGTGGTTCATTTGGGGCCGCCATGTTGGACGCACCAAAGTGCGGGCTGTCATAGCGGCAGAAATAATTAGATTCCGCCACCGCACTTCTTCTCGGTTCATTTCTGTATGTTTTGTTAATTATACTTTGTTTTTTATTAGCTAGTGAGGTTTTTTGGCATTTTTTTGGTTATTTCGTTGAGTAAAGAAGTTTGGATAGTGTTTTCTTTTTGAGGAAATTATGTTAGTGTTAGGATTATTAGTATGATTTTGGAGGCATATCTTTGTTTTCTTTTTTTTTGTATAACATTGTACTTTAAAATTTGATTTATTGTTTACATAGTCATCACTTAGGTATATCTTACTTATTTAAATCAAAAATTTATCATATTCAAATTTATTTAGTAGTATTAACAAAAACATGCATAGTTTATATAATAATGTACCTAAGTAGAATTGGAGGTACACTGTCGCTATATTTTATACGTAAGGCGTAATTTGCAGCATCCTAACAACATCAACAAAATAACGTATTTATCTTTATTGAATATTTGTCCCGACATTAACGAAATTTTCTTGAAAAATAATTTCATAGGTCCGCAACGACAGATAATAAAACCTTTTAAAATGAACGCTCACACAAATAAATTAAATTACATTACCGCTGACGGCACAATAAAATATAGGCCCCCTCGAACTCACAAAGTGATATTAATTGCATTACAAACCCCGACCAACTACCCCGTGTGTTTTTCTTAACAATCAACCAATTTTGCCAGCGAAAAAAGTGCCAGAGCAATTTTTACTCTGTTCCCTTCTGCCACTGTATATTTTATCTGTGCATAAGATTGATCTTTCGTATCTGTATATATAGTTAGTTATACGAATATAATTTAAATTGTAACGGCAGTCCCGCTGTTTGGAATATTAATTTGCACTAATTCCGGTTGTCGAACTTGGAAACTTCATGGGGGATCTTCTAAAGTAGTTTTAAAGTGCAAATGCGAATTAACATTCGTTTTTGGATGTTGGCACTATTCGTAGTTTAGATTGTCGTGGGATTGTTGTTATGAGGTTTCATGAATTGTAGATCGTTATTGCATATTTTTTTTTAATTAGACATTAGGGGTAGAAGTTAGTTATACATATACAATGCTGTTCGATCCTCTTCCCTTTTTATACAGGGAATTTTCCCTATATAAATTATATTTTAAAGAGAATTTTCAGTCGTTGAATCGAACCCGCAACCGATTTCTGATTACAGTACTATAACACCTATCCATAATATAAATATCAAAGTAAAGGTAGATCGCAACTCTGCTATAGTTTTTTCCACTATCACCAACTATAATAATTGGAAAAGTTTACTCATTATATTTTCGGCAGACTTGTGACATGAGTGCTATCTGTATAAAAATATTCGAGTTTCCTCTTTTGTTTTTACTTTTTTTTAGATAATCTCCATATAAATTCATACATATTTTGAAAAAAGTACTCAATTATTTTTTTATTATCGAGTACCACGTGCAATGGCTTATTTATCTAATTTTACCTGTAATCACGATAGCTGTGGATTCGATTCCTACTCGATATAAATAAATAGAATTTGGATTTTGACCATAGTGGCGAAGCTTCTGATTGTAAAAAAAATATGGGTTCGATTTCCACTAGGAAGAATGAATTATTTTCATTGAAATAATAAAGATTAGAAATCTAGTGGAAAGCAACTGTGTGTGTATTGACAATTTGATGTATAATTTTGAAACACATATATTTTTATTTTCCTTTTAACATGTATTTTTTTAATTCTAAATATATTTTAAAATTGAGAATGCGTTAAGCATTAGCTCAGCTCTACGACGGCGACGTTCAAATAGGATTTTATGTAGGTTGGGCGCCCAGGGACCTTTACAGAAATATCACGACATTTTAAGCATATGTGCGTCCGACATTTTGTGAAGGTTTCCAATATATTATCACAAAATGGAGTCTACGCTTAAATAAACGTAAATTTATATCCAACTATCGTGGCGCGATAGTGAACCGTCTAACAAACAATAGTTGCAGGTTCGATCCCCACTTTTATAAAGTAGGGAAATGATAAGCTACATTTTCTGTCTATAACGTTAATTAATTATATTGCATTAGGTTTAAATTATTTAAATAAAAAAATGTGAATTATCTAATTCATATAAAGTAACAACCCGTTCAATGAAAATCCGTGTCGATAATCAAAGATATCTCTACCAATTCAAGTAGACCTGCAATCTTCTTGAATAATCTGGAATAGAAATACAAGATGAATGTACAGTAAAAGCTCAAGTTTCTTTGGACAGCTATATTTCCTTTCCATCATTCGTGAGATTGTGGTGCAAGTGACGAGGTAATTATATCTAATTATATGTTTGCTTAATTGATTAGCGTTAAGGCGAAGCTTTTCAAAGCTTTTGATTAAGCTTCTGTTTTGTATACACTGATTGTATGGAAGCTTTTTTTTACTAACTTGTTTGTAGAGTATATTTTTAAATGTGGATAAATTAGTATTCTTAAAATACATATTTTTATACTTAACATATTATTTGTTTTGTTACCGTCGAAAAGATAACGCTAGTTCACCGTCACAGGTCTAATATAGGTATAGGTGTATTATATTATAACTGTAATCTATATTATCTTTCGAATAAATAAAAACGGAATCAATCTTGCATTTCAAACTCTACTTATAATAAATAACCTTATACTTTTTATATTAAACTAATTCTTGCATATTTTAAACTAATTCTTGCACCAAACAAGTAATATTTGAGGGCAAGGTGGATGTTGGACTGATTGCGGGTAAGGCGGTGACTAGTTCTAATTAGAGGCAGATCTCAAACTGAAGCCGTATGAAACACGGGTTTATTTAGACGTGCATTGTCTGTTTTGAATACGTCGAGTGGCCGTAAGATATTGAGAGCTCTATCTTGTATGCGGCTTTCGTACTATTGAATATAATGTTTCTGTGTTGATTTAGTTACGAGTAGCTACGTGGATATGAAGCTAGGAATTTTCAGTTGAATTTTCTTTTTGATTACAGTTTTGGGTTTTAAGTCAATGTAAGATTAGGTTTCGTTGGTTCGACAACGACGAGTTTTCATTAATATTAAAGAAAAACTTATATTACATTTATATTACGAATAATTAAAATCTTAAAAAATATGAAAAAGTCTATAAAGACATTAATTAACATTAAGATATTAATGACTAACTGCATTTACATTCATGTAATTAATAATTATCAAGCTTTCTGCCTCTATGTACCTACTTACGAAGCAAGCTTTTTATATTATTAATGGGAGCAGCTTACTTTTTTTTGTATAAAATGTTGCATTTAAAAATATTTTGACGTCGCGGTGGCACAGTGGAACAGGATGATTATGGGTTCGTTTTCTACTCATTTTCATTTCTCCGCTCTACTAATGTGGTGTTGAGTTCCGCTAGCAAAGTAGAGAACAGAGTATATTTCACATATATTTCTCCTCCCTATACCTCCCCTAATAAATGCAAGAAGCGTGAAAACAGGGAAAAAAAATCGCCAATATTTCGGCAAAGCCTAGGTAATATCCTATGTAAGGAAGACAGATTATGTTATGAAATTGACATAATATTGTTGGAATACTTCAACGTTAATTAAGTAACTTGCATATAAGAAACATAAACAGAAGGTACTCGACAGTGTGTGCCCTCTTCCCTTACAATAAGGGTGGTTTTAATCAGACCTTAAAACTGTGGTCTAACCTGTCAGCTTTATCTCACATAGCGTTACAACCTACTTGCAGCTTTATTACTACTTTATACAAAAAAAANTCAAAGATATTTCAACCAATTCTATTTGACCTGCCATCTTCTTGGATAATCTAGAATAGAAATATAAGATGAATGTACAGTAAAAGCTCAAGTTTCTTTGGACAGCTATATTTCCTTTCCGTCATTCGTGAGATTGTGGTGCAAGTGACGAGGTAATTATATCTAATTATATGTTTGCTTAATTGATTAGCGTTAAGGGGAAGCTTTTCAAAGCTTTTGATTAAGATTCTGTTTTGTATACACTGATTGTATGGAAGCTTTTTTTACTTGTTTGTAGAGTATTTTTTTAAATGTAGGTAAATTAGTATTCATAATAAAATTCATATTTTTATACTTAACATATTATTTGTTTTGTTACCGTCGAAAAGATAACGCTAGTAGGTAAAAAAATCAAAGTAACCTAAAAAAATATATTACATTATAACTGTAATCTATATTATCTTTCGAATAAATAAAAACGGAATCAATCTTGCATTTCAACCTCTACTTATAATAAATAACCTTATACTTTTTATATTAAAATAATTCTTGCTTATATTAAATTAATTCTTGCTACTAAAATGTATATTCTTGCATATTTTTAACTAATTCTTGCACCAAACAAGTTATATTTGAGGGCAAGGTGGATGTTGGACTGATTGCGGATAAGGCGGTGACTAGTTCTAATTAGAGGCAGATCTCAAACTGAAGCCGTATGAAACACGGGTTTATTTAGACGTGCATTGTCTGTTTTGAATACGTCGAGTGGCCATGAGATATTGAGAGCTCTATCTTGTATGCGGCTTTCCTACTATTGAATATAATGTTTCTGTGTTGATTTAGTTACGAGTAGCTACGTGGATATGAAGCTAGGAATTTTCAGTTGAATTTTCTTTTTGATTACAGTTTTGGGTTTTAAGTCAATGTAAGATTAGGTTTCGTTGGTTAGACAACGACAAGTTTTCATTAATATTAAAGAAAAACTTATTTCATTAGGAATAATTAATATATTAAAGAATATAAAAAATAATATTAATTTCATTAACACTGTAATTTCTATAAAGAGAAATATTGATCATTAAGATTTAGATATTAATAGCATTAACTGCATTTACATTCATGTAAATAGGTATCAAGCTTTCTGTCTCTATGTACCTACTTACGAAGCAAGCTTTTTATATTATTAATGAGAGCAGCTTATTTTTTTGTATAAAATGTTTAATTTAAAAATATTTTGATGTCGCGGTGGCACAGTGGAACAGGATGATTATGGGTTCGTTTTCTACTCATTTACATTTCTCCGCTCTACTAATGTGGCGATGAGTTCCGCTAGCAAAGTAGAGAACAGAGTATATTTCACATATATTTCTCCTCCCTATACCTCCCCTAATAAATGCAATAAGCGTGAAACAGAAAAAAAATCTGTATATTACAATATTTCGGCAAAACCTAGGTAATATCCTATGCAAGGAAGACAGATTATGTTATGAAATTGACATAATATTGTTGGAATACTTCAACGTTAATTAAGTAACTTGCATATAAGAAACATAAACAGAAGGTACTCGACAGTGTGTGCCCTCTTCCCTTACAATAAGGGTGGTTTTAATCAGACCTTAAAACTGTGGTCTAACCTGTCAGCTTTATCTCACATAGCGTTACAACCTACTTGCAGCTTTATTACTACTTTATACAAAAAAATATATATTATATTGCATAAAATCGGTTATTCCTTTTTGTTGTGTTTTTCGGTAAATATAAGAATAGATTCTCTCTAAACATTCCTAAAAGGACTAAATAAAAAATTTTATACATTACTTATAATTTTAATAAGCATTTTAAATCTGCTCCTTCTACCAAAAGTTTATTCAATTCGATACAAATAAGTTATACGAAAACTCTCTTATTCCTGATATAAAATTTTTCTTACTTTTTAGTTTGGTTGAACGCACAATTCTTAGTTCTTTCCATTTGACCGTGGGCACGAAACCACTGGTATAAGCTAATATATTATAAAATAATATAATATTTGACATGGCTGTTCAGTCACCAGGCTACATAAGGGTGCTGCTTTAATATATGGCGACCTATTACAGCTCCCACGAACTGCTATATATCACGCGCGACAAACACAAATAAGAGGTATAAATTTTAGTCTGTTTAAAACAGTTATCTGGCTCAGATTTTGAGCGTTTCAATTTGGTTTAGAGCTTTGGATGGTTGTTTTAGGTACATTTATATTATATTTGTTATGGTGCCTTGCACTGCCTTGTAATGACTAGTTTAGGTACGTTGTAGGTTTGGTTATTGAAGAAATGCTGTCAAAACAATGCCTTAATGATAAAGGACTCTATGGATCAAATCTATGTAGTGTTATATTATATTTAGGAAAAAAATAATACTGTATGTATATATTATACGTAAATATTATATATATTAATATGTTTCTTTAGTAATATATACCTATTAAACATACAATAAAATTGGAACAGAAAAATCAACCTTTTTTATATTCAAAATAATTTTTTGCAAATTTTTTATATGAAATGAAAAAAAAATGCAAATAAAATACCATACAAAAGTACTATAATAAAATCCCTTTGAATTTTATAATTTTGAATAAAAATATTTATATATTCATACGTTGCGTTGCTCGAATTGCAAACAACGCTCGGTGTTCAATCAACTTTATTCAGAAACCATACGAAAGCCAAGATACGGAAAAACTTGAATCTCTCATTACTTTTGCTTTCTATACCATATCTGTTTTTATATATGAGGCCGTCGTGGCGTCGAGGCACAAACGCACTTAAACGTGACAGTAGTGTAGGTTCGACTCCAACTCGGGGGAATTCCCGTCGTATGATATTTTATCTATATATAGATTACAATCAGGCTCCGTCTCTCTTCTTCTACGTGACATTACCGGATTTTATTGCCAGAGTCTGTCTTCTGACTCTATCTGCTCCATTTGGCATCATCGGTGGTTAGCCCACTGCCTTTGTACCACCATACTCTTACCATACCTTACCGTCTCTTACTATACTCTTACCATGCCGTCTCTTACCGTACCATAATCTTAGTAAAATATTACAAACCTACAAAACATTCTTACATACATCGCCAAATTCTTAATAATATACTAAACCATTAATTTAAACACAAATTTAAATTAAACAGGCCTTTACATACAATATATCTGTATCTAACGGTCTTTGAAGTTGGTAGCTTTGTAGTTATTTTTAGCGGATGAATAATCTTCACTTGCCCCCGCACTGGGACAAAGCAACGAGCCATGGCCGGTACAGGTCAATGGTCACTTGTCATAATTGCCCATGAGGTATATAAAACTGGATGGGTATTAAACAACCCTTCTGTATTGATGTCAGGGTAGTCCAGTTAGAAAATATCGGATTTATTTGGTTGAGTTCGAAAATTTTTACTGAAGTACTGAAAATTTTTTTTTCTAAATGTCCTTATTTAAAAAAAAAATTAGGAGTAATATTAAAATTCTTTGAATGAGATTATTAGTACTAATATTTATGCGTTTCGGTTTAGAAAGTAATAAACTGTGCTAGGTATAATTTCGCCCTTAGTATATAGCTAAATAACTATTTATTACTAATTTTTTTCTTTATACTAAACAATATAAATAAAAAATGGAGAAACGAATCACTTATTTAATCTTCACTATAAAACACATCCCTTACGATGTACTGATAAGAAAAAAAGCTTGCAAAAACAACTTAAGCTTTTAAAATACTTGTACCTAAATCGTAATATCAAGATAGCAAATCCGTAAATTACCGGGCAACACTAATAAAAGTGCTTTCTTTAATTAAGGTGTCACTACACTAAATAAGACGTATTTCAGAGGCTTTCAAGATTTTTAGTGCGCTCTGTTCTAACTAATTGTTTAATTCTGGCTTGAAATAGATGTAGGGCTGGTGGGAAGTAATTTTATTTTAGAATGGTAGTTTTAACTGCAAAGAATATTATAAAGTTATAAATAAAGAAAGAATATTAGAAAGTATTTTTATATTTTTCCATATTAATATGAGGTAAAATTTTCTTTTTTCTGTTCTTTTCATTCCTTATCTACATGCACATTTTTTGCCCTTCCTGCTGTCATATTATTACATGAAAAACTTGATGGTAAGCCATTCTATTTTCCATTTTATATACATTTTCCAATACTTATTTACTGCAACAATGGATTTTTTTTTTAAGAAAAAGATGTAGAAGAAAAATAAGATAAACAGTCAATTTAAGCTGACTATGCACTAAATTTCATTGTGTTTGTCCTTCAATATTTCAAAAAGTGCAAGACGTTATTCCACCAAAAAATCGACATATCTTAACATCGTTAATCAACCGTAGATTATATAAAACACCTACACTAGACTCAAACAAAAACTACCAAACGTAGGTACTTTTTCAGCTGTAGTAAATCTTCAGTGCCTGAAGTGTCCTTTTCCTCGCTCCAATAAATCACTGCCCAGATGTTCCTATAGATAACGGGTATTTAAAACTTTAGATTAGATCCTGTTTTAGTTTAAAACGTTTCGGATAATGCTGTTATATATTGGTGTTTTGTTTAGTTCTTTAAGTTAAATGGTGATTAAGTTATTTTTATGAGGGTAGCAGTAAGTTAGAAGAGTAATATCTAATTATGATTCTTTTTAGGATTTTATTTATACGAGGATTTCTTTTTTGTTTCATCACTAATTTGCAAGAAATCTATTCATTTTTGCTTGTTTGCATTGTTGGTCTACAAAACTTCTGATCTTGACAATAATGTGATATATTAATAAGTTATTTTTAAAAACATAAGCTTTCACTAATTCGTGAACTTTCAAATCAAACTTTCCAAATATTATCGTATAATTTGAAATTTTAAATGTTTGTCTAATATTATTGATAGCTATATTCTTTTCCCAAATTAATATAGCTTAAAGCTTTGAGGTTAAGCTTTTGCACAATTAATCATCCAAGTTAAGAAAATCTCGACAGTTAACAGACTGAAACAAAAATAGCGGAGTGATAACTAATGGAAATCATTAAAAGACCAGTTGAGTCGGAAAATGTTTTGACAAATATTTGAAAGAACTGGCAATCAATCACTTGGACCCCTTGCATCCTTAGGCGGTTTTCAAAGCGGATGCTATCTTTGGTTTTATTTAGAAGAATTATTTCCAATTAACTAATCTGATAAGAAATTTTGTTTCTCAAAATTGTTTTTTTTTCTTTTTTCTTACAATAGCGTTGAGTGACTTAAATGACGTGAAGGTGATTTATTTATTTTTTATAAAGAAAGTAACATGATTAAACTAGCGTTAGCTTATAATTTTACTAAAAGTAAAGTTTTTAACTTTGCTTACTAATACTACATACTATAATACAGTCATGGTGAAAATTATGAAAAAATGGTTCTGGATTCGGTTCTCATTTGGAAAAATGAATTAGTTTCATTTCCAAGCTCTGACTATGCGCAGTGCTGAGTTTCGCCACTAAACTTGCGATAATTCGAGTTCAGCTGGAAAATGAAGGAAAATGAAGAGGAAGTGTCTTATCCGAGGATTCGATCCTACAATTCGGAAAAAAGCTTAAAGCAAAAACAAACTAAAAAGACACAAAATATATTATCTTTGCCACAGATTCATCATATATTATTATTTTAAACACAACAACGTACATTAAATACAACATTAAACATAATAAAGTAATAAAAACGTCAAATCTTACAAGTAATGGACATAATAAATAAAACTCTTATACATGATCGTGCCCTAACAATGTCTTTGGGGTCTTAATGAGGTCATTCGCCGGTAGATTCAGCAGATTTCGGATTAATCGACGGGAGACACAATTCAACTGTTCTTATATCCGGGAAAACAAAGATTAGTTACCGAAAGAGATTTTCCATATTCTATATAGTTATATCTACATTAAGGCAATTCGCGCTTTTGAAACGATTTTAACAACTGTTATAGTATTATGTTGTAGTATACGTAATTGGAAATTGATATACTTAGGAGTTTTTTATTTTATTTATTAGATTTTTAATGTGCCTTACATCAAACATTACATGGCTATTGCTGATTTAATTGAAACAGAAAAGAGGATAAATACAGAACAAAGATTGAAGTTAATGCAAATTCAAGTAAGTAAATTAAATTAAGGAAGTAAAAAAGCAAATGAAGCTAAGAAAGAATGAAGTAAATAAAAGTCTCCCATAAAGAAATAACTCGTTTGTATTTCCATCTATATTCGTTTCAGGATTGTTTTGCAAAAACGACAATTTTGTTTATTTTGTTTTTAAATAATAAAGCCTTAAGATTACCTATTAGATGTATTTCAGAGAAAAAAATATATATCATTTCCATGAGCAAAATTATTAAAAAAAAACGAATAATTAGACTTTTAAATTAAATATTTCGCACTACCCACATCCGTTTCAAAAATCAAGGCAGAACCATCTATAAAGTCTCCAAAACGTCTTACAAACAGCAATGATTCAATAACATCGACGCCAAGTGCCAAATCCTCCTGGAAATTAAGGCTTCCAGTGGAACAGAGGCGTGCCTAACCTTTTGTTCGACGCCCATAAATCCTGCTGCCACTCGCATTCGCTCAATCAGCATTGTACAAAGTTTGGTCTCCTTCTTAATAGTCGGTGATTCATTGCTCTTTTGTTGTATAATTAATATGGACAATTAGCGTCTTTTACACCTGAACGTTGTTAGGTGATTTAAATGGTTGTAAGTCGATGAAATGTTTTCTCTATACGTAAAGTTATGTACATATGTAAAGTTTTGCGGTTAAGGATTTGCTTAATATACCTAGTCATGAAGTCTAGAAGAATATTCTAAACGTAAACAATGAGTGGAGAACGGAATATTTTCGAATTGGTTTTCTTTTCCACCTATATATCCTCTTTTTATTTTCAATATTATTTTAATACATCCTATGCATTTTCATTCCAATTCCAATTAATAATATAATCAAACTCATACCCGTCAAGCACTCTGAAAGTCCTCCACACATATCGTTAAATATAATACACACGGTTACTTAAAGAAATTATTATTGTATTACCGATACCAGTTGTGACACAATCGTGTGACTGTAAACGTGACATGTTATAGGTTCGATTCCCGCTCGAGGAAATAAATTATTTAATGGTGCGGCGTTGAGTTTCGCCACTCAACACGCAATGCATTCAGAATCGCGCAAATCGCAAGGAAGTGTCTTAATAGAAACAGTCCTTCAGTCATCTCAATATCTTGGGTTCTCGCAGAAGGAGGAAAACGAACTGTCTTAAATACTACGTTCTCCCTGCCTACCCTGCTATATATTCCAGGCAAAGATATGTAGGTTTTTTTAACTAATGCGATTTTGACTTACAATTAATGTTATATACCTATATACCTAAATATTTATAACAAGTATATAAGCGATAACATTATTCTCATTCAACTATAAAAACTTTATAGCTCACAACTGCTTAAGTCTAGCAAACCTATTCTAGACTCGTGAAGATTTTATGAGGGAAATGACGCGTTTACTGGCTGACAGGATTATGTATTCAAACGGTTAGCTGAGTTAAAATTGAAATAGGAGGTTAAGTAAGTTAATTTTAAACCAAAAACACTTTAAAAAACTTTTTTTATATTTTAGACAGCTTTTGGAAAGTCCTTCCATTTATAAATGCAGGTCTTGTTTAGTTGAAGTAACTAAGGGTTATGTATAACACATCATAAGTGCGGCAGATAAATCTGACTACAACTGCAGTAACAAAACGATTAACGTCGATAAATCGGCTATCCAAAAGAAAAAGAGTTAAAATTCGAAGCAATAGTTCCTGAGATTAGCGCGTTCAACCAAACAAACTACAGCTTTGTAATATTACTTATAGCACTCTTATTACTAACAAATATAGCATAACATATGATATAACATAAATCACACACTCTGTCCGTATGTCACGTAGAAACAGGTCCAACTCCAATAAATCAGTGGTTCCACATCATTCATCCCGACCGGCCCGAAGATGCATGGCCGAAACTTCTTGTTTATGTAAATTACTGCTACCTTGTCCTGTACTAACATGTAAATATTTTTAGATTAAACTTAGTAGATTGTAAGGAAAGGATGATTTTTAGGGTTCGGTAACTGAAAAGAAAATACGAATCTGAACGGAATGTGTTTTTAAAAGTAAAATTGAAATTTAAATAGAAAAATGCAATTTTGTTTTTTGGTAAACTCTGATCCTTTTAAAAAACGAAATTTTAAAAAATACATACAAATATATAATAATGTATAAGTAGTAGTAAAAATAAGTAGTCCACTTGATCGTTAGACTGATATTCCAAATTACATTCCTGTATACGTGTACATTTTTTTTTGTTTTATATCAATAACAGCATCTAATTATTCATTTGATTGCATTAATTTAACATTTTTTATCTGTCATTTTAAGTGTTAAGTGTTTTTTTATCTTCGTTATATGTAAATCTAAAGCTACTGTACACGTTCATATTTTTATGCAAATGAAAACCTGTGATTGTTTGACGTTATCTTCTCAATCTTTATCACTTTTGACACGTTGCCCGTAAAAAATATAACACGCTTTCATAATTACTTATGTCCAAATTTTAGACATGATGGGAACTGCTTTTTTTCTTGTTTCTTAAGAGACTGTAGTACTTTAAATTTATTGTGACATTTTTTTTTTGACAAATTATAAATATTTTTTCATTTATACTTTAAGAAATTTTATACTCTACCGCCGCCCGCTCAATTTTGTAAATAGAGGCATAAAGCTTCACGTAATATATAAATATATTTCGTTTGTTAACATAAAAAAAAACAATAAACTAAAAATAAAAAATAAAAATCTTTTTTGTTTTCTTTTGTAACCATTCAAAAGTTTTATAACCTGTGACGGACTCATTCAATATTTAAACCCAAATCTGATACAATATTCGTAATAATTGATCTAATTTGATATATAACCTTAATATCAATTTCAAATCCGTTTATCTGGCCACTAAATTATGCACCAAAATGCATAAGCTTATAAGCCTATGCTAGCACAGACATTAGGCAAGTATGTAAAGATTAAGAGGACCTTTACTAACCCAAAGATTTTTTTGTCAACTTCATGCTGTTTCCTCCTTGTGACAGGGTAGGCAGAGGAACTGTTAGAGTGTTAAAACACTCTGCTTTCGACTTTCCGGTGGTGGTGGAATTCTGGTGGCATTGAGTGGTAAGTGGTGGAACCCAATGCTGCGCTTTGCCTCGACAGCAGAACGAAGAAATGGAAATACAAATTTAAATAAATATTTCATTTTCTCGAGTGGGGATTGAACCCACAACCAGTTGCGTTTACAAAAACACTTTGTGCCCCTGCGCCACGACTGGCCTCTAAAGTAAAATAAAACATCTAATGTCTGCGTTGACCTAATAAGCAACACCTACATAGGCGTGACGTAACTTAATTGTTTACGCCCGGGTAGGATGAAGGGATGCTCTATTTCACCCAGGCGTCGAACCTGCGTCAGCTGGCCTGTTAAATTAAGTATTTTCGTTACGTATTTAGGTCAAAGGGGTGGATTTATGTATATTATATTGATTTGTATATGTTAAATCTATTTGTAGTTCAAAGTGAGTTCATACAGAATTTTTAGACAGTATTTTAGTTTTACGCATTTTCCAGATTACAGGGTAGGTAAAGGGAACCTGGCGATAAAATGAAAAATTTTATATTGAGAGCCACAATAATCTACTTTATGCGAGAAATGACTCAAAAGATGTAAGATTTTTAGTAGCGCATAAATTATGGAATAATTTAATTTAAAATGCAATAAAATATAGTTATTTTTTTAGCTCCATCGGTAAATAAACTATGACTTTACTGTAAACTGACTTACATACATCTAACTGAATTGTAGAGAAGCACGTATATGTAAATTACGTTTGCCAAAGTACTGTCTTCATAGACTTCGTTTCTTGAAAACAAAAGAGATATTTTAAAACGTTAATATAAAATTTGAACGGAGTAATTTTACGCTAGGTTCCCTGTACCTACTCTTCTACGTGGCGTATAGCGTCCACGCTGTTGCTCCAGGAAAATAATCATTTTTTTAGTAACCCTCTAAATAAGGAACCCTAGAAGAACGTTAAAAACCAATTAGCCATAGTACTTGCTTTCCAAAAAATTCCGTTACATAAAAAAGGAGCCATTTTGCGATCACAACGAAAACTGTAATATCTTTAAAAGGCATCGACTTAGGTCCGTTCAAAATGATCGATGATTAATAAAAAAATATTTCAGAATCTAGCGTTTGTGCAGATATGCGGCTTTTAGACAAATTGGAATGCTCCATCGCTAAGGCGGCTTTGTTGGTTCGTGGGTATACGTATACTGTAGCACCAGGTTACCCGGGAACTTGGGCACTTAGTGTTAAAACATTTCGTTCCCACTAAAACACTTCCGTTTCCCACGTCCCGCCGAATTTCATTGTTAATTTTAATTTTATAATTATCTTTATTTAGTAATGTTTTTTTTTATAACCTGCTATGTTTTTTAGATTTCAATGTCTTTCTAATGCATATGGAGAAAATATTAGTGTAAGAGTCAAATCCAAGACATTGTATGTTGAGTAACGGAACCCCAAATAGGATAGACCCCCAAACATCGCGCTTGCTACAACACATTTATCTTATTACTCCTTAGAGAATTACCTTAAAAATATCATAAAAATGACACCACAAAGCCGTCCATTATTTCGCGCGACACATTTCTAAATACTGTATACGAACGAGCATTACGAAATTTAATTAGTTTCGTTTTAAGAAAATCATTAATATGTATTAGGGCGGACGTCTCATTGTCATTTGTAACATGACAAATGAAGTTCGCGAAGAGCTTTCCAATTAGCGTTTCTACTAAAAGTGTTATAAATATTTCATATTATTTTATTACAATTATTAATTGTTTTGAGTTATTAAAATTGAAATTAAGTAGTATATTAGAGTGCTATAGTTTTTAGTTCTTTTTGTGCAGAAAATGAGTGTTGAGGTTCTGTGGCGCAGGGACACACGAAGGGTAAACGCTGTTGACGGTATTCGAACGCGTTGGGGGTTGGAATCCCACTTGAAGAAATTAAATATGTAATATTTTCATGTCATCGCTCTGATAACGAGAAAAAACTCTGAATCAAATTTGAATAATGATTTGCAACGAGAAAGTTTTTTTAGTGATATAAGCAGCTTCACGCTTTTCCCGTAGCAGTGTAGCCAGTAACTTTGAGTTAGAACATTCAAGACCTTAATTTTCAAGACATGTCGTATTGATTGGAGAAATTTAACACTGCACTTTATGCTAAAGCCGGGCAAATGAAAATAATTGGAATATAATCATGACAACCATTTCAGTTGCAATGAAACGTTCGCTGTTTATCTCTTACTATACCAGAATGCCTTATTCCTAATAACTTACTAAAAAAATTACTAAATATTTAGTTCAAATTCTATAAATATACTAGCGGCCCGCTCGCAGTTTCACCTGCGTGAACTATGTTATTATTAATTTCTGTCTCCATGACTACGTCCTAGTGACGTTATGCAAAATTTGAGACTAGTAGCATTTGTAGTAACGAAGTTTCATACAAACTTTCGACCCCAAAAACAACCCCTTAGAAGTCGAATATTGCAAATTCCCGTCTTAGCGTGCACCTACGTCCTATAAATAACTCTTATGCAAAATTTGAGATTCCTAGCACATGTAGTTTCTGAGATTTCGTGATGAGTGAGTGACCTTTCGATTTTATATATATAGATACCTACTAATATATATCATTTTCTCTATAAAATCCTTTTAGAATCGTTAATTGAGACATCATTAGGGTAGTCCATTGCTTTTCTATCGGTTAAATAGTTCTACCCGCTTGGTCTATTCACTTTAATTGATATATAGAATATCGTAATTTAAACTGAGTGTTTTTTATTTCTTAAAAGGATTTTTTTGTGTTTTAATAATAGCTTTTTATTATACTTATATTATATTGAATTATTATAGTTATATTTATACATATTTTTTGTATGTTTCTAAATAATTATTACCGCTATTTGAAAATTAATAATAAAATAATGATATCTTTAAATGTATTACAACAATAAATAATAATAATTATTTTTTTGTTTCAGGTATGTTTTGGAATGAAAAAAGAGATCGAGAAACTTGGTGACAAATCACTCGTTAATTATATTTTTCGTAGATAACTTAGGTACAATTTTTTTTTAGCTTCACGCCGCAATAAGCAGGGTAGACAGAGAGAACTTAGAAACCTAGTGTTCAGACACTCCCTTTCTTCATTTTCTGCCGAATTTTGGAGGTATCGCGAGTTGATTGGCGGAACTCAACGCCGCACTTTGTTTCGTTACGTTATATTTTATTAATTCGAGTGGTAATCAGTTCACAATCTGTCGCGTTTACATTCACACGTTGCCCCCCCTGCACCATGACTGGTGGAAAGTGGGGAATGGAATGCAGGCTGAATACATCGTGTAGCTAAAAAGACTGTCATACATTATCTTTTTGATTACAAACGCATATATTTTCTCTAGGCGAATCTAGAGATCTATAAAATTATTTCTGACAGTCATTCGTGTGATACTGCTTTAAATATAAAAAAAGAATGTGCAGTGACAAACCCGTTTCGGCCTGTGGGTACGGAACCCCAAAACAGCTTTACAATTTTTATCGCATAGAAGGTTAATTAAGACTTAGTGTCACGACACTCTATTCTCCATTGGACCAAAAGTATGTCGAATAAACAGAAACATGATATAATGCAATGACTGCTATATAACTTTATGTTATAAATACGCAAAATAAAGGTTGCACAAATAAAAAGAATAGATTAATAAAAAGCTTATCTCACATTCTTTTATAGAATCACATAATCGAGATAGTAATCAGACCATAATTGCTAAAACAGTAGATACTTGCAATATAAAATTCAGATCCTTTTATAGTGCAAAGACAGGCATTATATGTTTTGAGCAAGGTAATATCATCCATATGGAGTCAGATTAAAAGGCTAAAGTCCCTTGTATTAGCTTTAGATAGATATTGCCACAGACTAGGCAAATCTGGTATTAAAATTCGATAGACCATACGTTATCCAATAGGCTACACGAGAAACGTTTTAAGCTGTGCATTCGATAATGATTCGGTTGGATTGTTATGGATAAGCGATTAATATCTGAACGATATTTGCTATAATTTCTAGGTGATTATACAAGTGTTTGGTTGCTGTTGTTACCTACGAGCGTTCTACTCGTGGCTGTCTCGTGATCTTTTATTAAAAAAATATTTGTGGCTTTTGGAATCAATTTCTCTTTAGCAGTACTGATAGCTATGACTATTGTTACTGAACCAACATCGGAATATTACTGGGAAGAATTATTTTATTACTTCACATATAGTTCAGTGCTATTTGGAATACTTTTTCATCTTATTCTTAGATTAAAATTGATATAATGTTTAAGGTAAATGATTAGATTTGAAGCATAATAGTTTGTGTAAAGTCAATCAAGAAAATAGATATTATTTTTATTAATTTAAGACACAGCTTCATCAATTCAAAACAATAAATATAATACATATAAAAGAAGAACTGTTCGACTTCACAAAAACACAACCTTCAAACTAGAACAGAATGTCATACAAAATGATAGTTTCTGCTTCCCAATGTTACAAGAAATAATATAACATTTGAGTAGTTTCAAGTCCATTCATTCCGACCGAGGTCCATTAACAATATCAAAACAATGAATAACGCTTTATTCGGGATAGCTTTCAAAGCGGGTTAAGGCAAAGTTTGAAAAGCCCCGCACCAAGTCCGGATAAATCACAGGTCTCGATTATGAAATACAAACAACGCTTTTGAGGGTAGTTGCAAATTTTAGGTAAATGTAGCTTCCGGTAAAGATATTTGCTGGTATCGAGTGGTAGCGGAGTGTATGCAAAGCTGATCAACTTGGTATATAGCTAGTTCTTTTGTTTACATAATCTGCAAGGATAAATAGGTTTATTGTGCTTATCAATAATTTAATGTTATATGAACTACTATACTAAGTTCAAATAGTAAAAATCCATATTCATCATCTAAAAAAACAATATGATTTACATATTTTTCTTTAATAATTAAAAAATACTTTCTAATTCTTTTATTATTTATAAATATTATCTAAACAATCAACCGTTAATCAAGAATCAATCAAAAAAGTTATTACATTTACTTTAACAAAAAATAATTAAAAGCCTCAACATCAAAAGCTAGCACTAAACACAAAAAGTCGTTTCAATAATAAAAACAGAGCTTAATTACATTGAAATACTTAGCCAACTAGGCATTAAAATGGCGTGTAACAAATCACAAACCTCCCTCGCATATTCATCTCTTAGCTCACCCTCTATTTTTTTACCTAAACCTATTAAACAAAATCCCATATAAATCAATTATTACCATTTGTCAATGTAACACTGAAATACCTGCGTGGGTACACCTGATCCCAACGCTAGCTGTTTCCACCTGCTAATGTCATATACAGTTAAGCCGATAATTACGGGATTATGCCCCCTGTCTGAGTCCTTCTCCCCCCTACTTGAGTTCCCCCTTCACTGCTTCAATACACCACAGTTAGTATATGTGGTAATGTTTTTTAGGGCTACAATTTTTCGTATGATGTAATATTCGTGAATAATTTCCGCGTAATTGTGCTTGAGTGTTTCTTTTTCTTTGTTTTCGATTGCACAGATGGTGTGCAGGTGCTATGGTTTTGTCGTGAAGCAAAATTGTGCATTTTAAAGTGCTCTCATAATGTTTATAGTAAACGTGTGAGTTGCAACTTTTTAAGGATCTATGTACACTTTATATGTATTTACATTTTACGCTGTTTGTCAATAGTGTTAGCTTGCATCAAAAATCCGTTTTGATCAATCTGGTATTAAAATAAAATATTGTAAAGTATTTATTTATTATACAGAAAACAACAGCATACTATTAATTACTAACAAAGAAACTTGTACAATATATATATATATAATAGTGAATTATGAAAAATATCTGTATACCTTACTATTGTATTATTCCAATCCATAATTAAATTTATGTAGATGTATAGATTTTAATATAATAAGTCACATCTTCTCTAAAATATCTTGGCATTTAGACTGACTAATTACATCTTTACAACAGAAGCTAAATCACAATTAAGCACAAGCAGGTACTGTGTCACGAAAATCCCATTACTAAGTTCTCCGATCAACCACAATCAAAACTAAGTTGATTTCTTACATTTCCCCTTGACCCTCTAACCGGGGACATTATTTCAATTAATTTCCTAAACTGTATCCAAACTCAATTAAATTAATGACTATCTTACATCCTAAGGAGTCCTGGCCGGGACACTGGATCCGGCGAGTCTTATTAGACCAAGTTGAATTGGATGGTAATTTATTACGGTTATTGCAGACTCTCGTCGCCGGGTCGTTGTAATCGTTTCTAAGTACGCGTAGGGTTGACTTAGTTTTATATACAATGAAACGTTTTGAATTGTCTTAGAAATGTGCTTAGCTAAGACTGTTTAGAGGTTAGAGGTTTATTTAAAACACACATATCATTAAAAGTGATAACCTATGATGTCTTAAGGCTGTTGCGGCTTGACTTATAGAATTAGTTGTTACGACCAATTCTGGTTTTCGTTAATTTTCTAAATGGACAATTTATACTTGTAAAGATTTTTATTTCTTCAATCTGGCTAAACTTTGCTTAAGGCAATAATCATCTTTCTTTTCATTAATTTATGTATTTAGCAATATGGTGTTTAATTAGATAAAAATAAAAAAATAACATAAGAAGATATAATTATTACTTTATGTTAATACGAGGAAACAATAGCGATGAAAAGTTCATTATCTTACGAATACCAAACAATATTCAGTGAAAAAACAAAACTATTTTCAAGATTCTTTAAATCTGTATTTTTCTCAGATTTAAAAGGCAAAAGTTCAAAGTGCATTGGTCTCTTTGTGCATTTTATGAAGTTTGTCATACCTGCTTTATCTGTGTTTACGATTTATAGAAGTTTTAGTTAAAAATAGTTTCATGTTTTTTTCCGCAGCCTATCCTCGGGAAACCTAAGGCAAGATACTTCGTTCCCTTCTTTGTGAGATTTTGAGTGAGAATATAACTATTTTTTCTAATGTGTCACTGCGTTACGACGGCCAAATTATTCCACATTCACCACTGACAAGAATATGTACAAAGTAAATACTAAAATACGTCCCTAAAATGAAATTATAACAGCAAATGAAGTCTTAAAGCTTTTAACCATCAAATTGCTTATTAAAAATATTAATAAAATCTCGTCGTCTTGGTGAATTTTGGGAAATATCATCACTCTCTAGAAGATGTTAATAAAGAGTGCTCCATCAAGGCGTAATATCGTTAAGCCCAATACAGTTCGGTTCAGTAATTTTTCGATGATCGTATTAATTTATTGCGAACGAAATTAAATTTTTCTGTAGACGTTTAATGTTTGTTAGTAATTAGTATAGAGAGCATTAAAGATCTTGAGGCTCTTCTTGTGCCTTACTGTTCTTTCTCCAACTGAAATTCGAACCTACAACTGTTGCGTTTGCTCAGGAATAAATTTCTCCGCTCTGGTGATTCTTAGAAACATCAACTTCTCACCCTCAATGTTACTCAATACACAATGTCTACAAAAATGAGGTAGGAAGTGGAAAACAGAGTGTCTCGACACTAGATTTTTACCTACATTGTAGTATGACAGAGAAATAGCTTAATGCTAAAAAAAGATTAATTATACCGCTTAGGGTTTAACCTACTTACTTAATACTTATATAGCCTACATGCAGATACATTAGAAAAACTTTATTGATTGGCCTATACCTATAACTTTTAGTGGCTAACCGCTGACTGTTGAGCTTTTGATAATTATAGTCTAATAATTATAGTAAAGGCTATGCCTAGTTCATTGACAGGTGCTTATGGCCTAGATTCTCCTAATTTTGTATTTATTTACTTTCATTTATTAAAATAATGATTTTAGTAAATCAATGATTTTAGTTATATCACTTAGGCTATATTTAGTTTTGGTTTTAATAAATTTAGAAGTTTATAATTTGTGGTTATAAATAGAGCTTTTATATAGTTAATTAAAAAATATAAACAAATAATGAACTAAATACACTATATGGTGCTATACTCCTTAAAACTTTAGGGCCCATAAAATGTGTCTGTATTATATTTTCAAGTATTGGGCATTTACCTTAACTTAAAATGGTATGCTTTTAACTAGGGGTTGTTAAACTTTGATTTAGAACATGTCTTAAGTAAGTAGTTATCGAAATTAACATAAAATATCTTTCTGCTTATAATTTTAAAATAACAATCAGTAGTAAAAACTAAAAGGATTTAGAAATAAAGTTAAAAACTATTTCACAAATTTTAACTGTAGCAAGCCTCAGCAAGTACTTTTGGAAATTATTATTCACAATATAATATATTTCTTTCAAAATAGATTTTTATCTTTTATTTCACGCTATATATAATAAAAATATAAAAGAAACATATTTTTTGATGTTATTTGTCAAAACAAAACATTAAAAAGAAAATTCATTGAAAGTGAATGCAAGGTAGTTAAACAGCCTTCAATCATTACAAAGGTTATAAAAGTGAACTGCGTCTAACACAAGCTACAAAAATAACCAAAGTAAACATTTGTATTTGTACTCAGTACAGAGCATAAAAGTCTGATATAAAACACATAAATCCAATAGAGTTCGAACGTTTTAAAATCGTGTTAAAGTTATATTTACGGTTTCTACCAACTCTTAAGAATTTTGAAGACAATTCTGAGTCATTTTTTTTTTAATTTTAACTTCTACACATTATAAAGACAAGACATTACTTGTTTTGCTTAAAAAATAGTTTTATTAAAGAAATTACAATTATTGACTGATACCGCCCGCCCACTAGACGTACTGGGTATACTGAGTATGAAATCTTCCAAAAGGGCTGATCAATTTATTGAGCACAAAGATGTTTTCCCTGGTATGTATACGGTAATTTGCGGCGTTAAACTCCATTAAAACGTATAGTATATGAGCAGTTTAGATTTTTGTCATTATCCATCTCATGTAAAAATCTACAATTAAAATACAAACTTTTGTCACAATAAGACAAAAATATTATTGATATGAAAAACAAAAAAACATCTTTGTTTAATTTTAAAATTATTCCCAGTGAAACGTTCATTTTGTACAAATTTCCTCAATTTAGAGTCACCACGAGGGGTCGCATAAAAGACCCAAACAAAAACTAATGTAAGTCTCGAGCTAATCGACGTATACAAGAAATGGAGGGTAGAATACAATTATTTTTATGGCAACACAATTTTCCTCGTCTCATTACGTTCATACAGAGCCTGTACCTGGCAACATTAACATGCCCGCTGAGGGTAGGGCCTCGCTAATGCCCATTGGGCACGCGAAGCGGTTTTTGATTATTTCCCCAAAATTATATCCCATTTTCACACTGAAGAACGTGTGCAGGGTAATGACGATCGTGAGCTACAATGTGGACGAGATGAGATGGCGGCTCTTGTTTTTATGCAGATTATTCATGCACGAGACGTTCGGCTATTATAACTGTATCGTTTAAATCGCGTGATGTCGTAACTGAGAAGTACGAAACCTTTAACAGTTTACCTTGTATTAAGTTTACTACTGTTTTGTCCACTTTCACAGCAACACAACAATTTTAAATTTAAATTGAACCATTTATAATGTGAACATAATGCGACTATTATTTTTCAAATTAAAGTGTATAATAGTTATAAGACGCTATAAATCCACCCTAATTTATATAGAAATTGACCTTAATAAAATTGTAACGTGGATTTGGCGGGCCATAAACCGCAGGATTGCCGCCAAAATACATTTTGACACGATTTTAACACCCAAAAAATCTGAAAGTGCCCGCTTATCGGCGCAACGGAATTGTACCCCCGAATACGACATTAGCATCCATAATCCGACCAAATGAGCCCAACAAAAGGGAATTTACGTAAAAATTCAATAACAGTAGTCATCAAGCGGCGTTTTGAATTTTAGTAAAACTGGAAGTGTAGTCACTTATTCCAACGGATTATGGAACTCCGTTGTAAATGGACTTGGTCACGAAGTTTTTAATATACGCTGTGTGAAATATTTTACTGGCATCAAAATAGGCTTACGCTTTTGAATTTTTTTTTTGAGGATTTGTGTGAAATATTACTGTTTATATCAAAATAGTATAGTTGAATAATATTATTTTATTATTTAAAAGGATTGGATAGTCGAAATTGTAGTTAAAACTTAGTTCGTAGTATAAAAAATTTGTAATTTATAAAAGTTTATAACAGACTTTTATTTGATTTTTAATTATTTTAATATATACTATTTTGTAAGATATAAATTGGTTGTCTTAGTTATCTTTCTACTTTCATAACGAATCCTTACTCAAAGTTAACATATCAAAATTCGAATTAGCTACCTTTCCAATACCATCTTTATCGAATCCCTCCACTGTGCCTTTAATCCCACATTCACCAATATATTAGCGTGGATAGCGATATCAAATAACATATCGTATACATCCGTGAGGTCGTATACGTGTTTTTATACCGCTATTTAGATAAAGATGTGCGTTAAAGTATCAAATTTGTTCAACTTTTTTATTCAGTGTAGTCACGCGAGCGAAACACGACTTAGGAATGTTGTTTGATTACAACCTTTTTTGCTTTATCAACCCTAATACCCTAATAGTTTTGTATGTTAGTAAATCATTTCAAATTCATTAACGCTACTGACGTTGTAAGGACTTCATTGAATGCGGTGGGTGTCAGTTCAATATAATTATTAATTTTTGGCCAAAGTTTCAGGAAACTTGTATCTGTCAAGGCTATTGTTTGTTTGTGGCTTCAAAATACAGCGTCCACACGTGAATATTAATTTTAGATTCTTAAATAGAAACCACCCAATAACAGGATAAAGAGCGATGTGAGTACATCACTCAAATGTGTCTCGTTAAGGCTAGGCTACCTCCGCCTGTTTTTTGCATGGAGCAAAAATAAATACTATTACTTTAAAAGAGAATTAAATAAAATAAATATAACACGCACCAACACCATCAAAAATATTCATTAATGTTAAGTTCACTTTAATTGGCCGCTAGAACTTCGGCCAAAATATGTTTTATTAAATTACATTTGACGTTTCGATGTACATTAATTGCTAGTTTCTAGTTACTTAATTACAAAAGCCATGAAACGACAAGGTTTTATACATATTTAATGTGATAGTGATTCTTACGTTGTTGGTTGTAAGTATACTAACATAATGTGTGGAATTTTAGGGTGCGCGTCGTTTGTAGAATATTTAACTATTATCATATTAGGTATAAAGATTTTCCTATTTAGTTTACAATGCATAAACTGTTACCATAGCAATAAAATAAAACGAAAGTAAATTACTGATGATTTAATTCGAACATTAAAATATTTCGACTAATACGATAAACTGCCTTTTTCCGGCTTTCAAACCGACACTTTCTCATAATCAGCTTTCTAATCCTATATTTTTATAGAGCTGTATCAGTAGTTAGAATATTTTTTAAAATTATTTATATAAGCAAAACTTAACAAAAATAAATCCGAAAGCAATGCTATATTATCTGTGGTAAAAAAACCGTTAATCGAATACAAATTCGAAAAATCTAAAAAGATTCAAACATCCCTAGAGTGAAGCACGATTTCCAAACGGTTGGTGTAAACCAAGATGGCGGACATGACAGCACGATATCGCGCCAATTCTTTTGTGCCATATATTCTAGTTTTCGTATTCCAACTCCAACGAAAGGACAGACTAATCTCGCAATCATTCTGTGAATTGTACTTTAAATTTTCTGAACAGAAATCCCCTCAAATTGTCACCTTATCTGTCTATTGGAGCTGTTCATGCTAATAGAGCATTCATTTTTTAGTGATTTTTAAGCTGTTTTGTTTTAGCGTTTGGATTTACAGATTATTAAATTTGAAATATTGTATTCGAATAATTGTTGCTATTTAATTAATTCTATGGTTGGGAATTTGTATTTAGAGGAATATATAAGTGGAGAATGATTGATTTTTTTTTACATTTTAGCGTTTAAATACGGTAAATTTTCTTATAATATTTCTCTTATTTTAGTGTGTTTCTTTAAAACATCGTTTTGGAACTTAATTAAATATATTTTGTGAAATCGTTCAGCTTCATTTATGTCAGTGCAAAAATATATTTAGTGACCTAAATTGACTCCATTGACAGTTGACGAAGGAAACTGTCACCTTCACCCATCTTTACAGCGAACTATTGGTTAGTTAATACAGGTTTTAGCAAAGCGAGTAATAAGAATGAATCTTTTTATTTACAAAAAGTCATATAGCAGAAAGTTAGTGTGTCTGTTTATACGCCATTAAAATTTAAAATAGGTTTTATTTCCATTTTATATAGAAAGTAAATTTAATTAAAATTGAGGTAAAATTTTGTTTTTATAGTGTAACAAAAGGAAACTGGAAGAGGAAAATATACAAAATAACATACAAAATATCAAAAATTACTTAAAAAAATATGTTTCTTAGTTACAGTTAGTATACATAAGTATATACGGCAGACATATAAAAATACTTACATATATCTTTCTTTCCCCGAGGGTACCCTGTATTGAATTACCCGATCGCAGGATTGAGTCCTACCTTGTGCCTCGGGCGGCTACGAAATATTATTTCACACGTTGAATGAGTGACGACAAACGTTATATTTTTAGGGAGCGATATTTTATGTACCTATAAAGTATATACTATTTCTTATGAAAAGTGAGTATTATTTATGTATGTATTTTGGTAAAAGATTTATGAGCAAGAGTGAGTAGTAAGAGAAGCAGGGGGTAGACCTCTAGAACACAGTGCCGATGGTACTGGAGGAAGTTCACGTAAAAAGCATGGGAATGGATATATATACTACGAAGTGCTTGAGAAATGTGCATTAGGCAAAAGAGGTATGCAGAGACGAAGTATGAAACTAAAAAAAAGAAAACTGTCTGTGCGCTTAATAATTTGGGGTCATTGTGATCATCACAGTCCCCATGACTGTGACTTATGGGTTCAATTTCGAATTCGAGGAAATCAATTATTTTCATTTTATTTAGTATTGTACACTTAAGTTTCCCCACTTAACTCGCAGTGTCTTGAATTTAATTGGTTTTCAATTTCCTTTCAAAAGTTACTTCCTTTCAAAAGTTACTAAGGTTTTTGTCTTAAAGAAAAATAAAATTTATATTTCGAAGCTGAAAGCATATATCTAAATAGGAAATAAGCTAAACATAAAAAACGGAGACAAAAACAAAATCTTTTACGCTTAATCGCGGCAAAATAAACAATGGGCCGCAAAAAGGAAATGAAAGCCATTCAAATCGAGATTTTGTGTAGAAATACGTGACCCCATCGACGTTTCGCGACATGTCACGTCACGTCACGTCACGTCATCTTTATTTTTCTACCGTGTTTAAATTCTTGCTTATTTTGCTCGTCTTGTCTTTCGTATTTACAATGGTAGTGTCTTTTTAACGCAATGGTTGTGGATTTATTTATCTGCTGTGGAGCCGTGGTGTCGATTCTTTCCGCCCTTCGTTTACTTTTCTGAATTTTCCAGTTTATGTTAGTTTTTTTTGCCGCTTTCATTTTCCATATAATATATCATTTTACTTGATCATATTTGTTAGAAGGAAGCTAGTATTAAGACACTAGCTTCCGTTCCCAACTTTCCGTGGAAATCTGGAAGCACTGCGTGTAAGCCAATAAGCAAATAAATATTTCATTTCCTCGATTGGGGATCGAACCCAAAACCAGTCGTGTTTACAGTCACACTTGGTGCCCCTCCTCCACGACTGGCCTCTTCATATTTGTTTATATAAATAATGATTAATATAAAAAAACAGTGCACCTTAACTATTGAATGTATCACACAATTTTTTCCTATTTCTAATGCCAAGTTATATTAAATATGAGTGCGATAAGAGGAATTTCGTCCGCCATAATTATAATAGTATTCGTAATAATTTATATGAACGGACTCGTTTATTTTTTAATGGTGACCACTATATTACGCGTTGGGCGTGACTGCCATGAAAATAACTCCTAAGCTTAGGAATTATTCCTGTTGAATTGCATTTTCCTTCCGATTTAAATAAGGCTTTTATTACGAGTTATTAAGACTTTAGTAATAGTTTCAGAAGTAATGTTTGTGGGTCGTGAATTCGATTTTTGTTGTTTTTATACATTTGCATAATGGGTTAACTCAGTAAATTTTAAATTCCTTGTAATATGACATATCAATCTGCATATTGCATAATATAAAGAAATGAATTCATAAATATATGTAGTTTTTACCTAAATATTAGTTATAGCTTCCCATTTTTATCCTAGCGTGGAAGCCAAAGAAGCCTAACTTATATTTATACACATGTAGGTATATGCCATCATTATTATAGAAATTTCAAAAAGCTATCACATAACTCTGATAATACAAAGTAGCTCAAAAACAGAGTGGTAACCAAAGAATAGATCTAATATATCTAAGAAATAGCAGTCTTTGTAAGAAAAAGCTAGATAATGACCGCCTCGATGTCTGTTTTACCGCAATCCCGGTGAATCCCGGGAACAGTAATGATCGCTTACACTTGAATCGCCGTTTGATGGCAGAGAGACTCACGACAATCGCTTATGCAGGGTTATTTTAACATTCTATTGCTATTATCTGTTTTAGATATAGAGGTAGTAGTGTTTTTTATATACTATTAGTTTTGGACTATTTATTATTGTTTCTCTGACTGAAATGCGACGGCTGTGGCTTCGATTCCCATATAAGTGAAGAAGTTATTTCAATTTCTTTGCTCCTGTTAACCAGATCAAAGAACATCTTGAAAATTTTACAGAAAGTAAGAAATGGATAGTTTTAACACTCCCTCTGCCTGTGCATATAAATGTCATATAGGAACAGAGTAAAGAATATAATATGTTGGAGGAAGATAGAATATTGAACAAAGTATCTTTTCAAAATACTCTTTTATATGCATATTATTATTTAATTAAATAATACGTTGTTTTTTATGACACTTTTCTTATTATCTCCTAATAAACCAAGAAATAAAATAAAATTTAAGATTTTTTTCGACCAAAAATGATGGCACCCCATCTTCCACAAGCGCGACGCGTACATAATTTATCATTTGACATGCCTGCCAATTTCAAAATCCGAAAACGAATTATTTATCACCATTGTAGCTCAATTGAAATATGCTTGACTAAACAGGTGTGGGTTCATATTATAAAGTTCATAGAACTTAAACTAAAAGAGTTTTGTCCCTCTAAGTACTTACTTGGAATATTCGAAAATTAAGGGGATAAGTAAAAAAAGCCTTAATCACAAAACTTTCTCAAAATCTTCATATAGCAGGGTAGACAGAGATAACCAAATGTTAAGACATTCCATTCCCAACGATGCGTCCAAATATCTATACATTGCGGAACTAAACGCTGCGTTTCATCAAAAAACATTATCAGGTACCATTATCANAGGAAACGAATAGTTTTTAAAAATAGTCTTTTATATGCATATTGTTATTTAATTAAATAATAGGTCGCATTTTATGACACTTTTGTTCTTATCTTCTATAATAGACCATAAAATAAAATTAAATTTAAGATTTTTTTCGACCAAAAATGATGGCACCCCATCTTCCACAAGCGCGACGCGTATATAATTTATCATTTGACATGCCTGCCAATTTCAAAATCCGAAAACGAATTATTTATCACCATTGTAGCTCAATTGAAATATGCTTGACTAAACAGGTGTGGGTTCATATTATAAAGTTCATAGAACTTAAACTAAAAGAGTTTTGTCCCTCTAAGTACCTACTTGGAATATTCGAAAATTAAGGGAATAAGTAAAAAAAGCCTTAATCACAAAACTTTCTCAAAATCTTCATATAGCAGGGTAGACAGAGATAACCAAATGTTAAGACATTCCATTCCCAACGATGCGTCCAAATATCTATACATTGCGGAACTAAACGCTGCGTTTCATCAAAAAACATTATCAGGTACCATTATCATTATTATTTACATGGCAATATAAAATTTTCCTAAGTGTCGTTTTACACGAGACAGCACAATCCATGTATCGACCGCATAATTCCGGCCGTACGTACCTACGGGTAGAGTTACAACCACGTAATACGATCCAGCCCTGCGAAGGTATGACTTCGACGAAGTGATTTTGAAAGTGACAAAACATGTTAATTGATATATGTTGATATTTTATAACATTTTATAAAGTGTTCTTTCACACAGGGGATTGAAAATAAAATATATATATATATATCTCAATAAAGGTAGCGGGACTGGAACCTGCGCATATTGGAAACTGTTATATTTTAGTTGTATTTTTTTTTATTTTAACTGCCTCAACAAGTTTTCCCTGTCAACACAATAAATGAGCTCTATATCGATGTAAAAATTATCAATATTTATTGTTACTATTTAAAGAAAGTTGCCTATATGTACATATACATATATATACATTCATTTCTACATTAACAAATTACAAGTAAAGCTAGTGCTGACTAAGAAACCTAACAAGAAGTCTCAATAACCGCAACGGGACATCTCGAATTCGCATGCCTTCACTTGAGTATGCCAGCAACATTGCTTTAAAGAAAAATATAAGGTGTTTAATTTAATTTTTAAGGATTTTGTAATTATTTTAAATAAAACTCTTTAACCGGATTAATTGCTTATATTTACTTATTTCTTATAGTATTTACTTATTTTTTATTACTAACTCACATCCATACCGCATAAAGGACCCAACTACATATTTTTATAATCATTATAGGATTACTAGAAATCCTGTAATATTTATGACACCCTGAAGAAACATCTTAAACTACCCCCTCGCAGAAAGCACACAATATAATTCAATTTTTATATCTCTTATTTCGAGTACAGATAGCTCGTTCACGCCCTCCTGTAGGCTGAATTATTTTTGAAGTGTTAAAGGTTCCGTGGGGTTCCAACTAGGGCTATAATGCATCCGGTGTGATGCGGATCTATATTTTTATTTATCTAAGTTTCGAGTGTTTCTCTTTATATCCGTTTCAAAGCTTCATAAGTGGAAGCTCAGTTTTTAGAGCTTTTTTTTTCGATATTTGCTTTGTAAGAAAAACTTGTTTTCCCCAAATGTTTATTAATATATTTCATTTATATTGTGCTTGTGCAGGTAATTTTAAGAAGTTATAAAATTTGATGATGTACCTACGTGGTTTTATAATTTTTTTATAATAATTAACGTGTTATATTGCTGAATAAATATTTTTCAAAATCAGTTCACCTTTAATAGTTGCCACATTTTAATAGATTATATTTTCTTATATAGACACATATTATATAGATATTTGGATAATAATTTATAAAAGAAATATATACACAAAATGTTCAAAACAAATTGGTCATTTCAAAGTTAGATTTCACCGTATCAATCGGTCACAGGGGATTCACCGCTGCATAAGCCCAATATAGTCTCGCAACTAAATAGAAGCAACCCTCACTAAATTGTATAACCGGACATGAGTGCCCGGGGCACCCCCGATTGAGGAAAAAATCTTATTTGACAGCCTATTCTCACCCTCGTATAGGCTCTATATATTTGTATGTATAGCGACTAGAAATGCACTTTGATAAATGTATCACAAGAGGTAGTACGTGAGAAAACTTCGTCATTTCGTTATTTTAATTTGTTTTCATATAAATGATAGCTAAAAACGATAAGCTTTTTTATTGAGTAAGCTTCGAAGATAAAATAAATATGTTGGGTGTATTTTTTGTCAAAATGACTTAATTTTTGATCTTGATTAAATTATTACGGTAAAAATATAAATTTGAGCTTTAAACGAATTTGGAGATCTTTTCATTAGATTACTATCTTAAAATAACCTGGATATAAATAATTGAATATTTTTTTAGTAGATACATGTATTTCCTACTCCTTATTTCGACTCAACCTCCTAAATAATTCAGTTCATTAAATATTCAACAAAACCTAAGCAAAATTGGCCACAATTTACATTTTCATTTCCCCGAAAAACGAAAACAAAACTCAATTTTCCAAAGCATTAAGCTAAACATAATTAGATTTTACAAAAACCAAAAAAAATGGTCAAAAACAGTCCATCTCAGGAGCAAATAGAAAGAAAAATGAAAATGGTTATGCAGGAAGCTACTTCATATGAGACGTGACCGGGGGTGCATACATCGCCCGAAAACTGTTAAAAAACCCCTAAGGGTTCTCTTCCGCGTCGACCCCTTATTGTTGACTATATGCGGTATTTCCTTTTAGCGTAACGCTGATAACTTTTTTTGATCTGTCGCGGTTAATATTTTTCTTGTTAGCAATAAATATTGTTATTTTAATATACTATGTGCATGTACGATTATTATTTTGTACATATTGTAATTCTCACATCAATTATTCTTTGTAATATTTTTGGTGTAGTTTTCATTGAAAATCTATAAAAATACTGGAATTCAATAGAAGTCCGTCGTGGTGCAGCGGTATAGCGTCCGATTGTAAACAGGATGGTTGTAGGTTAAATTCTCGCTTTGGGGAATTAGTTATTTGAATTATGGTATCTGGTATCTTATCATTATTAAATATACAAATTTCCTATTAATTAAATTCTGAAGACGTCTTATTTAGGTACAATAAACGTATAACGTATTCAACCGCAATAATCTTATTGGGCAATCAAAGGTAACCTATGGGAACCTTCACCGTTGTAGATACCTCAATCCGCATTAACGCAGACGTGCGTAAAATCACATGCTTTGTTTATGCCAAATCAAATAATGTATGGAATCGTTCTAATGGACCACTTGTTAATTAATGTGACGTGATACAAAAAATCGGCTCGAAGGACCAGTTTTCTTCTACTTGACTATGTCTTATAGTGCACTCGGTTTTGTAATAATTTGCGATCAGGTTTTACTATTCTGAACAGATTGAAATCTTTTTTGACCATTTAGAGCATAAGTTTATAATGTTTATTAAAATTATTTTTTGTATGAACTAATACAATTACTTATTTCTTATTAATATATAAAAAGCTTATCTATCATAAATAAATTTTAAAAACATAGCAAAATTTACACAACGTAAAACCGATCTGTTCGAAGTAAAGGAAAGATATTTCAATCATTTCCAACGATCCGCAAATGAAGTAAACAAAAAAACAGACAAGCATCCACAATCATTAATACTGTTCAAACAAGTTTTCTCCTCAACTCTATTTTAACCAGCGACCTAATTTCCTACTATATTTAGTTTCTGCATCCAATGTCTTTGCAATTAATGACTAGATCGCGTGCTTACCCGTGATAGCGTTGTGGAAATACTTGAATTTTCTTATTTTATGAAAGAAATTCAGAATAATATAGTTATAAGAAATTGCATTAGTTTCTTTTTAATATTAAAGTAAATAAATTTAATTTTAAAACATACACGTATTTTCAATGCAATGAACAAAATGAATTATACCTTAGTAGGAACAGAACCCACAACCCTCACGTTATCAGTGAAACGCAACCACAGTCCATATAACTATAATCTGTAAAAATACCCACCAAACCGAAACTACATATAAAATTTAAAAGACTCAACCGCCAGTAAATCCGTGCTGGTTGATAACACAGATCCGAACTGACGTTCCACCGCAGAGTCGATATAAAATCGAACGGGTTAAGATCGTACTCGGCCTTCGAGAGTACTTTACGCGCTCGTAGCTGCATAAAATACTGTCTGCTTGGTGGTAAATTATAAAAATATATGTATGCATTTTTTTGCATTAGCATGTATTTTATGGATTGAAGAAGAAATTGCGTTAGATAGCTGATTGAAAATAATTTTGAGTAAGGATTTTGTTTTTTTTCCTTTTGAATGAGAATATTATTAGAGAATAAATAATAAGATTTATTTTGATTTAATACATAACCTAAACTGCTATGTTTTGGTACTATGTTTTCTAAAAGAATATAGACCAAAACGGGTGTTTTTTTTATTATATTAATTTCTTGAGTTCTACCACTCAACACTCATTGTCTTAAAATTCGGGGAACTGAGCGACGAATCGAACTCACTACCACCACTTAAAATCCTATAATACACGTACCATAACGTAGTAACTACAAATTTAAAGAGCACATAGTAGAATAATATTCAAAACTTTCCTCGTAACTGCTTTACAAGATTTTATTTTATAGCATATCTTGTCTTCTGTAACATAAATGGTGGATTTAATGTCATTTTATACAACATTGTACAAGCTGTAACCTAGCTCTATTTAGATTATATGATATTTACATACAAGCCTTTATAATATGTAATTTAGAGGCCAGTCTTGGTGGAGGGGCACAAGTGTAAACGAGACAGTTGGTGGGTTTGATTCCCATTCATGTAGGAAATGGTTTTGGTGGCGGAACTCAACACTGCGCTTTGTATTTTGTATATATTTTATCCTCTTTTTTTTATTGGAAAACTAAAAAGAATAAAAATATATATACTAAATTTAAACAGCCTATATAAAACTATATTTATAATTTAGATATTTCGTAAGTGTTATAATATTATCCTTACTATTTTGTACGTGTACAAAATAAACAACATAATATAAAATGTAAACTCGCAACCGGAACACACCGCTTTCAGTTTTCAGAGGAAAATATGCAAATCCTTAATAATTAAATCTAGGGGTGTATTTGCTGTCCAAAATTGTCACTTTTATTTCTGTTATATGTTACGTGTCAAAAAAATATAAAATGTGTTACAATTTATTTTCAGCTTCATGTTGTATCTCACATAGAGCAGAGAGGGCAGAACGAACTTTTTATAAGGACACTCTGTTCTTTGCTTTTCTGCCGTAAGCGACTATAAGCGCGATGGTTGTGAGTTTGACTCCCAGTTGCTATACTAACTAATTTTGAATCTCTATCTAGCTAAAGAGAATATCTTAACCTAGAGTTACTCTAATACTATACTAGCCCCCATATATTGGGCTATAAAATATCTCATAGTATATCGGGATCATAATATTTCCTCCACATGTGAAACTTATTCAAATTCTTATCAAAATGTTTTATCAAACAAGCAGCATCCCGTAACACAACTACCCTTGTCGGAAAGGTCCAAAAGGAGCATAAAGCGTTCAATTCCAACGTCACCTGAAAAAAATGCTTGGAAAAATCTTTTCTTGACATCAAGTGACATGGATCCTGCGGGAACCCATAAATATACTATAAAAACTCTTTTTCAATTTGCCACTTTACGGAGATAGGTTTAGTGGCATTATAATTTATGTCTCTGACATGGATCGATGGTATCCTCCTGCTGTAGACTTTAAAATAATTGAAATTTACTTTCCTTCAGGGGTGTCATGTCTTTTTATATACTTAGAAGTTATTAAACTTCGTTTTATTCCTTATTAATTATCATTATGGCAATAAATTGAGGTGAAATGTCATTACATTCTGTTTGCCCAGAATAATAATTTGCAGAAAATAAAAAAAACCTACTACCCACCTACCTACATTTTTTGGACTATTATATCAAAGCTGCAAATTAAAAACACATTACTATTAAAAATATCATAATAATATGAGATCAAAATTTTTATTCGCAATCGTAATTAGAAAATTGCAGTAATTTCGAGCGGAAGTTCAAAACTACTTGACATACATTATAAACTAGGCGCATCTGCAATAAAACGTCATCATCGTAACGAGGTCTCATATGGAACTGACAGAGACCAACAAAAATTGCAATTCACAAATCTATTACACAGACGCCATTGCGTTGAAATGTATAAAATATTTTAACTTTCCCTAATCCCATGGTGGTTAGCTCGTTCCAAATTAAATTTCCACATTCGTTGGAACTTCAATGTGGACCATACACCGGTGATATAACATTTATTTTCGTATAACAATAGAATAGACACGTCTATGCTATTCGGCTGCTGGATATCAAATGACACTTTCATGTATTCGCTAACGAGTTCCATGATAGGGGCTTATTATGTTTATACGTTAAAAACACAGAATTCTCAACCTTATTCCAATGGAATATGAAATGTGAGGGTTGCATCAAAAATTTGTAATATAACCAGAGGGTAGTTAGTATGAAGGAATTGTTTAAAAGCGAAAGTAATTAGAATTTTACGTGTGCAGAAGTACACTCGGTGGATTAATAAATATTTCGAATGGCGGAACGATTAGTGGCTCGAATTGGATACCACGGGCGATTATAGCAGTGTGCTGGTGGATGTTTTTATGTTTCGTTTTATAATATGAATTAGTTTGCTAGAGATATTTTTTCTCAAGGGGAGCCTGGTTTGGAAATGAAGTATTGCTATTTTGATTAAGATATGACTGAGTATATTTTTTATATTCATGTATATCTAGATCTTAGATAGAAAAGATACTGTTTAATTGCTTTAAACCCGACGTTTCGACCACTTTGCAGTAATCCGTGGTCAAATAGTTTCATTTAATATGGTTACTTTGTTTTGTCTTTATCTCACCATTATTGTATTTCATGGTGTAACTCAACGCCGCCATTGGTCTAATAAAATCGGATAACAATTTAAATCAAAAACAAACACGTCATTGCCACTGGAATTTGAACAACAATAATGCAACTTGCAAAAGCTAAACTAATTTCTATGCGAAATAACTCACATTCCAAAGTAAACACAATTTTTAATATAAAAAATTGTACCAACTGGAGTACACTGGAGTACTTTTCATATATTACAACCTCTTAGCCCGCTACAATCTTCAATACCTCGACTTAAACTTTTTCTTTATAACGATAAAATGAAATTTTAATAGCAAAACTTGTAAACACTTGCCATAAACTGTAAATAATTACCCTATCCCCTTAGAATCTCGTAAATTGTTTTCGACCCTTCGTAGCAGGTAGGACTGGACATTGACTATAAATCATCTTTATTACAAACCTCCCTGAGGGTGACTTGAAATTTTGTCTGATAAGTGTTTTTATGCTATCGGTATATTTTGAAGTACTTGTGCATATCTTAAGATCAACTGTAAGTAAAATTAAATACGCTTCTGTGATCTAGTGTCGAGGCAAAGCGCGGTGTTGTGTTCCGCCACTCAACACTCGACCTCCAGAATTCGGCGGAAAATGGGGAGATTCCCTCTGACCTTTCCTGCCATGTGCGGGCAACAGTGTGAAGCTAAAAAATCTCAAACACGTAAATTTTAGTTTCAAAATTCAACATTTTCACAAACTCGTAGAAGTGAAAAATCGTTCGACAGAGTGAGTCATACAGGTAATATAAAGCTACTAAAAATAGCTAAAACAAAGTACCGATGGTAACCATTTGATAAGTTTGGCCCAACGAATGGAGGTAGCAAAAAGATTTATAAAATAACCTGCCGTATAGATCTTATCTTTTCATCGATACAAACTGTAGTTTCGCGTGCACTAGCGTTGGTAGTCTAATAGCTTTATTTCCTTATTTTTTGATAATATTACACCTTAAGAGAGTTAAGTTACGGCGTTGAGTTCCACCACCCAACGTACAATGTCTCAGTTTGAGACTAAAAGCTGAGCGTCTTGAGACAAGGTCTTAAAAATTTTTAAAGTTTAAAAAAACCCTTCTGCGTCAAATTCTTCTCAGACTAATATAAGGTTCGTATGAACAAAATTAGTGAAATGTTTTGAACATAAAATATTCAAGACATTGAGATTTATGCCAATAATTCTATACCCAAACTAAAATTGTCAACTAAGTATAAGAAATTTGATAGAATAGGTAAAATAAAAATATAATAACAAAAATAATCACAGAAACAAGCTTGAATACTTAATAATTCCGTCCAACCATAATTATTTGTTTCTATAACAGACCATTTATTTTAATTGTTCCCAATATAGTGGTAACGTTTAGAAATACGTTGTAATTTCTGATATAACGTATTCACAAATTTAATGTATATGGATGGGGCTTACCAAATTTTACCGTATAATAATTACATAAATATTTTAGATACACAATTTATCGAATTCCGCCAATGAACACGCGATGCCTCCAGAATAGAAAAGAAAGTGGGGAACGGAAGTGTTTTGATGGAAAAGAAGTATTTTAATACTAGGTTCCCAGGTTCCGTCTGCCTACCCNAATAAGAGATTTAAGTTGCAGCGTTGAGTTCCGCAATCCAACGCACAATATCTCAATTTGAGAGTAAAAGCTGAGCGTCTTGAGACAAGGTCTTAAAAATTTTTAAAGTTTAAAAAAACACCCCTTCTGCGTCAAATTCTTCTCAGACTAATATAAGATTCGTATGAACAAAATTAGTGAAATGTTTTGAACATAAAATATTCAAGACATTGAGATTTATGCCAATAATTCTAGACCCAAACTAAAATTATCAAGTAAGTATAAGAATAGGTAAAATAAAAATATAATAACAAAAATAATCACAGAAACAAGCTTGAATACTTAATAATTCCGTCCAACCATAATTATTTGTTTCTATAACAGACCATTTATTTTAATTGTTCCCAATATAGTGGTAACGTTTAGAAATACGTTGTAAAATCTGATATAACGTATTCACAAATTTAATGTATATGGATGGGGCTTAACAAATTTTACCGTGTAATAATTACATAAATATTTTAGATCCAATTTGTCGAATTCCGCCAATCAACACGCGATGCCTCCAGAATAGAAAAGAAAGTGGGGAACGGAAGTGTTTTGATGGAAAAGGAGTATTTTAATACTAGGTTCCCAGGTTCCGTCTGCCTACCCTGCTTTGCGAATGAATGAAGCAATAAAGAATATTCTATGTTGAGGCTAAAATTCATGGTTGTGTACAGTATATCCATATTATAATTACCAATATCAATAATATTCATTACCATGAGCGACGTTGAGCACCGCCACTCGACACGTCCCGCCTTAGGACAAAAAGCGGACAACAGACTGTCTTACATCAGTACAACTATTATTATTTATCGGAAAAACTTACAATAAATGAAAATCAACAAATTTTCTTTATAAAACTAAATTTTAATTAGAATGAAAAAATAGAATTCAATCTAAAATGTATAGACAGTTCGAGTGTAATGAAATCTGCTACGTGATTTAGAAGTAAATGTAAAAAGACAAGTTAGATGAAGACCGACGGAGGGAGTTTGTTTTATAATTTATTACTTTGTGCCTTTAGTTACTCTGATTTGAATTAGTATTTTGTCTATTTGTATTAGTAATTACTTATTTAGTTTTTTTATCATTGAATGAAAAACAATTCTAGAAAATCATTCTGTTTTTCATTTCTACCCAAAAATACAGATTCCGCATGGATTATATCACGTATATCACGTAACCTAACACCGTATAATTGTTATTGTAAGCGAGGATTCGTCGTGTTGAATGTAATTATTATTCCAACTGATAGTTGATCTCTGGACCATAGTGTGTGAAACTACTCATTCTCAACTAAACCAAAAAGTCGTCCTTGTTTTAATAAATATAATTTATGGTAAAAAGCAAACTTGTACTTGAAAACTTTGATAACACCCGTGTTCGACTAATGTTTAAAAGTCAACGTAATTTATAGCTGAGCTTTATCAGTGCTTTATCGCATTAAGTTATAAAGTTTGGATTAATAATGCCACTTTTACCGTTTTTATAATGCTGGTCGCATACGAAAGGAAATTGTCGAGCGGCGGCGCCCGCCCGCTCTAAGTTTATCGACACTTTTCTAATTTACATCAGAGCCAACCCTATTACAAGATTCCCTGCAGTACATTATGTATTGTTCGAGCCCTCATTTCGTTGTATGACGTAGCGAAAACGGCTTAAACGATCTGTCGGTGCCGTCATTAATTTGCCCAGATTTATTATATCCTATCCAGAATATGCACACCTAACCCGCTATGAAGTTACACCAATAAATCTTCCAAGCAACTCATCCATTGCATCTTAAATTTCCCGTTTAAAAACTAATCGGGGAGTACTGACGTCGATGTAAAGCGCTTTAGTTGGGAAAATATTTCACGCCCTTGTTTGCGTCGGACTGAATCGTCCAGAAATTGATTATGAAACGTTGAGTCGACAGTTTTTCGTTTTGTCTTTCATTGGGTGTTTGCTTTTGAATTGGTAAATGGTTTCTGGACGTAACGATCCGATGAACAACGTCGGATAGGTTTAATTGGATTTATTTTTGGTGGGAACCTTCCAGTGCGTTGTTTTTTAGCGATGGATAAATGGCTTGGCGCGGCATGTTTTGGGGGGTAGTTAGGTACTAGATTATTTGCGCTGGGTCCGCTGACCGCGAAAAGTATTTATCTCACTGAACCAAGATAAACGATAATTGAATGAGCTTCGAACGAAGCAATTTTATTTAAGGAAAAATATAAAATTATTTTAAACTTAGGTTTATTTTTTTTTACTTTTAATATAATTTCTATAACCTGCCTGTTATGTTAAAGACAAAAATGAGGCACAACTGAAATATATGTAATTCTTCTTCTCTTCTTCTTCCTCATCCTTCGTCTCCAAAAATAAATTGGAAAAACCACTATTTATTCTTACAAAAATTACAACTTATCAAAAATATACATTTACTTTACTAATTCACCTATTTTCTATTCCAGAACCAAGATACGAAACAGCGTACGCGTGCGAAGGGAAGACCCTCAAGATTGGTTGCAGTGAAGGCTCAGTGATCCACCTGATAAGGGCGAACTATGGCAGATTCTCTATAACGATATGTAATGACCACGGCAATACCGACTGGAGCGTCAACTGTATGAGCACCAGGAGCTTACGGGTTTTACATAGCAGGTTAGTTAGTTTTAAATTTTCTTTAGACGTTTAGATTATCTAATTATCACCTGTTACAAAATATAATTAGAAAAGCAGAACATTTAGAGGTAATGTGTCCTTGTATAGAAACAATATTTTTGAGATTTCTTTAAGATTTTGGAATGAACACAACCTGGAAAAAATCATTCAAAAAAATCTATTTGAACAAGTAGCTCCCGAGATTAGCGCGTTCAACCATACATACACCTTAGTTTTATAATACTAGTATAGATTAAAAAAAACTATTTATATATGTACGTATGGTGTACATAAACATCTTTTATTATAATTTGTACAATGAAAATCCAATATACATTAAGTATATTTCCCATTTATCTCACGTCTCTAATCAAAATCTGATAAGTCCTTTGTTCTTTTATTGGAATGAGCTTTGTTACACACACAAAAGACAATTGTTTGCAGTTAATTAATTAATACTATTGCTAATAATGCTTTACTTTATATTTATTTCATATTGAATAAGCTTAATTCGGTTAAGTATGGAAAAAATAAATAATAACTCATATACCCACAACCATCGTTTTACAGCCAGGCTTTTGATGGCCTCATTATAAATATATAAAACAAACAAAAATGTTCCAACATCGAAAAAACAACACCCCATTAACACAAGAACCGAAACAAAGTAAATCGAAATATCGAATCAAAATACAAGTGGGGATATTGCGAACGTAGCTAAAATAATTGTAACTATATCGGTATTAAATGTCTATATTGCGGTTTAATTTGTTAGGTTGGTATTATTGTGGTAATGAAATTGTACTGTGTAGATACGGCGTTAACCTGCACACCTGACCGCACTCGATGATTATTATTTATGTTATTATTAACGAAAATCTTAATAACTTCTGTATACCTTGTCGTTTTATTGTGTGGTTATTTAATATTCAAATTGTTGTTATAGATTCTTATCTTACCTTATAGAAGGATAGAATTAGATATGATATAGGGGAATAGCATTTGTACTTCACATTTTACGTTACTCAGAGTTGAAAAACCACCATCATCATCACCATAATCAGCAGCTTGTCCTCGTTCATAGATGGACATATTTCTCTACAATACTCCAAGAGCTTGATCTTCTACTCTTCACACTCAATCGCTCTTAACTATGGATGTCTTTAAATGTAACTTGAATTTAAAGGATACTTGTGCCAAGTTATAAGATTATATTTACTTTTCATTTACTTTCCATTTCTCAATTTCCAAACAGTTGCTACCATATTTTGTTTGAATTCTTCAGTAAGATAATAATAAACACAAAAAAATATCATTCGACAAGAGAACTCTCCTTGAAATTTTAACAAATAATTATATATATTTATAATAATTTATTAAACGACTGTCCTTCCGTGTAGTCATGTATTATGTAATAACATAATCACTCTGTACCGTAATTGCTAATATTACGTTATAATCATTTGTCCGAAATCCGAAAATTTGATAGCGTTTGCAATGAAATTCATAATGGTTGGCGCGACATAATTTATGTTTAATTTCACATAATACATTCAATTATTAGAACATGCTACATTTAGTTTGCATATGTCTAAACATTGTCATGATTTGTTACAAATTTGTTGATTTCAAATATATGTACTACTATGTTTCTAAAATAGATATTTTGCTCTATATATTATGTTTTAATTAAGGAAGAAATGTCACAAAAATACATATATCTAATTTTTCTGCGCTACCGTAGGAATTTCAAGAAATCCCTTCTTAGTGCTTTCCTACACTCATAAATGTTTTCAACCATTTTTATCTCTATGTCCATGTGTCTCATATCCAGTAATTTCTGAGTGGTCGGTCTCAGTAACGGGAGTACCAACATTAAAAAAATAAGAAATAATAAATTCTATGTAAATATTATTGTTTATAGAAAAATATTATATAAAAAAAAACAACTTATAACGTACAAGTCATGATGGGAACTCACAACCTTCGTCGATCCCGAAAATGAAATATTCCCCTACTCGATAGCATTACTACTAGATTGGCAATAAAGAGCCCCTCTCGTGTAAGCGACGCCTAAATTGATTGTTGATAAATGACGCGTCCAGTAATTATGCTGTACGAAGTTTATTTTTGAATTACAAAATCATTCACCTGGAAAATAAACTGAAAAGCTTTCCATTTGTGTTTTGCTGATCTGTTTTTGATATTTATTCATTGGGATTGCATTCTGTGGAAGCTTTGGTCAGTTTCAATTTTAATTGACATTTCGGGCTGGATCGTTTTTAGGTACCAAACTAGTAAAATGCTCGTATTAATGTCCTGGCGTAGAACTAAGGATTTATAAGTAAATCTAGAAAACGGGGAATAATTATTATAACATAGTCCTATTATTTTTATTTCTAGGTAAATAAGAAAAGATGACAATAATATTCTTTTTCCATATTTAATTATTTCATGTCTCTTTACAGATGTAGCATGCACCAGAACTGCAGTATACTAGCGAGCACGAATATGTTTGGTGACCCATGTCCGAATACACTCAAATATTTAGAAGCCCACTACCAGTGTGTGCCGGGTAAGATACTTCATCATTTATTGCTAGGTGTCAAGTGACTCAGTTATTCTGAGCGAACTAAATTTCACAATATTGTTAATTTTAAATGCTATCTTAGGTTATAACCACAGATAATAAAGCACAGAAAGTTTCTTTAGAACATATTTAATAAAAAGTCACATTTCTCTTGCAGCATCTACGACCAGTACAACAACTAGGCCGTCACCACCCTGGTTGATAACATCTCAGCCGACTGTATGGAGGTCCACAGCACCCCCAATACCCAAGAGCCCAGTGCTAACTCCTCAAGAGAAGAAGAAACCGACTGTTATCACTCCACCCACCTTCAGGCCACATATCACTCTGCCTCCGGAAGTGCAGCTTGGGAATATTGCTACTAAGGTAAAATGTCTTGTTATTTTATTACTTTCAACGTTTTATATTATAGGCACAAAGAGAGAAGCTGGTAACAAATATTTATAATACCACATATTTTCTACATTTTATTGAGAAAAACCATCTTAAATATTGTAATTTAAAAAAAAAGAGGGAAGAAATCAACGTCTAGTATTTAATCAATGTTTTTTTTTTAATATTTCTATTCCTAAAAACTTACATTAGAATATTTGAAGAAATTATGTAAGTCAACGTAACATGATTAATTTGACATATCGATTGAATAATAATGTGCAACGTGTATGCAGTATAGAGGCAGTATGGAGGCAGAGCCGCGAGCAATTGCTAATTATTAACAATTTGCTAGTGGTTGCGGTCGTTAATGCGATAGAATATTCAGGTGCTTCAGTGCATTCGAAGCAAACCCAATATATAATCTACATTAATGCACCTAACATAAAAATCATTGTTTTACATTATTATGTACTTTACGAAGAAACTGCTCCGTATATTTTCCCGTACAGTAAGATGGGCGGAGAGAAAGTAAAGTCAAGAATAAGAACATGAAAATAATTTACTGCCTCGTGTAGGAATCGAACCAATAATAAACGTTTTTTACATAGAAGTTATTATTTTTTTTCTAGAAAACAACGACAAAACAACCAGATTCATCATCAGAAAAGGAACCGCCTCAAAGTACTCTGGATAAAATACCGGAAGTTAAAGAAGATACACCTAAAGCTGCTGCACCGGAATCACCTAAAATTGATAAACCAAAAGAAGTTGAAAATCGTAAGTGTTTCAATAATAATCACACAAAAAAAGAATATAAATAGAAAAATAATATGAGAGAATATTTTATTAAGACTGATTTTTTTTATTAAGATTTTTTTATACATATAGTTATAAGTTATGTTATATAACGTATAGTTAAATATTTTGAAGTCAATTTAAATACAATGCATATTTTATATTTAAATATTCTAATATATTATTTATATATTTTTCCATAGCTACGGTCACAGATGAAACTCTTCACTGGGCGTCAAGAGATGAAGATTCAGACCCCACATCACCCGTCCATCACATGCCACCTAAAGAGAATCGGCCCAATCCTGACATCATTGACGACTTCGAAAAGACTTTCTGTAAGTGTATATATTTTTCTTTTAGAAGTTTCGTTTCTAGTTATAAGAATAGAAATAGTAGGTTATTCTCTCCAATAAAATTTGTCCTAAAATAATGAAGTAAAATGTAAATTCTTAAGATTTTAATTGCCTTTAATAATTATTTTTTTAGCTTCACGCTGTATCCAGCATGTAGGTGGGCAGAGGGAACCTAATCAAAACACTCCGTTTTCTTAACACTGCCTGTGTTGTCTTCCAGAGTGAGAAAATGTAAATAAGTCATTCCCAAGTGGGAGTTGAACCCACTAAGATCGCGTAGCGTCTACAGTCAGACACTGCACCACTGCGTTACAATGGCCTCAGTAGTTCCTTAAAAAATACTAATTTTACATTATTATGTACCTTAGATATAACGTCTTATGTTGTATATTTCAGCAACAATATCAACACCTACAATGGGTAGACGAGCGTACTGTCCACAAATAAATGCGAGGGGACTTCATTGGAACTGGACATTAGCTGGTACATATGCTGTACAGCCCTGCCCTGGAGGTGCTACGGGCTTGGCACGATGGAAGTGAGTGTTTTTGATTTTATTTTTTAAAGATTGCTTTTCTTTACAATATATCTGTATCATTCTTTTTAAAAGACTAGATTTAGATCTAGTCTTATAATTATTGCTTATGAATTTTGTTTAGTCGAAAATCGTTTAAAGCTGTCAAATTTTATATATAAATTCAATTGATATAATCCCATTTATTATACAATATCAAAGAATTAATAGCTGTTACCAAGTTTAATCATATGTTTTTTTTAAAAAACATACAACTTACTAACTTTTGTTTTCGGATAGGATAATTAACTTTTTTACCAAATATATTTTTTTAAATTAACTTAAATTTCAGATGCACATTAACTAACCATCACTATATCGAAGAAGAAAGGCCAAGGCGGAGGAGTTCTGGATTACAATCTGGGGAAAACTACCACGATCTCGGTTTAGATCAGCCTAATGATAGGCAGATGCAATTGATCAGAAGATTAGGATCTGAAGCTTTATTGAAAGGTATTTTAATTCATTTGTTATATCTATAATAACAAAATAATAAAATATATCACTTCTCCCTTATGAACATAGTTACATATGTTAATCTAAATAATATTTTTTATAGGTCGCGACGGAGATTCTCCAGAACACCTAATAGACTACCGAGGAACAGGAAATATGCCGGACGCTCAGGCCAGCCATAATATTATCTCCAATGGAGATATTATATATAGTAAGTTTTTTATGTAATAATTAGACATACACTATTTATATAAGTGAATAAGTTTTTTTTTATAGTGGGTTGTATCTTTTTGCCCTAATTTAATTCAAATTTGTTTTATACGTGATAGCTTCACTTCAAAAAAGTATCTCTTCTATCTCTTGTCTCAAAAGTAAAAAAATATATAGTTTTGAACTCTCGTTAAAATTTATACAAAATTACTATACAGCTTTTTGCGTTTGTCACTTTTGACTTTATGTGACAAACATTTACCTTATATTCTACTAAACTAAAACTATATTTTTTAAATCCAATTTTTATCATACTTAAAGACAGAATTACTCCATATAATTTTATAAAATAAAATCAAATTTTCTAGCGGACACAATACCAGAATGGCACGGAACTACTCCAGATCTCAGTGAATGTAGATCAGTTTGGTTAAACAGCCTCGAAGCGAGGGTCCGGGAAGGGGAGTCTTTGTTGAGCATTAGTAATGATTTGGCTCAGGTAATTGATGTGGTTTTTACTATTAAAATTGTTTATATTTACAAATTCTTTTCATGAAATGGGAAAATTTATTACAAATGATATTTTAATAATGTCCTCCACAGGATATTTTGAGTCTGTTAAAAACAATTCCTAACCTTATTATAAAATATATACAGGCCTAACTATTCAATTACAGCACTTTTGTAAGACAAAACTCAAAAGTACAATAAATTTAGTTTATCTATACTAATTATCGAATTATTTTTAAGGTAACATCCTCGAATACCCTTTACGGAGGCGATATGATGACCACAACCAACATAATGAAGAAGCTTGCTCAAAGAATGTCACAAAATCTACAAACGTTTACCGATCCGAGTCAGAAAGAAGCGATTGTAACGGATATGTTGTTTGGAGTTATTAAGACTGGTAAGATTCAGTTATTTTCCGTCTTTTTATTAAGAACTATTATTTTGATTATAACTTAAAATTAGATATTAACTTAGATTGTTTTGAAGCAAGGTTTAAGGAAAAGTGACAATTATATAATTTGTTTGGTTCAACGCGCCAATCTCAGAAACCCTGGCTGCAAAGGTTAAGATATTATTGTGTTGGATAGTCCATTTATTGAGGAAGTCTCCTCATACCTTGATAGGCGAGAAAACGCATGAAAATGATTTTATTTTCCATGATTTATCTTCCATTTTCCTTTCCAGGCTCGAATCTTCTAGAAGAAAGCCAAAGGGCGTGCTGGTCAGATCTAAGTGCAGATGCACAAAACAGGGTTGCCAGTGCTTTATTGACACAGTTGGAAGAAAACGCGTTTTTACTAGCCGACGCTATTACTACTGAAAAAACTATTTTACAAACCGTTAAAAATATATGTAAGTTTTTCTTATATGTCTAGTATTCGTTGTTGTTTATAATAATAAATAATGGACAAAAAAGATAGAAGATAGGAACCGATAAAGAATTTGAGAAGAAGAAGATATTGGAATATTTACTTTTTTTTTAAAAACGTTTAAAAAATATGTTTTTAAACAGTTAATATTTTTAGTAAAGTATAGAATAACACTTACATAATGTAAAAAAATTGACAATATAAACGTTCACACATAATTTTAACAAATACTACCCTTCATAAATTTTGAAACATTCCCAGACCAAGGTTACCCATAGTAATTTTTTTTTAAATATCTATTTTAGGTTTATCAGTACGAGTTCTAGAAGTAAAGAATGTAGAAGATGAAACATTCCCGTCTCTAATAGCGCAGGAACAGTGGAAAGCTTCTGAAGACACTATCACTATCCCTAAAGCTGCTTTGATAGGTAACTTCATAATAAAAGCTCCAATTTCAATTAAGCTTTTTATATAAAAGTTAAAGTAGCGGAATTTCATGTTGTGCTTTTTGAACTTACTTTCAGAAAACCACCAAATAGACCTTGTGAGGATAGTGTTCTTCGCCTTTGATGGTTTAGAACAGATTTTGCCTCCCACTTTTGGTAAAAATCCAGAATTCGCTGCTTATTCCACTGACGGATCTTCTACCAGCCTTAACTCTGAACGAGAAAAGAAGAATATTACAAGAGTTTTAAACTCTAAGGTAAATAATAGAGACATATAAACACTTACAGATGTATAAAAATTTTCACGTAACGAGATTTGAACCGAGATTTGAACTGTGCCTCTTGGAAACCATTCAAACGCTTCTGTTACTACAATTCTTATATGCTTGTTAAAAATTATTTTTATTTTTGACATCTTTTTACGTATGGAAAAGATTTTATATAGACTTTATAATGAGAAAAAACAAAATTTGAGATTAATTATTTTTAATCATACTGTAATCTAGTTGTGGATTCCGTAGTATTACTTTCCGTATTAATTCATTTCCTTTAAAACAATATATTAGCTCTGTCTTTATTCATTACATTCAATGATCAAGAGTGCGGTGTTGAAATGGGAAGAGAGAGTTTTAACACTAGGTTCCCTCTGTCTTTCTTCTTTTTTTTTGTTTCTTTTTTTTATCAAAAAAAATGAAAAGTATAATAGTCATCCTGAATCCTCTTGAAGTAAAATTATTATAAAGAATTTATAAACTAATAGGTGATATCAGCGAGCTTAGGCAACGGGCGGCACATACAGCTGTCACAAATGGTACGATTAACTATGAAACATTTGAAGACTGAAAACTTAACAAACCCAGCTTGTGTGTTCTGGGATTATACGTTACAGTAAGTAATTTATATTTCTATTTATATTTTTGAACTTTGTATGACCGCAAGTTTTTCACTTAAAATGTATGCAAATATGCCGAAAATAAATTGGTATATTAAATCTCTATTCTCTAAGAAACAATATAAAAAAAATCGTACAAATGTCATGTCATCATCAAAATATTATTACAAATATTAGGATGTCTGTTCCACTTCCACGCAAAACTACTTACCTACTTTACTTTTTAATAATACATATTCTAAATCTTATGTGATGATTTTATATATTTTTCTATCATATAACAATAAATTCAAGCAAGCAAAACCACGGGTGGATTGCTAGTCTTACATAAAATTAACCAACAAAAATCTATTATTTTCAGTGGCTGGTCTTCAGAAGGCTGTCAAGTAGAATGGTCGAACAGAACCCACACAGGCTGTGCATGTTCACATTTAACTAATTTCGCAATATTAATGGACGTGCATGGAGTGCCTCTGAGTTCCACACATGAGATGGCATTAAGACTAATTACTTCCATTGGTTGTAGTATATCTATCGTTGCTTTAGTCATTGCCATATTTGTGTTCCAGTTTGTTAGAAATATGAAGGTGAGTTTCTTTTGATTTTTATTATTGCAATAAAGATTAATAGGGATGATATGGCTAAGAATAAAGTAAAAGTAATAAAGTGAAATGAATGGCGCATCTCTGTTTCGAAATGTTGGTATTCGTGTAATTCAAAGTAATATTAAAATGCTTATAAAGTATGAACTAACTTAATTATTTATTTGCATCTAATTTGTTTCAAAGTTTTAAAATATTGACATTACTCGTTCCAGTCTGATCGAGTCTTCATACACAAAAACCTGTGCTTCTGTCTCTTAATCGCAGAAATAGTGTTCATGTGTGGCATAGATAAGACGCAGAACAGTACAATGTGTGGAGTCATAGCTGGATTACTGCATTATTTCTTTTTGGCAGCTTTTGCTTGGATGTTCTTAGAAGGTAAAGTGTCTTAAAATTATGTAAACTATAATGTAAACATTAATATCTTGAGTGATTGAAATACAAAATATACTAGAAGGTAGTCACTAAATTTCTAAATTTGATTTTGAGTATCTTTTGGGACTTCTCAATAAAGTTCTAAGATTAGATTTTTCAAAATGTAATCCACGCAGCGTGGAGAACAGAATGTCTTACACTATTAATTATTATTATTTCCTATGATCACTACTTATTATTTCCTGTGTCTATCCTGCTATATACGGGATACCACTATATTATAGCAGAATATACAGAGGAAATATAGTGTAAGTATAGCCACTTATTAATTTAAAATATTTTTTTTATTTCAAATTTTCCAGGTTTCCATCTATACGCGATGCTAGTAGAAGTATTCGAACCTGAACGCCCCCGAGCTCGCTGGTACTGTGCCGGCGCGTACATTACTCCTCTACTCGTGGTATCCATATCAGCTGCGATATACCCTCGAGGCTACGGCACTGATAACCATTGCTGGCTGTCAACTGATAATATGATGATAATGAGCTTCGTGGGGCCAGCTGCTATCGTTGTTGCTGTAAGTTGCTTTTTACAGAATACTGTTTGTTTTTGATGCGGCGTTAAGTTCAACTTTTCAACATTAAGCCTAAAGAATTTTTTGAAGAGAGGGCCCCTACTCTGCTATGTGCGAGATACAGCGTGACTACGAGAAAAAAATGAGGATAGTTGTGGTTTTTAAAAAAAATCTCTTTAATTTTTCCTAACCAGGCTGTCGGCATATAAACAGAAAAGAGCGAATTGGTTCTAAACTATCTGTCCTGAAAAATTGTAATGAACAACACAGTAAAGCTAACTTTCTATTTCCATTTTCAGGCTAACTGGTTCTGCCTAGGCTTAGTCGGCTACATGATGTGTCACCATTCAACAGTGTCTATTAAAGCGAAGGACAACACAAAGATATATAAAATAAGGTAAATATTACTTTTTAAAATTTAGCCGTTATTAAACAAATGCACATAAAAGGGTAGCTTTGTTGTATAAAATTTTAGTAAGAATTTGTCAAGAGGATTTCAAATCTATTGCTTTTTCTCACTGTTTTTACTAAATATATAAACTATTTTTAATCGACTTCTTATTCCGATATATATTCGTTAACTATATGTTTTATGTTTTTTCGTCCAGTTTTGGATAGATTTGAACCTTAGACTTAAAACTATATCAAATTTAAATGAAAATCATATTCACATTACTATTTGTCAGAAATTTTAAAATTATAATTTATATTTCCAGGGTGTGGCTCTACAGTTCAATGGTCCTTGCGGTCATTTTGGGCCTAACTTGGACCTTTGGACTACTCTATATCAACGAACAGACAGTCATCTTCGCATATGTATTCACTATACTGAATTCGTTACAAGGACTCTTCATATTCATCTTTTATTGCCTGCAGAATGAAATTGTAAGTTAAAATTATGTTTTATTATTTAATCAAATATTTTCATTACCACAGTCGAGTGTGAAGACGCGAAATATTTATATTAGATCGAAAAGTTGTTTTTATTTTGCAAAAATTCTAAACATTAATTTTTAATCTAGTCCTAAAATAATCTTCGTACATACAGTCTTAACAAAACTTAACTTAAAAATAACATTATTTATATCTCCACACATAAAATCCACAGTTCCAAAAGGAATTCGTCCGTATATGCCGTCGATACTCCTGGCTAAGTTGCTGTCTCAAGATCGCCGGCAACACCACCTCGAGCACGCACGTGGACACCCGCCAGGGCTCCGTCAAGAGTCGAAGATATAATCAAAATACTGCTGACAACGAGGATGTCGTTGATCCGCGTGATGTTACCGTAAGTATAATTTTAAAAATATATATGTATATACAGAATCGAGCATCGATTATCCGAACTCTGGGTAGATAACTTGGACAGTTTTGAAGCGCGGGTTCGAATCCCGTCTAAATTTTCTGTGTTTTAACTTTTATATTTTTATTGCCCTTTCCTTGAATATATATTTATTTATGTACATTTTCATACTTTTACAAATGGTATATAATGTGTTTTTAGGACATAACAATAAGTTAAAGTGATAAGTTTTAAAATGTTAAGTTTTTCATTATAAGATACAGGTCTAACTATGAGCATGGTTAGGGTTAGATTTTAAATGAAATTTGAAGGTTCAATCATATGTGTAGGGAAACATGGTAAAAATATTATATACTGTCCTGTGTGGGAATGATCGGAGATATGTATATGTTTAGTGTTTAATTATTGTGTTCAAGGATTTTAAAATAAAAAGTTTATATTTTACATATATATACTTACTTATAGTATCATAAAAAGTTTATATTATACACGGTGGAAGGTTTTACATGGTTTTAACTTACATACACAATATATATTATTATTAAGGACCAAATTAAAAGTTATTAAATTCTAAACAGAACTCTGCGAGTACGTCCGTGTCAGCGTCAACAACAAACAACCTCGTGATCAACACTCTTAACGTTGTGGTTAACAACAACAATCATAATAACAACAATGTTATCAACAACGCCTCAGTAGCGTCCTTCGCGGCAGCCGCCGCCGCTCATAACTACCATCCTCACAGAAATCGTAGAAATTCCCAAGATAACCAAAATTTTGGACCTAATTTTGGTCCCACTCTCAATGCTACTTCTAATTTCTCCCATAATATCCCGGAAAGGGAATCCGCTCCGATGTCTCATTTAAGAAATCCAATTAACTCAGGAAGTGGCCGATACCCGCCAGGATATCGGCAGAATGTCCAACAAGGTTCGTACGCATATATAGAGATAGGATTATCAAAATTACCCAAATTATAAAAAATAAATATATACCACCAAAACACTCTGGCTTCAGTGACTAAAAGACAGCTCAGTTTTTTTTTCTTAAGTGTTAAACTAACCTTGTGTAACGATCATGTGTACGTAAAAACGGTAAGTTTTATTTTTTTTCTTTCTAAGTAACTAACTAACGCTTCACAGATAACTAACAATTAATTTAGTAATGGTGGTAGTGCATCTAATGGGTCATTATCGATACCAAATCCTATCTCTATATAATGCGTATGACTCTCGTAGCTCTTTCAGAATTCAATAACTTTACGGTCGTATCATATTATATTATGTGTACGTAGACTATTTATATTTGCGTCAAATCAAAATGTTGTATGTTAAAAATACTTTATATATTATTTTATTATTAATTCGAAAACTTTTCCACTAAAGATGAAGTAATCATACATACAACTTTTTGATACAGACATTATATATATACATTTATATTATATACAACAGAGTTACAACTTACAACCGGAAGCGTCAAGATGGATACGTCCCACCGCCCCCATATACGTACCAAACGAAGAAATGCGAAATCCCCCACAAATACCACACAGTAGCTCCCATTCACAAAGCATTGCGTCAATGCATAGCTACAGAAATACGAATAATATAGAAGTTCCCAGCGATTACCAGAACCTTCGATCTCGGTCGCCATCTTGCTATTCAAACAAAATGGCGGCCTCAATTGGCGGGAACGAGTGGACTGTGAACACGAATGTATGGAAGGTGAGGGGAGGGCTTTGGAGGGCTTTGGTAAGATCTCGCCACCGGAAGGATTTATGTCGTATTTCTTTGTTTTTTTGTTTGGTTTTAATTATTTGTTGATGGTCAATCAGTGGGTGTTTTAGGAAAAATTGATAAGATCGTTTCGCTTCATTAGTTTCATTTTATGTTGTGTACGACAATTCGTTGTAAAACTCTTATCCTCTTAGGAATTAGCTGCAATTGAAATAAACGTTCTTACAAATGTAATAAATTCAGATTATTATCAAGAAACTATAATAATGAAAACACATATATTTAATATTATTTTATGATGTATTATTCTTATTTATATTTAAAATCTTTCAGGTGATGGTTTTAGAGATCTTACTTAAGCGTAGCCTAACTGCATGACCTAACATTGCATGAACCACGCACATGTAGCCCATCCCACCTCCTTCTAATTTTAATTACATCGCAGACACTTTCCTCATCCGTCAAATCGATCAAAAATAAAGAATAACATACCTCTTATAGTATGAAGTTATTGGTTTATTTGTAGAAATTTGGTAAACTATATATCTTTAAATCCAGCAATGTTTAAATAGTAATCTCCTTATTCGGTAATCATTAGGATGTTTCTCATCTGTGATATAAATCTTGTTATATATTTTTGTGCTTATGTAAAACTTGTTATTTTTTATGTAAAAGATTACATCTGTCTATCTGTCTCGTTTTGTTGTTGTTAGAGAAAACTTCATGTGTCACTTTGTAATCGATCTGACGGAAATTAGAAGTATTCAGTGTTCTCTTCTTCTCTTTAAAATATCACAAGCTAAATATCACACAATTAATATGAAAATGTTTAAAAAGTTAATAAGCTCTACTTAGAACTGTATTAGAATTAATTTAAAAACTTGAGCTGTCTTTAATTGTTTTACAGTAAATTATCATTGCTTAAATCATTGTGTGAATTAATTATTTACTTATTACAACATGCAACTTATAAACAAATTGTTATATATATCATGTTTCTTTACAGAACACTTCTTCTAAGCATCATCCGGTGAACTCCTCGACTCTACCTCATCACGACACGCTTTCTCGTCAGCTGGCACAACAAAGCCACATTCATAGTCCATACCCGGACTGTGATGGCCAAATAGCTCCCGGATCCCCTCGGCACGTGATCAAGGATGAAGAAAGTCCACTCCATCATCAAGGATACCAAACGACTAGGAGCTACAACCACGACTTCAGGAATCCCCACGTCTTCATGTCTCAGCATTCGCCCGGAAGTCAGGAGATGATTTTCCGAAAACACTACAAAGACGACAACCGACGAAAACATCATCACCACCACGGCAGCCAAAATATGAATCACACGTACTCTGAAATAGCTTCCCAGCAAGGAAGGATATATAGACGGGGTTCAGAAGAATTTCGAGTAATACAAGACGACCCAGTGTATGAAGAGATCGAAAGAAACGAGACGCTTATGTCGGATATGTCCGATGATAACTCCGGACCGGATAACTGCCGGCAGAACCCTGGACTTCATGGGTCGTCCGGTTCCAAGTTCTTCGGAGACCATCGACCACTAATCTCCTATAGCCCTGGAGACAGGCATCATCACGAGGAACATTATGGGAAGTACGGCAAATGGGATGCACTAGATCGATCATACGATCCAAGATATGAGAGTGGTAGATTGATGCACCCCTACCACCAACCAGAGAGCAATATGAGGGCGTTGGCGGCCGTCCTCAATGGAGAGAATAATGTTGTATGCCATTTAGAACCACACGCGCCATACGATTCCTACCAGCCACAGACTAACCCGAGAACTGTTTCTCAGCCGAGTTTCTAAACATGGAACTGTTTTTCAGCCGCATTTTAAACAAAGACGTGTCTCAGCTGATGTTCTAAACAGAAAACTGTCTCTCATTCGAGCAGAGTACTGTCCCTCAACCAGGCTTCTAAAAGTGCTATACACTCGGCCCCGTGATTGTGTACAGAAAGCGAAATGACTATAAACGTAGCATAGTTTAGTGTCACTGACCGGTGATAGCGTTTATGTAGAACCTTGCCATAATGTGGACGTTATATATTTATAGATTAGATTGTAAACGTATCTTTAAATCACTTTTTCCACTGTGATCCTATTTAAATAACGGCTCAAAGTTTCAGTCGCGTGAGCGCCGGCCTTGTACATACTTAGCGTTAGACACTCGTGTAACCTCCTGTGTGACCTTACTACTCTATCGGATCATGGCATTCATGTGCGTTTCCTTTGGTTTTGTTAATATTTTAAGTTTGAAAACTGTGATGTTTCGTGTAAGGTTAAGTTTTCAACGAAAACACTGCCATACGGATTTTTTTGTTTTAGTTTTTTAACGCTTGACGCTCTATAGAAATTTTAATAATCCATCCAACTTATTATAGACTGACACCACTCGATGTTGTGCACTCTCTTGTAAATTAGGATTTAGGTGAATACAGTAAGGTTGACGAATCGTGGTTGCCCTGAAGTTAGGTTTTCTATACTTTAGCGCATTGTTCACTCGTTAAGAAAATAATGGAAAATGTGAAAATCAAATGTGGGTAACTATCTGCAGCCAACTTCAACATCCACGACTCACCGACCGTACTGCACGTATATGAGTCGATCGTGTCTTTAAATGCCATGACCTTTTGTACAACAATAACATAAGGAATTGTTTCTTACCTATATACAGGTGCAACGTTGTTTTCTTGTATATTTTGAATCGATTAAGCAATACTTAGACTGAAGTATTTAATAAACTGTTGGCTTTTTTCAAACACAATAATTTATATTTTAAACGCCAACATTTATGAAATACTTTTTTAGAGGAAATTAATTTTAAAAAAATATATACATATATAATGTGGGGGGGCTTATTTTTTGTAATTGGGTATACTAGTCCGACTATTTCTCCCACTTTCGTAACTAATTGTATGTACATGTACATGTATGTGTGTTTCTGTTATATATTATTATTTTTTTGTTTTAATTGTATTTTAATAACGTTGATATTAATGTAAAGTAGAACGAACAGAATGTGTAAATAATTTAAAGTTTATATAAATAAAGAGCGGCTGTTCTGAAAGGATGACCGCGGATGGACTTGTGTCTTTTATTATATCACACCCGTAGTTTGTTTTCTTTATCGTAAATTGTGATTTTTTTGCCTGTCTGTTACATCGTAGCACCCAAACGGATGAACCGTTTGTGATCTAGATTTTTTTTGAGATATGTTTTATTCAAAAGTGTTCTTAATCATTATTCAAAAAACTATGAATATATTTTCTCCTAATAAGCTAGAAAATCTTCTAGTGGCCGATTCAGCCACTTATTGTTTGTGGTCGATGAAAGGATGAAACAAAAGGGTTTTTTATGTTTTCATTTATATACTGTCGATAAGGTCATATACAATTCTGCAATTAAACGAAATAAAAATACCATAAAAAAATTATGAATTGAAAAATTTATTTCATTAATCTTATGACACAAATTTGTTAGTTAAAATTTCGACAATATCCATCGGTTACGGTAAACATAGAACAACTCACTTAACACTATAATAATGTTTGTAAAGAAACATTTCAAAACCGCTATTAAAAAAAACCACCTCAAACGCAAGGGAGATCTGTCACGAGGCACACAAACGAGGCCTCCAAATGAGATCTAATTTTGAAAATCTAAATCCGAAACTTTTCTAAAACTTATGCGAAAGCTAAAAAATCTAATAATCGAATTAATACGTTTTTTATTCAAAGGATAGGCACAGAACAAGTAATGTCCTACGTTTAAGCACCACCCGCTATAACTACAGTAGAAATAGAATTTTGCACGAGATCCAAATGATGTCAAGAATTTTTTTTCCACAAATACATTTAAAAGAACTACATCGAAATTACATAAACTACCTATCTACTTAAAATTAGAATTTCATAGAAAAACTTTTAGGCGCTAATGCCTAAACTGACCTAACTAAAATGACAGTTTTTGATGACTTGAGGATTGTTATCACAGGCACAGTACTGTTTTCAATAAATATATTTAAAAAACTGTTATTTTTTAATTATTACATAATTTGAGTTATTTAAATTATTGTTAATCTAACAATGCAGTTCAAAAACCTCGCGGTCCTCTAAGGTGGCCATTGTATGTATGAGCCTTGTACATTTTCTATTGTTATTTTCTTGGCAGTTCAACGCACTATTGATTAAAGGATAAGTTTTATTTGAAATCACAACAAACACTGTGCCTGTGTCATATTTTAGCTACTTACAATTGAAAATATAACTTACGTACTAAATTTTAAGAACTAATTTCGAAAATAAATGCCATTTTAGAAGTAATGTAAAGAAATTTATATAGAGATAAATATCAAATAGAAGAATGAGAGTAATGCTGTCGATGCTGATATCTAAATGTATACAAAACGCATAAATAACGCATCAATTACAAGAATACACACGATACATAAGTAGATACTATTGCTTTAGTTTAGTTTCGCGAAAATAAATGGAAGGTCTAAACTGGGATGAATCTAACGTTATGATGAAATGAAATTCGAACTAGAACTAGTGTAATAACGTCCGTAGTCACACACACACACCACAAGGGGCCGCACCGCAGTCTTCAACCGAATGTATCACAATAAGAACACTACACTTAAAGCCCCAAGAGAAGAAAGGAATCTCAGATCTTCATTTTACATAATTTTAAGTCCAAAATTTGATAGGTTAGACCATTTTTGAACCAAAAGTGTAAATTAATTTTCCAAATAATTCTTGGAGCGGTTGCTATGAACAGCCGCAGCTATCTACTACCATGCCAGGGATAGTTCCGTATATGATATTTAGATCGTGATCGAAGTATAGCATGGAGATGCTGCTCATACGTCTGGGAGCGCAGCAAGGCCCACCACTTCCTTGAGGAGCCGCCAAATGGACTAAATGAGTGTGAGGATACTTCTGCATGAAACTATACGGACACTCCCCGCTGCAGTAGTTGGCGTCGTATTGTTTCGGCGCTATGATCCAGTCCCATCCAAACTCCTCGAAATTCACGGACAGCGGGTACCGACAGCATCTGACCTCTTTGGAGTTTTCAGTACAATCCATACCGATCATTCTTCTTGTTCTTTTATGTGAATTATCCCTTAGACTTATTTCTACGTATGGCATCTGAAACGAAATGAGATCAGTTAAGAACTTGAATACAGTAAAGGCAAGTGGAAGTAATTGCTATGTAGGTCATCAATGATAATTTTTTATGTTTATAATTTTGTTACTAAATGGCAACAGTCGCATATAGTTTACGTCATCCTAAAGACTTCCTGATACGTTTTAATTTAAAGGATTATTTTAAGTTTACATACTTTTGCCAATAATATGACCAAAACTGGTTCATACTAGTAATTAATATAACGTTGACATTCTATTATATCTTAATCATAATCCAATGAATGCAACAGTGGGCTATTATAATAATTATTAATTAATTTTCAAGACAATTCCCCCTACTCTATTAGACAGTGCCTTGATATTAGACAAGATCTGTACATTTATAAATGTCTAAAACTGATAATTATGATCGAATAAGATCGAACGTATTTTCCACTACTGACTGAGTAAACAGAATCACAACACCGACAAACCATTCTTAAATGTATCAATTTATTAACATTACTGGCGTAATGAGATAAAGAAATTTATACCTATAGCTACTGTTATAAACTACTAACTTGACAAACCATTCAAAAACGTTCCAAATATTCTTAGAAATTAATACAAGATTATAATATGTAAGACAACATTAACTGTCATCGCGATGGTTGTGAGTTCGATCTCCACTCGGGGAAATAAATTAGTTTCGTTTCACAGCTTTCTCACAGAATATCTTTCTCAACACTATGCTCTCCCTATCCAGTTATATGAGAAAAATATAAAGCCGAAAAACAATACCAAAATGAACTAAATTTGCTTAAAACCATAAAACAAAATTTGACAAGATACATTTTTTATCAATACTAAAGCGAAGTACGAAGATGAAGTCGATTGACCTAAATATTGACCTGGTAACGGGTCAATTCGATATATACGGGGGCAGATATTAAAAATTATGAGAACTTAAAAAGGTAATTTATGACATTTTTATTGTCATTATCGTGTAAGCAATATTGAAATTGAAATTTACTGAGAATTGAATGCGAAATGATTCATAAATAACAGCAAACATACAACTGATGTTGAATATCTTGGAGGTACCCTTATGTGTTAGGAAAAGGAAAATCGAGAATAACTGGAATATGGTCAGTATTCTTATGTAAACTTTCCGCCAAAAACATAAGAAATATTTTAAAAGTTTGTTTGTTTTCTATAACTTGATTTCTTTTCGTATGCCTGGAGTCTAGAGCTTTAATTCATGTAACTATAAAATAAATTTGAACAAAATGACTTCAATTTCAAAAAAATATTATACAGAGGTCCTTCTAGCAAAAGTTGGTATGTAAAAAAAACATTGTCGGCTATTTTACTAACAGGTTATTTATGTAATTAAGGTACATGACTTTTCAGTTTATATTTAAAATAAGAATTATTCTTTGTATATCAATAACATACATACAAGTATATGCAGAATGAATATAAAAATACCCACTAAAATAATTTTTAATTTCAACCTGTACTTCCTGATATTAACGCTATCTATCAAACGAACTCTATAGTTTTATTATATTAGTAGATGCATATTATTATTAACATCAAGATGAACATACCAACGCGTTATTTGATTCTGAGCTCGGGTGTGGAACCACCAAGCTCATCCTATTCTTCGAGTCTTGTACTCTCACCACAATCGCCAGGTTGTCCCTCGGCAACCTGAAGAACTCCGCTACCATATTGGTTACGTTCACTTTAACCCATTTACCAACTTTCAAATCTTTTCTAGACAACTTTACTGCGCTCTCAGCGTAAGGCACTGATGCCTTACTCCCTTGGCTGTTACGGGTCACCCTGTTTACTTGAATATTTATAGTAAAATGGTCTTCTGCTATAGTAATATTATGCTTAGGTTCTAGCTCTTGTATGTGTAGATTAAGGATGGCTTCGTCCACTTCATTTTGAAGGACTTTATTGGTGAAACGGAAGTTGATCACCTTTAGACCTTTAAAGTGATTGTGTCGTCGTGTATCTGAAATTTTAAGATATATTTGTTAAATTTGTGTAAAAATTTAGATTATATTTGTATGTATTATGTACTATTATATTTTATAGAAAAGAGCCAAGTTCGTCCCTAACTTAAATTATACAATATCAATATTGTAAAAACAAATCTTTATTCCAACACTTTTAACGCAGTTTCCTTTTTTCACAACACCACAAACTCTGTCAAAGTCCATACGATTTCCAAACAAACGAATGAATGTAGTTAAAGAGCCGCCACTCTACAACTACACCCATATTCTAGTTTCCATCACCTTTCATATTTTTGCGAATGTTACAAAAAAACTAAACTACATCTTTTCGTGCTTATAATTTTTCTATCTTATATAAATAATTTAAATTCTAAATTTAGATAACGATAACGCTTCTTGTAGTGCTGGTCCCACGAAGTTTCTACGAATCTGAAACAGAAAACATTTTTCTTTACCAAACTATATTATAATTAAATATATAAAATTGTGAAACTTATTCTACATTTTATTAAAAAGATAGATCAAAATAATTACAGAAGTAGATTAAACACAATCAAAATCTAAACACGAAAGTATCTTACTAATATCAGCGGAATGTGCCTGCGCGTGCGCAACCCAACGTAAGTCCACATTATTTGCAAGAGATCAGCTGTCCTACAATCCTATCCTATCCTAGTAATGAAATCTAACAGTTCGCTATCCGGGCAGGTGTTAAACATTTAAAAATATCGAGTTCGTTCATCTAGTATAGAGTATGGAAGGCCACCACCCACTTACCTTTGCCGCAATTTACACATATTCAAAAATAAAAAATATTCTCAGAGGCAAATATTTACCCGTTTTCAACAGATTTGTATATAAATCCGTCATCGATTGTTTAGGATTAAGTTCGGTATGTTTGTTCGTACAATATCTCACTGTCAGCTCTGCTTAGCGTTTGTGTAAGTTATTGTAGGTGTTTTTTTTATTTTTCCACGAATTTCTGGTCTAGATGACGATCGAGAAATAAAATCTAGATTATAAAAACGTAAGATAGATTTTTGTATATTCTGCTAAATAACAGGTTGAAAATAGGAAGATATTGCCTTCTTTTTTATGAAAAGAATTTTTTGTAATTTAGGAATTACGTTACAAAGATATCTTATGTGGAAAAATATATTTACGTTTAATGATACCGTCACAGGCACATCGTCTGACTGAAAACGGGACGGTTGTGAGTTTGATTTCCAGTAAAATTAACGAATTATTACCATATTCGCACTTTGGCAAGAAGATAAATCGCAGGGTTAATTTCCACCGCTCAACAAACAATATCTCGAAAATTGGGATGTGTCTTAACAATGGGTTCCCTTTGCCTACCCTGTTATATGTAATGAGCGTAAAGCTTAAAGTAGGATAATAATATTGTATTTATAACTATTTGTGTAATAACTATAAAAAGCCTAGCCTTTGGATTCATCCAAGCAAATAAAAAATTGTATTGTTGGCGTGATGAATCAATTTTCAAATATGTTATTATCTAGTATATTTTTTTATTATAGTAAAAAAACTATGAAAACATACATCTTATCTAAACAAATTGAATTTAATGCATAATAATGAGCAGTGGATACGTTGGAGAATAATTCATTTTGCATGAATCGAAAAGACTATAGAAGAATCTACTTATATTAATTTAACTAGTAATACATTTGAGCTTCATTTAAAATTTGAAATGGAAACAATCAATCCCCTTTGGGAGAATCGAATCTACGACCGCCGCGTCCATCCACAATTTAGACGAATAAGTATGTAATATTTACAAATATGTACATGACCTACGTAGCCGTGGATTGGGCAGAACTATCATTATTGTGAGTAATCGGGTGACATCATGACGTATGACTTAAACATTTATTTTACTTGTGCCTTTGAGACTTGAATAAGTTGTACTGATAATGTATCAGCCAGCCTCGGTTGTACTCCATAGTAAGTTATTTTACTTTAACTTTAGAAGAAAATCTAAAAAGAACTCTCGCAAAAACTACTGAACGAATTTAGATGAAACATTACAGTTATATGTCTAGCTTGTACATCAGAATAATACATAGACTTTGTATAATTTAGCAATAACGGTAGTGGACAATAAGTAAAAAAATATATATATATGAACCTGCTACCACCATAGAATTATGTAAACCCAGTTGTTTATTATATAAATAGACACTATCGCTGTCTGTTAAGAATTCAAAACACAAAGTGACTTTCTATATTTACTTTCTTTCGATTATATGAATGTGAGTTAATTAATAATTATTACATACGTTTATCCCAAATTGTTACTTATATTATTCCTGCCTATCGTCCGTTTTTTAATATTAGTATTTTATAGGCAATAAATAGTAAATATTATAAAGTAAGATGTTTTTATAATTTAAGAAACGGATTAGAACCTTCGATATACGTAAAAATACCTAGAATATGTTTTTCTAGTCTTTTTAGCTTGCCGCTGTATATTGCCGCAATTTGCAAGGTAGGCCAATGGAACCACCTCCTAGTGTTAAGACACTCTGTTTAGAGTCGCATGCCCCCGCGCCATGATTGTCCTCTAAAATAATGTATAGGCTATAAACATAAATATTATCGTCATAAAAAAACACATTCTATCGTACCTTAAAGCCCTAAGTCCTTCCAAAGTCAACAACTTCTTGTCCGGTCAAATGTGAGGGCTACTCGACTGTTGAGAGTTCTGCGCCGTAGTTTTCTTCCGCATAAAAAATAAAAAAGACACTGCTTATGCAGAATAAATATTTACGTTTTATACCGTATATAAGATTAGACAGAGTAAAGACAGGTGTGACACACTTCGCTATCCGAGATATATTGAGTGACGGAACTTAACGCCGTCTTTCCACAACGGAGACGTGTATATAATTTTTTTCCCGATTGAATATCCAGAATTAAATGCGACGGTTGTAGGTTCCATTCGGGAATGAAATATTTTATATATCCCCGCTCGGCTTCGGTGGAAAGTGGATAATGGAAATGTTCTAATGGGATCGGAGTGACCTAGCACTAGGTTCCCAGGTTCCTTCGGTCTACCATGCTACGTGCGGAAAAAAGCTAAAAAATATAGCGGTATCATTACATTTATTTCCAATATTGACAGCAGTCACGTAAATAGATACCGTAAGATCGATTTTAATAAAAAAACGTCGTTTTATACCTAGTGACTGTCGTAAAAAAATATGTGCAATTTTCTTCTTATCATCTTCAAACTTATTACTTGTGAAAAAAATAGATTAAAAAGTACTTTAAATAAATATTTTTTGTNATAAATTAAATTAAAAATAAATTATCAATTAAAAACCTATCAAATTAAAAACATATCCTAAAATAAATTATCAATTTAAAAAAAAATATGAAACATTCTATCGTACCTTAAAGCCCTACGTCCTTCCAAAGTCAACAACTACTTGTCCGGTCAAATGTGAGGGCTACTCGAGTATAGAGAGTTCTGTGTCGTAGTTTTCTTCCGCATAAAATAATTAAAAAGACACTGCTTATGCAAAATAAATCTTTACGTTTTATCCCGTATTTAAGAATAGACAGAGTAAAGACAGGTGTCACATACTTCGCTATCCGAGATATATTGAGTGACGGAACTTAACGCCGTCTTTTCACAACGGAAACGTGTATATAATTTATTTTCCCGATTGAATATCCAGAACTAGATGCGACGGTTGTAGGTTCCATTCGAGAATGAAATATTTTATATATCCCCGCTCGGCTTCGGTGGAAAGTGGATAATGGAAATGTTCTAATGGGATCGGAGTGACCTAACACTAGGTTCCCAGGTTCCTTCGGTCTACCATGCCAAAAAAGCTAAAAAAATATAGCGGTATCATTACATTTATTTCCAATATTGACAGCAGTCACGTAAATAGATACCGTAAGATCGATTTTAATAAAAAAACTTCGTTTTATACCTAGTGACTGTCGTAAAAAAATATGTGCAATTTTCTTCTTATCATCTTCAAATTTATTACTTGTGAAAAAAATGGATAAAAAAATACTTTAAATAAATATTTTTTGTATGTAAACCAGGTTATTTATTGATTATTTTTATTAAGATATTCAGAGTATTAATTGGACGTCGAGCGTGGCACCTGCTTTTAACTAGCAATGCTAAATTGCGTCTTTCATTAAAGAAATAAGGATTTTTTTATCTCATTCTTACGGTAATGAGAAGAAACTCCTTAACATGTTATAATTCCTCCGTGTCATACTCCTCCAGGGCGAGCTGCTCAGAGCAGTGCCTGGTATCTTCCAAAAGACACCTTTTAAACGTTACCACCGCCTAAGAGGACAGTATCATTGAGAAAAGCCGAAAGGACACTGAACAGTTGCTCTTTTTATAGATTATTTACGATAAATGTTACTAAGCTTCGTTTATGACTACGTGCGGCGTTGAGTTCCGCAACGCAATGTCTCGAAAATTTCGAAACAACCAGAATAGAAGAATGGAAGAGAAATAGGAAGCATTTATTTGTAAAAAAATAAAGTAAGTACTTATCACAATTTTTCTACAAAAAAGCATTATTTTCAGTATCAGTGGGCGTGACAGGCACACGTATGTATCAGCGCGGTAAAGATGTCACTACACGCGGTAGTGACAAGTGTTTCCGTCAAATAAATCTCAGGCGACCTTGCCGAAAAATGTACTGATAAAAATGTTTAGCTAATTTCTTACAATCTTTAAATAACATTGCTAATATTTTGTAGTTTTTTTTCAGTGTCACACTGTATCTCGTAGATATCAGAGTAAGCAGAGGGAACCTAGTGTTAAGATACTCCGTTCCTTAATTTCCGCCGAGTTCTGGAGAGATTGCGTGTTGAGTGGCGGAACTCAACGACTGAAATTAAAAAAATAACTAAGTGCTATACCTGTAATACTATACTTAAAATACTAGAACTATAAATTACCTATATATCCCTAAATTCGAGTAGTTTTGTAGTAACCTCTAACGAGTTTCACTATTCAAGTCCTGGCTCCATCATCAGCCCAGCTCGATGACACCATATTATTATGGCAGATATGTATAAGTGCCAAGTTTCATGATGATACAATTGTTATAAATGGGTCAAATTCAGTTTCTTTATATATTAGTTTTTATTTATTAGTTTTATTGCTTAGTTACAAGCCGACCTAATAAAAGCATGTTAAAAAAAATATATATATATTTTTTAGTTTCACAATGTATCTCGCACACAGCAGGCTAGGAGGGAACCTGGGAACCTACTTTTGCCATAAAGACACTTCCGTTCCCGACATATCAAAGAATTTTGGACCGCATTTTTGCCTATTATTTTAAAAGTAATAATAATTCTTTATATTAACCTTGACCTTATTAATATAATGATGCTATACGATAACAAAATATCTGTCAATAAAAATATGTAAATAACTCCCTTTAATACACAGCACTCAAACTGTGGGCCGAGAAAGTAAATAGATTAGTTCCTAATTTATTGGGCAACATAATAACAATAAGATTTATTTTAATTTTTATTAGTAAAATTTACTTTTATATATGTAAATGCTATTTAAAATACGTAATATATGTTCATTGGTTGAAGTGGAAATAATGGTGTCCGTGTAAAAACAAAACCTCTACAAAAACAGTCTGAATTTGACTCATTTATAATAATTATACAAGTGGGGACCCAAGAGTCTTACTTAACACTAGGTTCCCTCTGGCTACTCTGCTGAAACTGATGTGTAATAATTATACCATCAACTTGGCAGTTATACATTTTAATAATATATAATAATATTCATTTTCAGCATATTAATAATATATAATAATAGCATATTATATTTAAATGGAATCTTTGATGAAAAAAATGTTGAATTATGGATAAACTTTCGTAAGTTCTAAAATAGCGTAAATATCTATGCGTTTCCATTGTTTCCAAGTTCTAAACTAGTTATTTGTAAATGTACTGAAAATGTATTATACACACATCACACATAAAAGGATTTAATGTCTGTCCGATAACAGCTATAAATAAACAACTATTTATAGAGAATACGGATAAGATACAGAAAGTTGTATTTTTTAAAAAAATTTAATATAGTTTTGACGCGAAGATAATTTAGAAATGATAATATACGTTATTAAAGACCAAAGGATCAATTGGGGTATGTCAGTTCAATTGCTCTGGTTAACATTATACAGCGTTAGGTTCCGCCTTCTAACGGCGTTTTACGGGGTTTTTTTTTATAGGTATATGTGTTCATTGTAAACTGCAAAAGATGTTATTTCTATTATTATGCTTCTATGTTTTTTTATGAATTTAAATAAGATACGCACCACGATAAGTTCTGCCTCTCAACATGCAATCTTAAAAGTTGAGAAGAAAGTGGGGAACAGTGCTTGTTCTCTATCTTCCTTCTGTTTACCGTGCCTTATGTGATATAGAATAAGTAGAAAGATGGACGGATAATGGAATAAAATGGATGTTGTTCACTTCCCCAACTGGAAATTGAACCTACAACCATCACGCTTACATTAACTTGACCGCCTCGACAATAAATAATATAATTTATGAAAATTAAGTTATATTCAGCTTTTATTGCAAAAGGTAAAATTATAAAAAGGAATGAAAGACCACTAAATATTGTCTGTCTCTCCTACAAAATATGCAAAAATGCTTGAGAATAAAGAATCAGATAAAAATCAATCAAAGTTGATATTATATTTATATTTCACTAAAATATAATAAAGATTTTGATTTACTTTAAAAATATAGTTTTATGTATTTACTGCTGAGAACCATAAAATAGTCTAATTTTTATTTATACTCTTTTGTTTGTATACCAGTATACTATTATACACAATTGTACATATAGGGTAAGTATCGGAGAAATTATTAGGTTTTTTTTTATTTTTTGTAATATGTTAGTTAGGTTTTCTATATATTTTTTTTCTTATATTTTTACGTAACCGTGTAAAAATAATTATGTAAGACTCTCTCTTTGTGTTAGATTTTGATTATTTTTAATAATTGTGTACATAAAAATTGGGAATATAAATAAACATATCTGTAAATATAATTTGAAAGTAAAACAAGAAAAGTTCTAAAAAAAAATAATAGATACTTTACCCCAAAATGAAACAAACTAAAACTCACTCAAAAATCACTTTTTCAACCGTATTTTTTTTAAATTATCGTATTTTTTAAATGGCTTCGTCATATTCGAACCCGTTATCGCCGAGAGGCGCGCGCGCGGTGTAACCTCCACTGATACACTGGATGGATTTAGTCTGCGAAGTAAAAGGCGTGGGATAGGCATGCGTTTCCATTGTGGAATGGCGATTTTTTTTTCAATATATTTTAGCTTTTATGTATGTTGTGAATGCCTGTATGTAGTTTTGTTATGTATTCTAAAATATTTTTGTATATTTTATATTGTCTAAGAAAAAAAAATGGCTGTTTTTCTTGGACTCGGAGAAATTTTATAATATTTATTTCTAATCTTGTCACAACTGTTAATTATACATAGGTACATGCGTATTGCTAACATGCATTTTGGATTTAAATGATATAAAATGAATTTGAATTTTCCGCTCATTTTTCGAGACTAGGTGTTGATATCAGAACAACTACATGTAAATAATTTAATTCCTCAAGCGCGAATCGAAACACAACCGCCGTATTGAAAGACGACAAACTGTCTGCCTGGCGATATAAAACTGTGCGATGAGTCTGAACTCGGATCCCTTACAAAACATAGTCCTGAGGGCAAGAGAGACATTTATCACTATTTTTACCGTCAAAAAATAAACAAGACTGGCTGTTAGAGACGAAGACAGTGTTTTAATCTATTCATTTCTGTCTCTATCACTAATATTATGTAATGATATATTATTAGACACTCGCCTACAACCGGTGAGTTGTTACTATTTGCATGTACAATGATATCGTTCAACATGTATGTAGACAGTAGTACGGTAGTTTATCTTAATGTTTGATAAACAATTATTTTTGTTGGAATTAAGGCTATTTTGTGATATGTTTTCTTAATTTAATGATATTTTAGTTTTTTTTTCTTCTTATTGTATTATTTACATTTGGAGTTAATAGAAGATGGGATAAGTGATTGAAATTTTATTTTAAAGAAAAAATATTGTTTTACTTATTTATTTAGTAAACCTATAAAAATTTGAACGTAGCGGGACTCGAACTGACGTTCAAGCGTAAAAATTTTAAAACTTAAAGCAAATTCACACTCGAATTTGAAAATATAAGAAGTCCGAACATCGTGCAGAGCGTATCTCTTGTTCAAGAGGGAAAATAAGGAAAAAATCCTTGCATCATAACTAATAGATGATCATTAAATCTATTTAATTAAAAACTGTTGAGTGTCTTGCTGGCTCTTCTCAGCAGAACTGCCTTCCGAACCGGTGGTCATTCGACGATTCAAAAGTGCTTATAATAATTGCCTATTTGAATTAAGAATATTTTTAAATTNCGAACCTGTGGTAGCTTTTGTTCATATGTTCATTCGACGATTCAAAAGTGCTTATAATAATTGCCTATTTGAATAAAGAATATTTTTCATTTTGAATTTTTGAATTTTGAATTGTTATTAACACGTTTTCTTGTTTTACAACAAATTTGTAGCAGTTAATATCTATGAAAATTGTAAATAGTCCACAAGTGGCAAGAAAAATCTTTACAGCCCTTATATTGACATAGAAAAATTATATAATATATTTTGAACTATTTTCTTTTTTTTTACAGTTCAGGTTTTCTCCTGCAAAATAGGGAATATATAGACAGACTATACAATAGATAGAAGATACTCCATTTTCGACTTTTCACCTGAATTCCAGACAATATGCCGAGTGGCTTAACTCTCCTCTCCTCCTCGGGATTTGACCCACAACCACCTAGCTTACAGTCGGAGACTTAAGCAGTGTCACAATGACCTCAATCTTTGATCTACTTGTTTAGTACTATACTGTATCTATTGAGAAAAAAAATCTTATTTGGCTTGAAACTTGGCTTACAAAAAAACACGCCTTTCTACAACAAGTGCTACAAATGCTGTAGAAAGTGCTCGGAGTTATAAACGCTAAACTCAAGTAGTTTACTAATAGTAAGTAACATCTGAAAAGCTCCCCTAATCAAGTCCTGGTTTCGTCATCAGACCAGCTCGTTGATACCATATAAAGTAAACTTAAGCTACGTGACTCCCAAGTTTCTTAGATTTTATTACATAGTTACATAATTAGAAATCAACCTAAAATAAATGTATTATAAACGTGTTGTATTCCACATATACCCTTCTATATGTGAGAAGGCAGAGAGAACCTATTGTTAAAACACTTCGTTCCCATCAATACACTGTCATACCCCACTTTGACCTGATTAAATTAAAAATATTAAAAACAAATATAACATATTTCTGCCTATACCACGTCTTTTTTATATTGCAAAAATATCGTGATAGGACAATGCGAAAAAACTCATGCGTTAGCCCACAAGGAGATTCAATCATCGTACACATACTTCGAGCGTAATACAAAATGGACTCTCGATATTTTATATTTAAGTGTCATTTTTTTATGATAAAGTTTAAAGTAAAGTTAATTTTGATAAGTCGAATTAATTATTTTTATAATATGTTTTATCTTTTTTAAAGATATATATATATATACATATTCACTGGCTTAATTTATAAGCTAACTTTGCTATCAGTGTAACCATGTCAAAGTTGCAGCTATATTTAAAAAGTTACTCCATTTGTCTATACGTTGTTTTTATTGAGGAATTCTCTCCCTCTCTCTCTGCTATTAGAATGTAAATAGTGAAACATCATGGATCTAAATGGTATAATAAACCTTACATATTGAGTTTTTTTATTAGGTTATCATCTGTCAGATATACCTATGTATTAACAGCTTTGGACGAAAAGTCAAAAACAAACCTAATACCAGATTTGTTTACGTAAAACTTTTATAATTTTTTCTTGCACTGTTTAAAATACAATTTTAAACAAATATAATTTGTCATATATTCGTAGCTCGTACTATATGTAGAGACACTGTGACGCCATAGTGTCTCTACATACACTGTGAGTATTTTAAATAATACTCAAACATGAAAAAATATTATATACATATAAAGTATATGTATTGTATATGTGTATATACATACATATAAAATGTTTTTTTAATTCTCGCATTTGTAGCTGAGTTGTAATGGATTTAAACCTCGCTCAGCCTTTACTTTACTTAAACTCTTTATTTAAGCTTACTATACTATATTTTACATTTCTTCGATTTAGTTATACAAAATGCGGCGTTAACCTCAGCTACTCAACACATAATGTCCTTAAAATGTCCGGGAAGTGGAGAACGGAGTGTCTTGACAATAGCTTCTTAACTTGCGAAATGCGGGCGATGCTTGTAGCTAAAAATAAAAAAGTCATATATATGTATATAACTTTTTATACACGTAATCTCTTTGTGTGCACTAAGGTCATTCATACAGGAATCCTAACAGGAACGCCAATGACCTGGGCTGTATATTTTTTGATTCTCCCCTATTTAATATTTGTTTTTGTGTAGGTTTAGCTCTTAATTTCTTTATAATAAAGACCATTTTAGTATTCAGTAAACTGGTGCTCGTACTCAAATAATAATTATTGTAACAAAAACGCTTTTTACCGCATAGCAAGATTGGCAGAAGGAACCTAGAGAACGGAGTGACCTAGTACTAGGGCAATCTGGAAAGACAGACAGACAGGGTTCCCTTTGAGCACGGAACCTTAAAATATCTTAAAAAACAATAAAATCTAATTATAAACAAAATTATAGGCACTGTACTGAACAATCATTAAGTAAATATACTCGTATTTAATATGAGATTACAATTAATTACATCTGCATTTTTACTTTAACGTATTATGTAAACAACTGTAGGTACTTGTTTTAGACTCATAACCTAACTGATAGCTGCTTCTCTTGTTATGTTCGATCACAAACTTTTATTGCCATAGACGTGGACCGTGGAAATAATACCTCCCATACAGCAGATATGATTTTTTGTCGCTTTTGTAGATAATGATACTGAACCCTCCGTGCTCGAATCCGACTCACATTTAGCCGGTTTTTTTCTATGGTTTCGTATCTCTCTCTTTGCAGAGTGGAATTCGGAGGCATTGCGTGTTGAGTGCCGGAACACAATGCTGGGCTCGAAAAGAGCGAGCCAGAGCGAAGCAAATGGAAATATTAAATATTTCATTTCCTCGAGTAGAAATCGAACCTACAACCTATTTGGACTGCACTTTTATTTGCTTTAACACTAGGCTCCCTCTGCCTATCCTGATTATTGTTAAAACAAGGAATCAAGGAACACATTCAAGAATTGAATAAATCACGTTGACACATACACGCGTAGTGTTGATTCATTCTCACGATTCATCTGCAGAAATGTTAGTAACGTCCTGTCAATCTTTTATAAATTGGCCAAGAGTCAGATTTCGGCAGAAAGGTCGCGGACCTCGGATGACACAAGCGGGACGTTGTCCCCCTAACTGGCCGCTAAGTATCATTGGAACTGATTTGTTTACAAGATACCTTTCGAGATGTTTGTAGATGTTACAAGAATTTGGTAAATTTTAGAAGTGTCCGGACGTTGAGGATCGTAAATGTATCGAATCGATTTCATGTTAAGGAGGATTCTTACGTGAGGCAATCAGTGTTATCCTAGGGATGCGAGATCAAATCAATCAAAGTCAAAGAAGTCAATAATTATTGTAATATTAACAATACAGACAATAATCGGATATTAAAAGTTGAAATTGAAACCTATATTTTTTCAAGTATATTCTTAAAAAAATATATTAAGGATATTCAATAATAATTTATCATATAAAAATTCAAAATAAACTGGTATCTTATCAAAACACCAGGCTAATTAATCTTTCATTCAGCCTACACTGACCTGTCACCGAAAAACGAATGTCCACCAGCAGAATTAATGCCAATATTGCAACCACATGTGGATTATCCATCAAATTCTACGTGAAATGTTTGTTTATAACAATTTGAACCTTATTATATTGTAATAGAATTTAAATTAATTGTTTTCTTAAGTACGTAGCCAGAGTTCGAGTGCCTGTGTTCAAAGTCACCGCTGACGAGTGACGATATCATAATAGTGAAGAGATAATTTGCTATTCTAAGAATCTTTACAATTCTTTTTCTTAAGTACAAGGATTCTCTTATGTACATAATATTTCATGATATATTGAACTGAATTACTATGTATTTATTACTAACATGTCTCCTTGTCTTTTCTCGTATTCGTACAACTTTGCCTCCTCCTAATTGTGTTTTTCCTCTTCTTCTTTCCTTATTTTTAAGGATTCTTTTGCGTTACGCAAGAAAATATGAACTGCTTTAGCATAGCAGGGTAGGCAGAGAACCTAGTGTTAACACAAACATTCTATGACCCACGGACTGACCAATTTTCAAGATATTACCTGTAAAATGGTTAAATTTAATTTGAAGGTGAAGCTTTGTCTTATTAACAAAGCGAGGAAATAAACATTGTTCTTCTCTTTTCCCTGAGCTGACATTGTAGCCAAAAACCACTAAGAAATATATATAAATATCCATAATAGGATTATTTTCCTATTAGCTATATATGAAACCTATATTATGAACATACACATAGGCCTCGAACTATCTTCGAGCTCACAACCATCAACAATTCCAATGGTCATTCACTTCATAAAGAGCATTGGTCAAAACAATCGTTGGTTACATCCAGCTCGTATGTAGAATGATTGAAGGGATGCGATTTCATTCCCACGACGAAGGAACGGATGTTCGCGGTCACTACCAGAGATGCTTGGTGTAGTGATGTCCGATCACTATGTGGGATATCGATGAATTATCATTATATATTAGGTATTTGAGTATATGTTACTTTAGAATTTGGCAAGAAATCGATTCGATTTTTTGTTCTCCAGAACAGAGATACTCCTCATGTGCCTGTTATCACAAAGCTCGTTCCACCAGTCAACACATAGTTAGACTGAAATTGGGGCACGAAGTGTATCAGTCTCATTACCAGAACAAGGAAATGAAAATATTTAGTTTTTAATATTTAATCCTTATATTTAAGCAAACCATTTAAATCATAATTAGCTTAAATATAACCTTGGGCCAACACCAAAATAAAATAATTTTATTCTGTCCAAATGACGTTTATAATCGGTAAACTGATAACCGTAAATCTGAGGTTAACGTTAGTTTACAGACGCCGCTCTGTCTGGATAGTCTATTGTACAGTGGATGGTCTACGTCGCTATGACAGTTTTATTTTCAATTTATTTGTATTTTAATTTAATAGATTGCTTGTTTAATAAAAATAACAAAAATATAGGTGTAATAACAAATGTTTGAAGAACACATTATTTTTTTATCACTTATGTCAGTGTTACCTCATGCTTTTACCATTCCAAAAAAATCCTTTTTTTTTACTATGTTATTACATTTTTATAAAATTACTTCATGCAACAACACAGCTTTTGTACTTACATAATATATAATCTTTTATAAAAAATCTTCGGTTATTGACTTACAAACAATGATCAGCCGAAACTATGCAACGCAAAACGCCGAAATACTTAGGACCCTTGGGGAGAATAAGGGGGGCACTTTGAATTTTTTTTATAAATTCCCATAAAAACAGATTTTATATCACATTTTCAATATAAAACTGACATCAATAGAAGTCCTCGTACAATTTCAGCTTCATTCCAAGAACGGCGATGTTTCTTCCAACACTAATAAAGAATAGGGTCATTCGCCCTCAACAAATCATTTTTAATTATGTACATACATTCATACATCATTTCACATACACCGGTCTCTGAACTTCGCGGGAGGATGAGACCCATTTGGGAAATAGGTCAAAAGAAATTTCTGATCGCATACTTTTGCTTGGGATTTGGGTCAAGATGATTTTCAAGTCATAATTTTATATATATACTCGTGTATATATTTTATGTGCAATTTTATATGGGATAAAATTGTTAATATTCTAATATTACCTTGTTATATTTAATATTATTTAACAAAGTAAATATCTACCTAATTACCAACTACCAGGTGGAAAGTATAATTATAGGGAATTTGAGATAAATTTCATACTGTATTAAACCAAGTGGTTGTAAAATTATACCTATATTAAGTAAATTTGTTCACGTCTGCCAAGCAACGCCAGGTGTAGCGGTTATAGGGACCGTCAAGATTTGCTCGCTACATCCCTGATTGAAGCAATCACAGCTATAAACGAGCCAAGGCTAGCGAAGGACAATGTTCACATCCGGTGCGCCACAGTGAGATAACCATATTAGAGGTCTTTCCTAGTAAATTTCTTATAAAAGTTATTTTACAGTATCTTTTTTAACCTTCATACTGTACTGTTCCGCCAAATTCTGGACGTATTTCGTGCTGCGTAAAAAAAATTATGTTATACAATTTTATATAATTGCTGGTTTTTGTATTAAAATTGTAGTTAAACTAGTTTCCTCATATCTTTCTTCTATTGAATATTGTTTTTTTAGCTCCATGCTCTATCCCACACATAGCAGGGTAGGCAGAGAGAAATTCTGAACCTAGTATTAATTCGTTCACATTAAGATATTTTCCGTCGAAGTGAAAAATAACGTAGTATAAATAGTACTTAGTGCTGATGTGATGTATTATCTTATTTATTTAAATACGTCTCATTTATCTGAATTGATAAATTCATTAACAAAAATATAACGAGACGGACATGAGACTCCATTATTCCGAGATACGCCAAAGTAAAACAAAATGTTTTCTGTTTCGTATTTAGGTGGCGGATACGCAGAAAGGGAATATCTACTGAATTAGGTGGTGAGAAATTCTATCCTAGACGATTAAAATCTACTCTATACTTTGTCGACAAAACAAGGAAGTTACAATTATAGCTATAAAAAGTATAAATTCCATCAAATGTCCACATTTTTTTATTAATCTTTTGATAGACAAAAACCAAAAATTACGAAAATATTTAATTTCTTTCTTTTAAACATGCATTGGTCTATATGAAAACACAATTTAAAATGACAATACAAAAACACATAAAACAAAAAATATGTAATTTCCATAAAAGGGCCACATCATGGCCACCCTCGTTCCAACGTACCTAATTCCCGTACAATGCCAATGCCATGAGAGAGAAAGGGGACTAATCAAGCCCTAATGCGACAGTTGTGAGTAACTGTCGTAACGTAATATTTGCACTGTTTTAACCAACTTTAAGATATAGGGATTTGTATTTGAATTAGCTTAGGTGTTTTTAATGAGCCTCGTGATTTTTACGAAACCTGTCTCCAATATCACCGACGCTGTGTTTTCGAAGATCAACCGAGGTCTCCCCACACTTCTCTCGCCACTCACTTTTCCTCCCCTAAATCATTATTAAAAGTTCAGAAAACTTTTCTTTGAACTTTATATGATTAGGTAATCTCTTTTAAATCCATATATATTACATACGATAGTAACCCCTCTCGCATAATATAGGTGCATATATTATGCGATAGAGGGAGAAGTAAATAAAAAATAAAACTCTAGAAGTGGCCAAGTTTTTTCAATTTGTTTGTTAATCAGAGGGAAAATAGAAAATAAATAAAAATAAAAAATTAATACTCGTAATCTACTTAACATTGCTAAACTAATAACATGTCATTCAATTTCACTGTCGGCTAAATATAACGGAAGCGACGCGTGCGGCCGCCCGCATCCACATCTATAGAGATGCATGGGGGTGGGACGGACCCCACACGATTTGCACTAACGGTTCCTCCATATGAGCTTTGTAATTAAGATTAGAATAGAGAAGAAGAGATAATTGTTTTATGTTTGCAGAAACTCAAAATGCTGAGTTGAGGACGTAGTCGTGGTGGTTGTGCGTTCGATACCCATTTGAGGATATTAATTACTTTTGTTTGGTCGCTCTAGTAAAGAAGTGAGGCGTGCAATATCACAAAAAATTGATCGAAAGAGGAGAATGGGATGTTTTAATACTAGGTTCCTTTTCAATTAACAAGTTACCTAAATAATCTCTATTCCGTATGAAGCAGGGTAGGTTAGTGGGAACCTAGTTCTAAGATACTCGGTCCCCCACTAATAACTAAACCTAACTAACTATTACCTGTCCCATAAAATATACGTTAGAATACCATTGTCCCAATAAGTCAGTGGAACAGCTTCGTCAGCGACATTTAACACAGTAGAATTAATTTATTTTTTTAGTTCTTTCTGATTAGACGCCACTCTCTTCCTCTCTCTCTTTCTCTCTCTCTTTCTCTCTCTCCACTTACATATGTATATAAATCTAAATTAAATCACACAAGATTATTGTTAATCCCATATTTCTATATACCTACAGTAACTATTGAAGTAAAATAAAAAACTGATCAATATAAGGATTTGTTCATTTCAAATTCACATTGTAAGGGTTTCGCAAAACCGTTGCATATTTTCCGAGCGTCTTTGGTGAACTGCAGCGGGCACATAAAAGTACCGTTTTCGATTTTAAATATTAGGATGTGGATACATGTTTTATGTTGTCATTATAATTATATTAAAAGCTTTTGTTTTGTTTTTAATTGAAAACTATGAATAAATTATTTCTATGCCCTTGCCCTTTTTGTACTGAAAATGGGTAACGATAGCGTTTCTCTATCTTTTTATGTAACTTAAGGATATCCTATAATATTAGGAATACTTCCCCAAATTGAGACTGGATCAAGTAATATGGGACTAGTGAATTAGCAGATGCAGGCCATTTCAATACTTCTTAAAAAATTGTTGCATTTATAAATGTTATACAACCATACGTATATATTTTTTTTATTAAACGTATAAATATTTGAACGTGGCAGGACTCAAACCCGGGTTTCTTGAAAACCGTCCAAGTACCGTACAATACTGCTACATTACGGTAATGATACGTGCAATTATGAGATCTCTGATAACTGACATTTCGGAAAACTTAATGCAGGATTCATAAAGTTTATATAGAGGATTGGTGGCATTTAAATAAAAACATTATAATATCAAAATAAAAGGAAATATTTTCATTATTATTTCATATTTTCGCGAAAAAGAAACATAAGTTCTCTAAGTAAATACCTGAATAGTGCGTATCGTGTGTACAAACTTATACCAGGTTCTATTTTTAGTTTCATTCTGTAAGCTGTCGTTGAGATTTACGACTGTTTCTCTTGCTTCATATCTTTTTTGTCGCTTCGCCTTTTTAAGTGTACGCTAGTTGATTGTACTTGACTTTGTCTGTGTAATATTGACCATATTTTTTGGAATTTCATATCACAGAAAAGTAAACTTACTTATTGTAGAAAAAAAACAGCTTTACGTTGTGCCCCGCATACAGAAGGATTGACAGAGCGTTAAGACACTCTGTTCCCATTAAGGCACTTCCTTTCCACACTTTCCGCCGTATTCATCGTTACCAGAGCAAAGAAATGAAAGTATTATTGAAATATTTTCATTTCCACGAGTCGGAATCGAACCTATAACTTGTCATGTTTACAGTCGCATGCTTGCGTCCCTGAGCCACCAGACCCAAATATCACCAAAATACTCAGGATTTTTTAATATAGAAAGAAATGCAGTTACATCTAATTTTAAACAATCTACTTATACACTTAATATGGGATCACCTAACAATCTTAGACAAACCAATTAATTTCTATACAATAACAAAATACATTAATCATCGTTATCAGTCCGTGTCTGTACGTCTGTCAATATGAAATTTATGCGTATCTCCTGACATTACGTTACTTATAATCATCATAATAGAATCTTTGTTGAATTTATAAATAACCACTTGCATAGGAGATAAATGTAGATCGTTAAATATATATTGACCTAGTGTTTATTATGTGTTTTTTTGTTATTTTTGATATTTTTTTTATAATATATAAAAAAAATATTATGAAATTACGGCGTTGAGTTCCACTACTCAACATACAATGCCTCTTGAATATGCGGAAATGTATAAATATCCCTCTACTTACCTGTCTCTGCAAAAAAAATGAAATTTCTCTTACTATTTTTCTTTTAAATATAAGAAGTTTAATTCGTTCCTTCGTTTACTATTTTAGATATTTTCAAATATATTCTGTTATTATTTTAATATTGTTTAAATATAAATGTATTCTTTTTGTATATAAAGGGAGACCCAAATCCTATCCACCTATGTACCTAATATATCCAACAAGGTCCAAAGAAAGAGCAATTGCTGAAATAGCTGCCTGGTTTATATACATATATATATTTTTAAATTTATCTATTTTTTTTTCTGTTCACGTTTTGCCCCGCACATAACGGGCAGACAGAGGGAACCAAAGTGGGTTTAAATTTCAATTAACGTAATCCCTAATATAAGCATCATAAATGATATTAAAAGACGGACAAACGTATTTATTTCCCTGTATACAGTCGTAAAACTTATTTACAGCTTTATGAGAACTGATATTCACCTAAAAGTTTACAAGTTTATTGCCTTTGAAGGGACTAAGCAATAAAGTAAGTAATTTATAAATGGTACCTCTTAGTAAAATTTACGTTCTTAGTAAACGATTTTAACAGTGGTCTATCAGTCGTCCTAATTTTGGGACGTCCCAATTTTGAGCCCAAAAAGACAGTCTTTTTCGTGGATTATTCCAGGCAATCTTTAGACTCCCAGAAATCTTTTGTAACTGCTATACTTACTAATATTAATTATTTTATTTTTTAATAAGTTCCTAACAATTTCAGAGAGACACTGAAGATATAACTAAGCTAATTAAATTATATATAACATTAAGAGTAAATCGAATCGAAACAAATTTGACTTACACTATGTAAAGATTTACAGTTACATTGAAGACTCCATACGTGGTAGGTGGTCCACGGTTCAATGATTTTATGATGTCAGTTTTTGTTAACATATATGTAAATCATATGAAATGATTGTAATCTGGCCTCATGTTATAACTATATGTATAATTGAATAATATGGAATTGAAAAGTTGTGACGCAAAACGAGTAACGTTGTTTGTATGTAAATAACATATTTCTCGAGAACTTCGGCGGCAAATATTGTAAAAGCCAACATTTTAAAATTAAAATATATGTATTTCTGAAGGTATTGCGCGATGAGTGGTGAAATCAACTCCTGAACTTATTGTCTTGGTACCAGAGCGAAGAAATGAAAATATTAAATATTTGATTTCCTCGACCAGGAATCGAACCCACAAACTGCAGCAATTACAGTCACACGCCTGTGCTTTTGCGCCACGACTGGCCCCAGCCTGTCTGGATTTGTTAAATCTTACGTCCGCCTGTAAACGCCCTGGTTCCACTAACATGCAAAAGTCTCGAAAACTGATCTATGCATGAGAAACGGGGTGTATTCACACTAGGTCACCTCTGCCTACCCTACTATATGAGGGACCATGATCTTGTACATATATTTTACATATATCTATATATACTTTTGTATATGTTTATATAGATATTAACAAAAATTCGAAGTGCATCCGTGCAGGTGTTCCGTCAGTCAGTCCACGTACTGTCTAGACGGTCGCTTGTATGCAAATGTATACAATTGTCCGATTTTCGGCTACCTAGCCATTTCGTATTCGGCGGTGGTGTGGATTAAGGCTAGATATTTATATGAATATTTTTGATTATTTTTCATAATATTTAATACGCTTTTAATAATCTTGGCCTTGAATATTTAGATCACTTCAGTGAAAATCAAAGTGGCGTAAGTTAACGCTGCGCTTTGGCGTGACACCAGAAAGAAGAAATGAAAATATTGACGCAACGCCTCCAGATTGAATGGAAATGTCTTAACACTAGGTTTCCAGGTTCCCTCAGGCTACACTGTTATGTGGGGGATACAGCGTGAAGTTAAAAAAATATACATTTTTGTTAGCCAAACAAAAGTAAAACTAATTTGTAAGTAGTAGCTTTAGTAGTAACTTTTCAACTTGCCGTATTTATTAATACTTTTCCTATATACAAATATGTATGTGCAAATTAGGGATAGGATGTTTCCACAAATTAGGGATAGTCAGTCAGTTAGTAGATGATAGGGATGAGGGTATTTAATATTTAGTGTCGTAAGTAATTCGTCCCACCTCCAATCAAGGAGTGGTTACAGTTGAATTGTTTTCATTTCCGCACTCTAAAAAAACAAGAGGCGGCGTTGAGCTCCGTCGTTCAACATGAAAAATGAACACAAGCAAAAACGGAAGAGCAAAAAAATATATTTTTAAAACAACACTTCTCCTTAACGCATAATCAAAGTCTAGACTTCAAATAACAATATATTCAGACGCATGCCTAATTTTAGTGTCCAATATCAGCTTCTAGCGTATCTATTATACAAGCAGTTGCTTCATGTACCTACTTAATATTCAATTTTTATTACGTTTGTATGTACATATATAATTATACTAGAGACATTAATGGAAATCTTCTATATATGTAATTAATCCATATGATAATTTTTCTACAGGTGGATGGATTTCATTGAACGCGTTATCTCAGAAAGTACTAATTTGAATTGAAAAAATATTTTGTATTGCAAAAGGATTGCTAAGGATCGCTATGGCATAGAAAAAAATGTTGCAAAAACGGGAAAACTTTTAAGCTTAACTTATATATTAAGCCAAGAGGGCACAGCCGCAGGCTAAAGCTAGTGTTATAGAACGAGTGTAATTTAAAATTTATGCTCTAACTGTGAATAGTCTAGATATAGAAAAAATGAAATGTCTATTGATTTTTGGAGGTAACTTAGTGATAAGACACTCCGTTCAAATATCTACGTCATTGAGGTTATCGATTCCTAAAAACGCTCGTTTAATCGTGTCATGACCCTCCGATTATTGCTCAATAATCGGAGCGTCATGACACTTAATTTCTCTTCACTCTCTGCTAACACTTTTGTAAGGGTCATACCCACAATGTGCAACCAAAAAATAAATTTTATTGTAACCACATTATTAAACAACTTTGATTTGACATTAGCCCAGTAAAAGAAAAAAATTAAAACAAAAATGATAACCATTAAATTTCTAAATTTAATTAATATTAAACAAAATGATTCACAAGAACGTAGACCAATAGACAACATTTAGTATGAAGAAGGAGAATGGGAAGAAGAAGCGGGAAAATCTGTCAATGTAGACGGCTGTCTCTCTACCGTTGCAGAACGTGTCGTATTGTGGTAGAGACGCTGATGTGCTGGCGCGAGGGTCCACCGAGTTGGGGAATATGTGCTGGAAATGAGAGTGTAAATAAAGTAAAAATAAAAGTGAAATAACGCAGCGATGAGTTACGTTACGTTACGAAACTGAGTAATCTAAGTAAGTAAGTAAGTTCTAGGTTCTCTTTATGCTGCACGATATAAAAATTATGGCTTGGACTNTTCATTGAACGTGTTATCTCAGAAAGTACTAATTTGAATTGAAAAAATATTTTGTGTTGGAAAAGGATCACTATGGCATAGAAAAAAATGTTGCAAAAACGGGAAAACTTTAGAGCTTCCGAGAGCATGGTGCAGAACTCTTAGTTATTTATTAAACCAAGGGGGCAAAGTCACAGGCTAAAGTTAGTGTTAAATAGAACGTGTGTAATTTAAAATTTAAGCTCTAACACTGAATCGTCTAAATAGTCATGAAAAAATTAAATGTGTATTGATTTTTGGAGATTAAGGTTATTTTTTTTCTTGGGAAAATCTAAAACCATAAGGGTCACAATTTCAACTGTCTAAATTAAAAAAATCAGCTTCACGCTGTATCCCGCACGCAGCAGGGTAGGCAGAGGGAACTTAGTGATAAGACACTCCGTTCAAATACCTATGTCATTGAGGATATCGATTTCTAAAAACAAGCAATGATCGGAGCGTCATGACACTTAGTCTCTTTTCACTCTCTGCTTGTTAGCTTTTGTACGGGTGATTTGTACGTGCAATCAAAAATAAATATAATTGTAACCACATTATTAAACAAGTTTGACTTGACTTTAGTCCTGTAAAAGAAAAATAAAAATGATAACCATTAACTTTCTAAATTTAATTAATATTAAACAAAATGATTCACAAGAACGTAGACCAATAGACAACATTTAGTATGAAGAAGGAGAATGGGAAGAAGAAGCGGGAAAATCTGTCAATGTAGACGGCTGTCTCTCTACCGTTGCAGAACGTGTCGTATTGTGGTAGAGACGCTGATGTGCTGGCGCGAGGGTCCACCGAGTTGGGGAATATGTGCTGGAAATGAGAGTGTAAATAAAGTAAAAATAAAAGTGAAATAACGCAGCGATGAGTTACGTTACGTTACGAAACTGAGTAATCTAAGTAAGTAAGTAAGTTCTAGGTTCTCTTTATGCTGCACGATATAAAAATTATGGCTTGGACTAAGGGCACAAGGGTGTGACTGTAACGTGACGGTTGTAGGTTCGATCCACTCGAGTGAATAATTTATTATTTCTTCATATTTCTTCGCTGTAGCACCAAGACAAAAGCCCTGCATGAAGTTCCGCCACTCAACACGCAGCACCTTCAGAGTTCAACGGGGAACGGAGTGTCTTAACATGAGGTTCCCTCTGCCTTCCCTGCTATGTGATATATATTGCGTGACGCTGAAAAAAAATATAAATAAATTCACCTTATAAGCATCTAGCTCTCTACTCAAATCTTCATCAGAATATCCTTTCATGGCTTTAGTCGCGACCGGCCCCATGTAGTTGTTGACCACGGCGAACTCGAATAGCGAGAGGAAGACGAACACGGAGCACGAGGACATCCACACGTCTATGGCCTTCACGTACGACACTGGTGGTAGACTCTGTTGGGATTGGGTGTTTTGTGTGGCTGGGAACCAAAAATTATATATTGGTAAGTTTAGGTGAAGTGGTTGAAATAATTTTGTATAGTATTTAGGGATTATTACAGTATAAAAAGCTGTTATAGGGAAAGTATAGAGTTCAGTCGTTTCCCAGGGGCACAAGCGTATGACTGTAAACGCGACTAGTTTTGGGTTCGATTCCCACTCGAGGAAATGGAATATTAAATATTTTCATTTCTTCAACCGACTGTCGCGGCGCGGAATTCCGCCATTCAACACGCAATGCCTCTTGAATTCAGCGGAAAATGTGGAACGGACTCTCTCAACACTAGGTTCTTTGCATACCCTGTTGTGTACAGGAAACAGCATGAAGCTAAAAAAAAGGTAGAACCTCTCCTTATAATATCAATACCTCTAATTCACATATTTTAAAGTTTTTAAGAAAAAATGGCCATCATTACAAAAATAACAGAATTGTATAAAAATATTAAAGACAGAGGTCAGACAATGTCAATGCTAACAATAACAATTACATCGTGAATTCGTGAATGACCCAAATTAATCGACAATTATTATTAATAGTAGAAACATATTTATTAGGAAGCAAGTTTCAGGGCTCTAACGATGCTTAATGAAGCTCAAAATATACGAAATATAATCAGATGGTTTCTTAGGCCAGTCATGGGGCAGGGGCATACGTTGTGGGTTCGATTTCCACTCAAGGAAATAAAATATTTAATATTTTTATTTGTTCGCTCTGGTGTCGTTAAGTGGCGAAATTCAACGCCGCGCTACCAGTATATTTAATTTCCTCGAATGGGAATTGAAACCACAACCTATTGTGCTTACAGTTGCACTTGTGCGCCTGTGCCACGACTTATGCGCTACTACTATGATTATCTACATATTTATGTATTTCTTCTGTTCTACTACTTCTATTTCTACAATGTTATCTATTTGTACATACCTAAAGTCAAGAGCGACGTCACGCCCAAGGTGACCCTCGCAGGTATAGCTTCCGGTTTGATCCAAAAGGAGATCCAAGACATCACCACGATTAGAGCTGACGGTATGTAAGTGTGGAACAGATGGTAGCCTAAACGCCGACGCAGGTTGAACACTACAGCGAGACAGGTGAAGTTACCTGGAAGATGTTGTTAGAAAATTATGAAATACATTTATTTATATATTACGAATAGAAATACATACAAAAAATAAAGTGTTTGCTTTGGAAAATATTGTTGCTGTTGAAATAAGTGTTTCATTTAAGGGCGGGATATGAAAATTTTGTTTACGCATATCTTATAGAAGCAGTAATATAAGCAATTGTTAGTTTGTTCTCCCTTTTCACCATTAAAATCTTTGCACTTTTAAATTGTCATGTAAATCTAAAAATAATTAGGCAGACACTTTATCTTAATACACTATTTAAAAAAATATATTTTCCACAAGTTCTGCTACGTTAAAATTTTTATAAGTCTTCTAAAATGTTTTAGTTACGTAATTAATTATAGATAAAGTTAAATATATAAATATTTTTATAACAATAATTATTATTTTCACCTGTGGAATATTCGATGGTGCAGTCACTAGTATAATTGTTGGATATGTCGAGCTGGGGCAGTTCTATATCCGGGTTCACCACTAAGGGATCTGTCAAGTTCCAAATGAAGACCAAGTCGTGGACCGTGTGTGATACTGAAAATATATAAAATAGTTCAAAAAATTATGAAAATAACGTAGCATGTTGTGGGGTCGATTCCCACTCGAGGTAATAAAAAGTTTAATATTTTCATGTTTTCACTCAACACGCAAAGCCTCCAGAATTCGACAGAAATTTGAGAACGAAAGTATTTAATCAGAACGGAGTGTTTTAACACTTTTTTACGGTACATATATATATTTTTTATATATAAATGCGTGACAAGTTACGGTAAACTTACAGCTTTCAATCATTATAGAGCAGCTCTGGGTGTCGTGAGGGTACGACTCGAACTTCATTGCACACGACAATACTAGAGTTAATCTGGAATATTTAACAAATGTTTAATTATAACATTAAAATATTTTATTTTGTTACATAGAAATATATGACAGAGTCAATTCTCATAAAAAACCTTTCTTGTCACTAACTCAATCAGACACAGACACACACACGCATATCTATAGAAGGATTCAAAGCATTCTGATAAATTATTGTAGTTTTACGTGTTAAATTGGCTGCAGGGTGCTTTTTTAAATTTGATAAGAAATAATTATATTTCTTATGAAATTTGATCCTCCCCGTTTATTGCTTTTGGAAGAAAGGATAGAAAAACGTTATTTATTCTCTGGTCGTAGGAACATATAATCGATATACTGTAATAAATATGCTTAACTGTTTCTACAGCGAGAGCCTGCACGTGTTACAGATTAACTGGACAGTGGGGTAATACTGGTTAATGAAAGCTATTTTATAATGGTTTTAATTTATCATTCACCTTAAATTTAATTTTGAAAAGTAACATCAAATGCCTTAAACTACAAATTAAATTTGTATTTGTATAAAAGATCTAAGAGAAAATAAAATTGCGCGTATCACAATTTTTGTTAGAATTCCGACTTAACTGAACACACTAAAAAAAATGTTATCAAATTAGCGACTGATATATTTCAAGACAAAAGAATCTGTTGTTTTTTTTATATTCTAATTACAATTTCAATACCGACTCACTTAGACATATAAAGCAGAGTTTTGTCATGGTACAACCACAGGTAATGGTTAGGAATGCTCATCTCATGGAAGGTAACTTTCTTCGCGTTTTTGAAGAAGCAGTCAGGTCTCCAGATCTTATTCAGCCAGTCCACATCCAGTATCCGGTACTCCTCGTGCATGTTCTCTGGTAAACGGAGGCGAGGATCCCTCCATGACTGAGCTAGGAATATATCTGCTACGTATGTCTGAAATTTAAAGTCGGTTAACTTTAAGTCAACTTAAATAAATGTGTTTGCAAGAACGAAAGTTTTTAGTTTATTAGCGTTGACTTTTTGTTTTAGCATTCAGAAGAATAGCCAATTCTTGAAAACGGGTGTTCTTTAAACGTACATTTTTGTTTTGTATTTTGAGACACATTTATCTATTTCCTGTAGGAACACACTAGTTGTACACAATTATGAAAAAAAGTTTACACCTAATAAAATTTCATTTCTCATGTCTATTCCAAGGAAATGTATTGTTCAGTTCCTCCATTCAGCACATACTATGTAATAAATGTTTTTGGAAGGAAAATTAAGAGGTGAATAAAGCGAAGAAAGATTTTCTTAGACATTTTCAAGACAGAAATAAAAGAATATAGGTAACTAACCATACTCTCTTCATTTATTGAATCCAATGACAGTACTGTAACATGAAAGTACACTATAGTAGGTTGGCCGGCCAGCTTCGGCGCTCTGTTCTTGTCGTAATACTTCGCCTTCACTGGCAATATGTCCCTCAGAGATAGACTAGACTCTGATTTCAGTTCCACTTCCTGGAGTGTAGCGTTAGACCTGAAATAAAACAGAAACATATTTGTACAAATCGGCGGCGTTGAGATCAGCCACACAATATGCCTTGCAATGCCTTCAGAATTTGGCGGAAAATGGGAAACGGAGTATCTTGACACTGGGTTCTCTTGACGTAGCAGCAAAGAATTATATATATTTATATAAACCAAAAAGATCATTTTTCATTTTACTATTTTTTTCTTTCATAAGATTTTTCTTTCAAGTTTTAAACGTTTGTTTACAAAAATAAATTCTAATAATACATTCTATAACTTGAAAAAGATAAACTATGGGACATTTTAAAATATTTATGCCTATTTAAGTTTTAAAATTTAAATAAATGCTTTATAGTAGTTCTCTGAAAACATTAATCTTTCTAAAATAACAGGAAAAAACACCCATTTTCCCCAATATAAAAAGTCTGAAAGAAAAACAATTAAAAGCTTAAATCTCAAAAAGTACTTACAGAAAAGTAACAGCGTGAACACGACTGGCATTCACCATCCGGAACAACAGTGGTATCAAAGGCAGCATAGTGACCTCCCACTTCATTTTGACCAAATATCACTTCACTTTTCACTATCACCGTTTAGGCATTTCCATAGATTTATTTTATTTATTTTCTATAATCTTTTTTTCTATAAGCGCATCTTGTGAAGTCAAGTGAAGACTATACGACGTTAGCTGTAATCTTTTTAGAAGGAGTTACCTAACGCATATATAAATGCATTAACACGTGTACTTGGACATGCAGAAAAGATTGTATTAAAAATGGTAAATCTTGTAAAATATTCTTTTATATTATATTCTTTTGTTACGACGTAAATGCTACAATAGACACTATGGACACTATTGAATTATTGTCAAAGTAGTAAAATTTTAAAGTATTTAGTACTCGGGTGGGGTAGGTATGGTAAATTTTAAATGGTACTTCGAATGTCCTATACTTCTAGACTAAGTCTGGTCAAGATTTTCGCTGGTATATTATATTATATTATATATTTATATTTGAGAAAAAAATAAGATTCTATGTCTGGTTTTAATATATACTAAACTCCTAAAGCATTACATCCTCTACATTTTATTCAAATCAAAAGTTTAGACTCCACGAGTGTTTGTATGTTAGGCTATTAGGTGAAAGTAAATACTAAGTTGTTTCATAATATACAAGAAAGAAAATTACATTGCAAAAAATATTTGTTATATAAGGAAAAGTCAAGATTAGACTTGAATTTTTTTTACGTACCTGCAGCCTATATTATATTCACACGAGTTTGTGTGCTATATACATAATAGCGCTCGTCCTGGATTTCTACTGTTAGGGTGACAAGCTTGGCTTGGTGGTAAATACTATTTATTCAGAAATTTGCATGCAAAAAGTGTAACGTAACGTGTTAAAGGGTAACAAATAACATTGTTCTATTGCATTTTATGGAACTTATAATTAATTCATAGAAAGGAGAAATCATTTTTTTAAATATTCATATATATGATTACACGATAACGTAACTCTAGAAACTGACAAAATATTTTTCTTCCTTATTTTCTTTAATGACTGGTGTAGCTCGTTACCAGAACTAGGAAACAACCCTTGTACGTCTGCGCTAGGACTGCCTATATATATTTTATAATTATTGAAAATACATCGTATATATAAAAAAAAGATAATATTTCAGTATTCTTTAATAGTAAAGTAAGACTGCATCAAAACTGGTTGTACTTAGTCGATCAGTTATACGGTTTCTTAGCCTAGACACATTAATGCGGACTACGGTAATGTCACTGTGTAACACTAGTGGAACGTTCCGGGCTTTGGTCATCTGTTTTTTTTTTATTTGAAGTTATAGTAGTTTATTTTATGCTAACTATATATTTTATGGGTAGGGATTACGTTTTTAGGAACATGTAACTTTATTTTCAGCTCTCTACATGCAGTGGTTTTAGTTAGTCACTTATTTATATATATATATATAGAGAGATTAGATTTGCTTTTTTTAAATTATATTTACGGAAAACAAAGAAAATATTAACAGTTTTATAATGCAAATTTGATCTGTATTGACTATTAATATAACTCAACATACCTATAATAATAAATTCAACATACCTATGTATATCCGCATTAATTTTACTGTGTTAATAATATTACATTACTAAATTTAAAATTGTTTTCTGAATTTCAATATACCAATTTATAACTGTCAATTTGTTAAGAAAAACTGAACGGAAAAGTGATAATATGTTTCTCTCTAGCTCTGGCTCTAGTAAGAAGAGAAAGCGTTGAATTCCTTCTCTAATGTCTCGAAATTGGACGCAATGTGTCAAAAATGGGGAATGGAGAACGTGAGAAGCGGACTGTCTTAACACATTAGGATCCCTCTGCCTTCCCAATGCATATACCAATGCAAGATCAAACGAGAAGCTGAAAGAAAACACGAAATGCGATAACAAAACTTCATCTTCTTTCTTAATTTTAACACTCACTTATCACTTCAAATTCTAAATAGGATTCTATTTTAATTAATAAATTTAAAAAAATGTAATTATGTACATTGACTTTATAAGGGTTCCCTATTAAGGCCGCGTTATAATCACCCTCGCTTAGCACTGATATTAATTAACACTATCTACTCGAAATACTGACAATTTTATAATATAGAGTGGTCATATTGACTTCTGACCAGCGACTGAAGGAAAACGCTGTAAAGTTTTTAGTTTGGTACAAGTTAAGAGTTCAGGCGGAGCGGGTAGCGTTTAGCGTGGCGTTAGGGGGATAATTGTACGATAGTAAACATGACAGACTGAGAGTAAAAGGTAACTTTAAATTCTGCCACAGAATCGGGCGCAGTACGGGGAAAAAAAGTATGTATAATGAGAAAGAAGTGTTTTAACACTAGGTATTCATATTCCCGCTGCCTATATTGCTATGTGCGCGATACAATGTACAGATAAAAACTAATATGGTATAGTCTTGGTGTCAAGATACTCCGATCCCATCAAAACACTTCTAATCCCCACTTTCCGGCGAATTCTGCAGGCACTGCGTGTTGAATGGCGGAACTCATCGCCACGATTAACCACGGTACCAAAATGTAGAAATTAAAATATGAAATAGGGAATCGAACCTACGACCCGTCGCGTTTGCAGTTGCACGCTTCTGCCCCGGCGCCACGACTGGACTATATTAAGTATATAAATTAGATAGTATATAACTGTCAACGTAAGTATTGTGTGTTCATTTGGAAAAATTTATAGCGCTAGTGTCAGAGGTTTAATTATTTTCACATGCTAACGTATTGATAGCGGTAATGGGATTAACTGATAGGTCGGAACCTTGGCCCAACCAACGAAGTGGTGATGTCTCACGGTGTTAACCTACGATTGGTCTAAAGATTATACATATTTAAATATAAATTGTGAGTAAATAAGTTCTTATATAGTTGAAGCGACAGAGCAAGGAGAATTAAATATTTAGTGTGTCTTAGGAAAACTTAGTATATTACGTGGTACCGAGCAGGATGGTAAAACTAATATTCTAAGACAACCAGCAAATACTTATGTACATACACGTAGATAAACTTCATAACTAATAGAATATACATATTAAAGATATAACACATACTGGAAGCCTCAAGTACGTAGTAACCTCTTATACTTTTAGGCACAGCATGCTACAGCATGCTCGAAGGACCAAATCTTTAGAAGGAAAATTTCCTTCAAAACTTAGATTGAAATCGAACCTAATAACGGTATATGGTCTACTATTCATATTAATACCACCTATAACAGTGCGGTAATAAGATTATCAGGCCGAGACCTTGGGCTGTTTCTACAGTATTGAAAACGGTATTACTTTGAGGGTTGAGGGTGAACTTTACTGAGCATACTTAAAGGTTCTATTGTGCCCTTTGTATATCTCGTGTTTAAGATCATATTTAGTTTAGTTATATGTAAATCTAGATAGAACTGCTTTTGTACATATTTATATACCTTACGTCTAATTGTGGACTAAGCTCGTATAGGTACTTACATTTACACCCGTCAAAATATTATTATATCTTGATGGTCTATCCTGAAAAAGAGAGCGGAAATCTAGTGTCAATTTACTCCGTTTCCCAATTCCCGGCCAACTATTAAGATGTTGTGTGTTGCGTAGCGGAACTCAATGCCCCAATTATCTGGTTACCAGAGAGAGGAATTGAAAATAATATGCTCTGCCAAGTGTAGTGGGCATCGAAACTACGACAAGCACAGACTAATAAGAAGTCTATAATTTTCATTTATGGATCTTAAACTAACTGAATATAAAATTTGTTTATTTCCTTTAAAAATCACATGTACTCTACCAACTATGTACTATGTACTTATTGTATACACAAATAAAAAGGGTTATTATCTTAATAAATAGTTTTAAATACTTTTATGGATTTTAAATATTGTAAGGACAATATATAAAAAATGTGCCTTTTATAAGAAAATATAATAGTATACTCGTATTATTATAGTCTTTTACATTTATTGTAAAGAAATCAGCATAATATGCTAACCGTAACACGATTTCTTAGTATTTTTGTTACGACACCATCAGTTAAGTTGTTATTACAGCCGTAATAGTAACGAAAACAAGTTAAATACCAAATGAACTAAAGCAGAAGGATTTTGACGCTTTAGCTTCAGTTTATTGTATCAAGTAACGCTATATAGAGTTTATACATTATTTTTAAAAATCATTAAGTTAAATCTTAAACCAAATTAACAATTAAAGTTCAAGCAATACTATTCTTCTTTCCCGTCCCATAAATTCTTTGACACAGATTATAAAACTTCCAATTGTTCAATTCTTCTGGATTCTCCTTAACCATTGTTCTATATTCAGATCTTATTTCTAACATTTTTTTGGAACAAACTAAAGCACTTTTTTTCAAAATGTCGGACGCCTCCATCCATAAATAACTTCTAACGAATTTAGGATTTTTGAATTTATCCAAATGAGCTAAATACCACGTTAATAATCTTTCTATTTCGACGTCGGACCAATTTTCGTTCTCATTTTCTAATAAAGGCTCGTCTTTTTGTATCGAATCCTTTAATATAGTTTCTTTTGTCAATATTTCTGATAAAATATTTTTATAAGGACTTAAGGAGTCCATATTAAATGTTTGTTTTAGATAATTAATTTTACTGTATATTTTATTCACTGGTTCACAAATAAACTTAGCTAATTCTGTCCAAAGATATTTCTGCTCGAATTTAGGACTTAGGAAATCTTCTAAATTTTGTAAATAATATCTTAGAGCTTTTTCGACTTTATCATCTGACATTTGTACGTCTTCGTAAATATCTCCTAAACTATCATCTTTGATAGTTCTAACCAATTTCGGCTTAAATTTGAGAATTTTTTCAATCAAATTTGAATATGGCGTTTTATTTTTATTAAGTCTGTATTGGTTTTTTAATTTTAAATATATTTTTTTGCATGACAGTGGTGTTTTCTCGTCTAATTTTGAAGCTATTTCTGTCCACATATCTCTCAAGTTAATTTCTGTATCTGTGTGTGTTTTTAGGTATTTAAGATATTGTATTAACAATTGTTTTTTACTTCGTCTATTCCATTTAGTTATAACTGTTTGTTTTTCCGTGGTTTCTTGTACAGGACTTTCTTCTTGTTCTTGGATAATAATTTGTGCGTTATTTATATCTTCGTCTTCTGGTATCACTATTATACATTGGAAGTCATCATCTGAAAAATATATATATGTATTTAATTTTATTTATATATAAATTTATATATTCTCTAATAATTATTATTTTTTGGATGCTATCTAATAGCTATCTCAATATGATATTTTATTAAGTGGTATTAACATACTACGTTAGTACATACGTATAATCAAATGTCTAAGGTAGAAGGAACCTAGTTTTATGACACTCCAATACCCACTTTACAATTTTCTAAACAATTTGATGCTGAGTGGCGAAGTTCGACAGAAGCCACAATTTGACAACTTGAGAGGGAAAATGAAATGAAAGTGATTTAAAAACAATCATTCATCCACGTGGAACTCACAACCATCACATTTACAGTCAGACGCTGTGCTAACTTCAGTACTGTTAACAAATCATGACAGCCCTAAAGTTGGTTGCAGATTTGTTTCTAGAATTTTTATTACTTTTAATTATTTTCTGAGGCCAGTCGTGGCGCAGGGGCAGAAAGTGTGACTGTAAACCGACTGGTTGTGGATTCCACTCAAGTAAGTGAATTATTTATTTAAATATTTATATTTCCATTTCTTCGCTCTGGTGTCGTGGCAAAGGGTGGCGTTGCTTGCCGCCAACACGCAATGCTTCCAGAAGTGGGGAACACTAGGTTCCCTCTGCCTACTCTGCTGTGTGCGGGATACCGCGTGAAGTCGAGTAACCAAGGGGCAAAAATTCATAAAGCTTACTTCAGGGCGACCATATTGTACTAAGTAGAACAAAATTTTATTTACTTCTACTGAAACTTACCTTCCTGTATTTCATTCTTCACAACACTATCATAATCACTATTGTTATCGACTTCCATTGTTTCAAGCACTTCTGTATTTTCGATCAATTCATTATTTCTATAAATATCATCTATCATATTAAAATATTTCCACGACACTTTAACATCTGGGTTTCTAGACTTCATGGTTTTTAATTTACGATAAGATTTTCTAAGTTCTAGAAATTTCTCACAACAACTGTTCTCAGTTCTTCCCAAATCATGTGCTAATTTTGTCCATTTGCCTTTTCTCTCTACATCATCACACAATTCGTAATAATTTTGGTTGAAATAATTAATTAAATGCTTAATTTCTTTTGCTGCCCAATCTTCTGGATCGTCGGAGTCCATTTTACCGTTTTTTAATTTCGACTTTATAGCTCTGTAACCGAAAACTTTTTTACATATACTGTAATATGGCCATAAAATGGGCATTTCCGGTTTATTTATCTCCCTTTGAACGTAACTTGTGTAAACTTGTTTGAAATTTCTGAACCTATGGGCACATTCTGTGGCCGAAATGCCTATTTGCCGCGATAATATTTCCCAGAGAGCTAATTTCTTTTGTTGGGACGATGCGAATTTATCTTTATTTTTTAGATAATATTCTAAAATTTTAAAAGCTTTGGTATCACCGCTACGTTTTTTTGAACGTTTCGCGAATCCTCGCTCGTCGTAAGAGTCTTCGTCGTCGGTTCCGTCCATGAGTTTTTCGTCAGTGTCACGGATGGTTATTTTTTTTACTGAAATTGATAACAAATTTATATTAGCATAGATATATGTATAAATGATTTGTGACTTCTAAAATTTTTATGTAACAAATGATAACTATCTAACCGATAGTAAGATATTGTGTTATCATATACTTTTCTATAATTTAAATTTAAAATTTTAAGTAAGCACTTTGTGGAAAAGTTATTTCAAAATAATACTTTCTCCAGTCTAATAAAGCTTAATAAGCGATAACTTAAAATTCGCAAAGTTAACAGTATGATGCATTTCAAAAAAGAAAATCAAAGTACTTATTAAGCTATTGTCTATGTTTGCTGTAAATTAATAGAAATAAAAAGAAAATTACCTCCAATTTTACTAGACTTGTTAACTTGACTCAGCCCTTTCAATCTCTCATAGCCGTCCAGTAAATTAGTATCCATGCCATAATCAAATATACGATCAAACAAATCTATATAGCGCCAGTCTATTTGCATGTCTGGGTCTTCTTTTTTATCATCTAAAATAGTTTTATACAGAGAAGTTAAATCATTCCATTGTTTCTTACATGAGTCAACACTTCTATGCAGTTTCTTTGCTAAAGCGGCCCAACATACATAATAACATACTGAATCTTTCAACATATCTATATTCTCATATAAATATTGCACTAATTCATCAATTTGCTCTGTTTTCCAAATATCTGTGTCACGTTTTGTGGGATTTTCTACTTCATTCTCAACTTCTTTGGCTATTATATTGTCAAAGAGAATGGCCAGAGGCACTCTTTCAACTAAATTGTAATCACCTTCAATTAACTGATCAAAATGAGCTCTCTTAAGCTCTTCAAACTTTTTTCTACAAATTTCAGGTTTTTTATTTAATAATCTACCAACTTCTTGCCATAGAAACTTATTTGGAACAGAAGGGTCTTGAAAGTCATGTAAACAGTCAAAATAATATTTAACTAGAAAAGTTTTTTCTGTAACATTAAAAGCATTCTCATCATGTATTGTTGGTAGAGTATCTTCATTGTTTTCTACAAATCTATGTTGAAACTCTTCATCTTCACCAAAAATTTTATCAAAATATTTCATGTATGGCCAATTAACACTTTCAGGGCCCGTTTCTTTTCTTTTATATACCATTCTTATATAATGCTGTTTGAAATTTAGGAAACGCTTATGCCAATAATCTACGTCTGCCTCTCCCAGATCCATAGCAATGGCCTCCCATAAGCCTTTTTGTGAGTTACTGTGTTTTTGAAAGAAATTCTTATGTTTTATGTATAAATTTAGCATAGTTTCTACTTTTTCATCTTTGTTTTGGCTGGAATTAACCTTTTTTACAACTAAAATGCCATCTTTACTTACAACATTCTGTGTAGGCAGACTTAAAGTCACAGATTCCTCAGACGGTTTGTTTAAGCACATTTGAACAAAAGTATCGTTGTGAAATGCTTGATGACACAAATCATACATTGACCAATTGATAAAAGTTCCATTTTGACTATCTACACGCAACTGTGCATACTTTCTCTTTAAAGTTCTAAGCTTTACTTCACATGATAATGGTTGTCTATCTGTTAACATAGTTTTACATGCAACTGCCCATAAATGTACTTTTTTAGTAGTTCCACTTAAAAATGTTTCTTTATTGTCAAGGTAAAAAATTATAAGACGTCTTATTTCCTCATCATCCCATACTTCATTGACAATGTCTTCGGAAGCTTGAGTAATATCTAGTTCTTCAGTGGAATCACCCTCTCCAATATCTTCTTCTACAATATATTTTTCAGGAAGTACCTCTATGTTGTTCATCTCTGTGGTTTCCAAAACACTAGCATCTAAGCCTTGATGTTCTGTAATAAATAATAAGTTCTTGTTATATAAAAATATATATTAAAATTATAATATTTAATAATATAGTAATTTATTTAAAAAATCTAAAACATGAAAATAATAGTGAATAAGATATTATATTTTTATAAATACATTATTTTTAATTTTACATTTTTCTTACCATCAACATAAAATAACAGTATATCTCCATTAGGCTGCACTTCAGTTTTAACAACAATTTGGTTTTCCATATTGAAAGCCTTATTTCCTAATTGTGTAACACTGAACCAAAACCGATTTAATTTTACAGTAAGCTTAAAATAGAATATTTTCCTCCTTTTTTATATAAAGTAACGAATATATCTCATTTTCATTACAATGAAAGAATATTAATCATTTCCGTACATATCTTAATTTAAGGAATTTTCATTGTTTTCCCAAAAAGTTAACGCGTAATTGCGTAAATAAACTTAATTATTAGTAAATAACAAATTTGAATTAAAGTTTTGATGTTTTGACATTCCCGGTTAAAACTCGGAAATTTCGAAAACACTGTAAAAGCGCAGCAATGCTTTAATTTTATCACGAGTCACTAGTGTTCGTCCGCCATTTTGTGAAACAAAACATATTGTACATAGATAAAAAATGTTTATTATATGTGACATCTAATGTCAAGTTGCATATTTTATAAGCGGCAATTTTAAACAAAAGTTTTTTTAAACAACAGGTTTCTATAAGATTCACCTTTTATTATGTCTATCAAAGAAAGAATATTTTGTAATAATATTTTAACCTACGTTTTGATTTTAATATGATATGTTTATATCATATTAAGAAAAAATGTTATCATATTTATACCAAAGAAGCAATTTATTAGATAAATAAGTAAAAATGTTTTAATCATTACTTAAAATCGATATAATAAGCATTCATTTTATATTGTTATCTTGAAATTTAATTTGCTTCCCGCATATAAACATAAGTACGAGCAATTTTTAGTAATACTAAACTAAGTATATCTAATTTCATTTTGATAACATTCTATGCTAGCTTTTCGTTAAAAGTAGGCATAAATATGAATATAAAATCAATTAATTCCATTTTTTGTAGTTATAAGCCAAAATCGCGTTAAATGTAGAACACACGTTATGTTTTACGTCTACACTTTCTTTTGTAATATTTTTTTAGTCAAAATTTGGAAGACTAAGGATTATTAATACTAGACTTTTTTAAAGAGTTATTATTTTTACTACGTTATTTTTATTACTACGAGTACAGGGTCAGTTCAAAGCTAATGAGCGACACATGAATAATGTACCCATATTATTTTTTGGCCAATACTACAGTACGGTCACAGCAGTGGCGTAGCTAGGGGGGTGCGAGCGGTGCGGTCGCACCGGGCATCAAAGTCGACGATCACTTTGTTTTTTTTTAGACCTTAGACCATTTTAAAGGGCATCAAGTCCCCTAAGCCGCACCAGGCACCAAATACCCTAGCTACGCCACTGGGTCACAGAGTCGTGGCCGCCGTGATGTTAGCAGTACATTGCTACGCAGATTTGACTTTTCGATCCTTCTTAGTTCTTACATCTGACTATTATCTTACATAGTATCACAAGCGCAAAAGTTCAGAAATACTAACTTCAGGGCGGCCACGACGGGCGGTAATTAAATTTTGCTGTTGTGTGATTTTATTATTTTTCCTTTTTGCTGAATGCAAATAGCTTAGTATTTATTGTTACAGATTATATAAATTGAAAATAAAAACATATATATAAACTAAGTAAGCTATCTTTTTAAGAAGGTATAATTTGTAAAAATAATAAATATAGTATTTTTTTTTTTCACTAAACTGAAAATGGAAATTGAAATATAAATAATGTAAGGGTAATAAAACAGCTTCACAGTTTACTTAAAAACACAAATTTAATGAACTAACATTGAATTTACACAATCAGTCAGAAATAAATAGTACTTATAACATAATTTTTGATCGAAAAATACAAAAACCGTACAGTAGTTTTCCAAACAAAAAACGTTACAATAAATTTGTGGAACCATTAGGGAAACAAAACTTACAAATATATACCTTAAAACAACCATTATTTGGACTTTTGATATAATGAATTTGTTTATAAAGTAAATAATATTCAGTAGTGAGGTAGAGACTCGATTATCCAGTCCTTAGTTATAAGAGTTCGTGATTATCCAGACAACAAATTTTGGGAATTGTTGAAAACCAAACTTTGAAAGTGGCTTGGAATAGTAATTAAATATTCGAAATTATTGTTTTAAAATGTAATTGTTCAAATAAACCTAGATTCTCCTAGAATAATTTCATTTCTTTTTAAAAAGCACAGTCAATTGCTTATTTTTCCCTTATTCAACTATTTAAAAGTAATATTAATGTTGACAATGACCGGTAAATCGTGTCTCCACTGCATTAGATTTCTCCAGTTTTTTTATATCCATGATGTTTACTTTACATGCTTTTGTAAATTTTCTTTGTATTTTAACTCTTAATAATATTTCTAAATAACAGTGTTTATGTTAATATGAAACAGACATACAAATAAGTTTTGCAAAATTAAAATCAGTATACAAATACATAATATATGTTACACAATTCTTAATTACTTTTGATTAAATATATGACTAGCTCTATGTTATTATAAAGAGTTATTTTTATACTAAAAATCATAAATAATAAAAAGTCTCACTGGATTTGAACCTACATTTTCTACCAAACACAATATGATTTTTTAACTTTTAACTTTTGTGAAGGAGGAAAGTTATTAAATTGTCGATATAATTTTTTTTATTATTTATAACCCTTAGTTATTTATATATTTATAGCGATCGCAAATATATATTTTGCTTAATTATCTAAATATACGAATTCCTAATACTGTTAAAAATTTGTAATTTGAAATGTATGACAAGAATTAAAGATATGTATGGATAAACTTTTTTTCAATGCATATGTACATATATATAAACATAATAAGCCATATATAAACTTCTAAGTATAGTGTAAGCCATGACGCCTTGAGGCACCGCCTGTAGGTTTGATCCTCACTCGGCGGAAAGCTCATATTCAGCCTCGCTCTACCATTCAAAGCGCGGCGTTAACTTCCACCACATAATATACAATGTCTCAAAAAATTGGGCGTGCGTGGAAATGGTGTTTTAACTCTATTTATGTTTTTTTTATAATTATGGCACAGCTTTGCGTTATACGAAAAGCGAAAACGGAACTCTATGGTTTGTTAAAATACTAGAAAATTATATCTCGTTTTCCTCAAAGACTATATTAGGTATACATGACTTATTATACATATATTTTAAACATGTATGTATATGTTTGTGAACGGTACTAGCTACTAAATGCTTTAAAACATAGGATGAACATTCGGTCTTTAATGAACCTATTACTAACTTGCACACTATTTAGAATATGATTTAGGTTTGCATATTTCTAATCATTATATAAATACATCACATTTAATATTTTAATTAGGATATAATAAAATATAATTAAAATGTAAGTAACAACTAAAAAGCATAACTAACATTTAAATAATAGCTCTAAAACTGTATTATAAAATTGTTGCCATTTTAAAAAATAATTGTCTGCAACTATATATTATAAAACTTTTGTTAAAAATATTTTAAATACTTACTGATAATTATTTTATTGTGTCAAATATATTAGAATAAAAGTTGATTTTTATTGTCAACCTCTTTCAAATCGCAACTACTTTGTTGAAAAAACCCTATTTATGAGATTCAATATATGTATGTATAAAAGCCAAATATTAGTATATATTTGGATATGATACTTTCTGTAATATTTAGCTCTAATATATATCCAATTGCTTATTTAAATATACAAAGTGTCAAATCAATATTATAAGTAACTCCAATATATCCTGCATTTGAATTTTATTGTGGGATGTTACGGATGCTTTGCATCGGGATATGGATATCCGAAGATATAATATACTGTTACGATTCCCGTTACAGATTTTAAATTACTTCGGATTATTCATTATTTTCCAATAATATTGTTACATTATAAAATTTATTGTCTAAAGAATCTATTGTTTACAAATATTTTTTACATCTTGTATTTTAGTATTTTGTGATAGATACTTGTTATTTATTTTTTGAGTAACCAAACTTTTTATGGGTACTTTGTGCCAATAGTGGGCCAAGTAAAAAATCTATCACAACTGGTAATAATTAGGCTCCGCCCATATCTAAAACTACCCGAAATATTCACATCAGATACGGTCCCGGTTACGAAACTCCGTAACATCCCTCAAAGTCGTGCAATGCTTTTTTTCCATATACAATGAAAATATTTAATAATACACAATATATCACATAAAACTATAGTATAATCTACATCTAAACTGTATAATACTATGTATAAATTATTTTAACGCATAAGTTTAGTAATATATTATTAATAAATTTAATAGTAATATATTATAAACTTTTATTTGTGGAAGGCAAATAAGTGTTAATATAGTGTGGTTGGTCCTTTTAAAATGAACTCTTATTAAATTTAAATTATTGTGAAAAATGTTTTAAATAATTATAGGAAGCTTAATAGACACTTAAGGGTTATAAATTAAATAATAAGTACACCTAACATTGAAGTAGATAAAAATCTTATAGCATAAAAAATGCGTAAACAACTTGACAAGCAATTTGTTTGCATCATAAAAGAAATTTAATAATTATTTTGATGTAATTTATAAATTTGAGGCCGTTATGACGCAACGGAATAGCGTCTGAATGTAAACGTGACCATTGTAGGTTCAATTTACACTCAGAAAAAAATAATTATTTTTACTTCCTAGCTGTGATAACAAGACAGACCGCTGCATTGCCATCCGCCATTCAACACGCAATGTCTCGAGAAAAGAGAGGGACATGGGCAACAGATTGCTAACATTAGGTTTCCCATGACTATTATGGGATACAGCATTTAGATTAGGAACAATATTTTTTTGAGTTTATTCACTTATTTGCCAATTACATAGGATATTCCTTTTACTTTGTCAAGTTTTTCACGCCCAGTAAAAAAGCTTTAGTCTGTAACATATAATTTATTCTTATATATATAATAAATTACTTTTATCAATTCAATATAAAAAAGGATGATTTTGATTGAATTTGGATTGTTCATATATCTTTACAACCTTTCTATGCTTTTTATTTCAACAACTATAATCGTCTAGTTATTGTTTTAAAGCATTAAATAAAATGTTCTTGTTCTTTTTCTTTGTTATCTTTTTAACATAGATATTTTAGATGAAGAATTTTGAAATAAAATAAAAATTATGATTAATTAAATTGGTAAGGACAAAGGCCGATCATCGACAAAAGATCATTTACCTTAATTAGCTAATAATTAAAAATGGTACATATATTTAAATTTAGAAATATACTACAAATTCATATAAAAAATCATTCATTCATTATATGAATTTTTAGTATATACTAATAATATATAATATGTATGTACAGTACGACCAATGCATTGGGGCCGCCTAGAAATTAAATCTGATTCTGAGCATTGTAAAATAGTCAAAAACAAGAAAAATCGTAAAATTATATCTGCGCAGCCATCAACAGACAACTTCGGCCAGCCGTCTGTGGCCACAACTCGTTGACCATGCTATACGTATTTTTTCATTATTACTTGCACGCATATGGTTTATTGTTTTGTTTTTAGTATAAAATTACAAACTATTATATACCCGTTTTGAACATCGCTAAGCTCTTAAAATTTAACATTAAAATTTTATATAATTGAAACATAGATCAGTATCCTTTGGCACTTATTGTACTTTTCTAAAAAAAAATAAAGTGGTTGTAAATTCAATCCCTACTCAGTGTAATAATTAAATTTATTTTAATTACGCCGAAGGCAAAACACAGCGTTGAGTTCTGCCACCCAATATGCTTTACCTCTAAACTTGGTGAAACTTGATAATAAGTGTCTTAACACTCCATTTTCTTATAATAATAAAAAAATAACTAAAACCAAAGTCTATGTTATCAATTCGTAAAAATTTTGTCCAATTATGATAAACATAGCTTAGCCGAAGCGTTATTTACAATTTCTTAAAATAAATACACCTACATAATAATACTTGCTTAAGTCTCAAAATTTTATAATTTTTGCTTAAAAGGTTTTAATAGAACTTTCTAGAATGTTAATTTTGACTTGATGTTGTGTTCATTGTGTTATTTGTTGGTTATAATGCCTTTAAATGGCTTTTATCCATTAAATACTTTTGTACTTTCATTAATTAATGATTTATAAAATAATTATTGTTTTATAAAATAAATAATAATTATTGTTAATTTTATTTAACATGTGTATTAATAATTTTTTACTTATGTATTATTTTTAATACTTTTATTATGTGTTTTATTCTAGACTTAAGCAAGTTTCTATAGTATAATATTTCTACAATTAATACATTCTTTAAAAATGCCTTTTTTTATATATTTCAAAGCAATTTCTTGGGACTTTATATCGTCTTAGAATAAAAGTGTCTTAACTTAGATTTCCCATAAAAATTTTATGTTTATTACTTTGTGGTAACCTTAAATAATATTTTTTTGAGTTTAAGTCATATTGTGTATATTTTTAAAAATGATATCCAATAACAAGCGATTTGTGAGTCCAGCCACTTTCATACTAAGATATACAATATTATACATACAAATATACGCTATATAATAGTAAAAAATTACCAAATAACACATTTATCAATAGGATTCATTTTAGTTCCAGATTTACAGTTGAATTCTTGTGAAAAATCAGGTAAATTTGAAATGGGTCCGATCACTCTGTATTTAGCTACTGTGTGATCATCTTTCTCTATTTGCATTTTAGTTGATTCCTTTGTCATCGCTGAACACCATACCTGAAGGAATAAATTAAATTAATAATAAAAATGTTCAAATATTGAACAGTGGGACCATTTCTCGACGGAATACCGATATATAAGATAATTTTAAGAATATATTATAATATTTTATACTTCTAGAAATAGAAAAACATTATTTTCTAATCAAATTTCTTTAACTTAAAAAATAATAGTTTTTTTTATTACAGCTTAGGGATTACTTTAAATATTGAACTAAACTTAAATAGTTATAAAAAAAATTACTTTATTTATATTTAAAAAAATGTAGCTTTTTTAATTTAAAGCTTCATAGGTAAAACGAAGGTTTAAGGATCAATTTAAATAAACTTGATTAGATGTAAACGAAAAAAAATCTGATCAAAAGAAAATAAAAAACAATTACCTGAGCAAAAGATATGAAAAACAATTGACGGTGGTTATATTTAAGTCCAGGCAGTGTATAGTTTATTCTTGCACCTTTACTATATTCGAGATACGCGTGGAAAGCTGCTTTTAAACCGCCATTGTCCGCTATGTTTTCACCTGAAGAAAAAAAAATCACATTAGAAATGCATAATTTAAATTTTAATAAGGCATACATTTCTTATTTAACACTGAGAACCTAGTGTAAATACCCCCCGTTTTCTGTCCACCGGTAGACTTAGAGATATTGCGTATTATGCCATGGAACCCAACATCACTTTGTCTCTGGATCGAACTCACAACCATCACGTTTGTGGTTATATGCCACGCTACTGCGATATGATGGCTTTTGAATTAAATAACATCATCATATGCCTGTCCTTATATATGCAGGATAAAGCGTGACACTATATAACTATAAGCAAATAACACTTAACTTACCTAGTGTTTGTTTCCCATTCAAATGTTGTCCTTCCATCCTGTATTTAGAGTATTGCTTTTGAATGCATTCTGTACGTTTCTTAAATCTCGATATAGTGGCGTTGTTCCACCAACGATTGAGATTTCCGAATCTAAAATTATCATTTTGAAAAGTTTAATTAAATTAAATATACGTAGAGATTGA
>JAKRZM010001267.1:879153-895335 GCA_036379175.1 Heliconius cydno galanthus
TGAGTGGTGGGACTCAAAACCGCATGTTTGCATCGTTATCAGAGGGATGAAATGTAAATATTAAATATTTGTATAATATATTTTATTAAGAGTAGGAATCGAACCCACAACCACTGCCCCACGATTGGCCTCAAATGCTTTTTTTTTCTAAAATAAAATTAAAAAACTAACCCCATTTAGTTTTATTCACAGGTTGATCCAATTTTCTAAGATCGTGTTTTAAACTAAAAACATTGAATGCTATATTATTGTCGAAGTATTCATTCGGTTTCACTTCTAACTCGTCATATTGTTTGTCCAATTCATCTTTATTTAGTATGTAGTCTGGGAAACCTGTAAATTAGTATTAACATTAAATTTATAATATATTGTATGCTATAAGACTATTCTAACACTGACTAACTATCTCTTCCCTATCCAACCAGTGTCGTTGTAAAGGTAAATGGGGCTAACAGTTAACCTTAAAAGAAATCAGCAAACGGAGTGCCTTAATACTAGGATAACACACTCTACCCATGCAAGGCATGTAATAAACGAATCTACAACTATTCTGGTTGTACAAATCAAATAAAATTTTAAGAAATTCAAAACCCATCCTAATCTTACTAAAGCGGAACCATGAAAACAAAACAACAATATCAAAATAATTAAAAGTTATTATAGTTATAATAATTAACCTATCATATCAGTTATCGCGTCAGCCTTAGTTTCAGCAGCTTCTCTAGTCTCTGCGTCCATCCAGTCTAGATCTTTGAGATGTTTCTTGAAAGCAGCTCTTATATTGTCAATCATAATCTCTCCTTGGGTTTTAGCTTCGCCGTGGAAAACTTCTCGGACGAACATTGCCCCCACTGCAAAACCTGTGGAAAATATAATAATGTTTGATTAGGATTCCGTATCTAAAAGAAACAACCCTTGTTCATTTTGTTCGTCTTTCTGTTTGTCTATTAAGACCAATTTCCTTTAAGACCAATTTCCTTTAAACCTTAAAATTGGAAAGTTACAACCACTTTACAAAAAAAATCTACAAACTTATATTTATAGTCCATAACATTAATATAATAATTTACCATATATTAAAGTATAACTTACCAATCGCATTATTAGTGTCAGTGACACAGTAACGCCATGACTCCTCCGTGCCTTCAGAGCCGAAGAGAGCTTTTCTTAATATTTTGGTCGCATCACGGAATGATTTAGACAAATAGGTTGATAATGATCGAGATACTTGCCACATCATGTAACTTGTTAGTGTTCTGGAATTAAATATCAATTATAAATTCTAGTGATATTTACAATTGTTATAATTTGTATTTAGCCGATTCTATTGATTTTAGCCATATGTGTATAAATATTTGCACAAATAAACTTACTTTTGATCTTCCTCCGTTTTACTATACTTCTTTATAACTCTCGTCAAATTTCTAAAATATTCTGGCGCGTAAACAACAATTCTTTCATTGTCAGATATCTGAAAACAATAAATATATATATATTTTATTTGATTTAATAGTTATACGCAAGACAAATATTGACAGAATAAATGAACAAGATAATAGATTTATGTAATGTGAAAACATTTCAAATGAGATTTGAAGAGACAACAATAATCAAAATCGATGTACCAAAACCAGTTTCTCATCATAAGATTTTAGGTCAGTTTTGGAAAAAACAGAGACATACGAAATTATGTAAATCCACATCAACAATTAAAACATTAAACATAACTTACAGTCCTATTAACAAGTTTGAAAGCATCATTGAAGAACATCGACCAATTCAGGAAAGGTGCTTCTTTTTGCCATTGTTTTATAGTATAAGGGTTATATAGTCCTTCCTCGTCTCTCCTATCCTCCGCCGGTATAGTTATATTAGCTAATTCCGTTTCAAATTGTATAACTTTACTCATTTGTGCCCTAGCTTCAGATTTGTTAGCTCCTAGCAGAATGCATATACGGGTCATGTAGTCTAGATATGCGTCTAACACTTTTTTGTGGGCTGTTTTGTTTAGATAGTTATCGCGAGTTGGTAGATTTAGTCCGCCTTGGTCGAGCTGGAAGGAGAAATTATTTGGAGATTATTTATACATGTCATGTTAAAAATATAATAAATTTATTATACTTAAATAAATAGAAAGTAGCAAATTTATTATACTTAAATAAATAGTAAACGAATATGGCTTTTTTCACAGTTCAATTCAGAATGTACCTACTGAAGATTTTTTCTTTAAAATTACTTAATGCATGGAAATGCATCTTATTTTTCTTCGCAACCTTAATGTTAGATCAATTTCTGATATTTATTTGTTTTAATTTCGTGATTTATAAATTTAACATTATATGAATATCTCAGAATATGTCTTTATAAATCGAGTTTAAAATTCACAAATTTTAATTGAAGTAAACATACTTACAACAATAACATGCTTTGATGAGTTTCTGTCATCTTCTGTGACAGCCCAATTGAAGAGACCTCCTAAATTGTACCTTAAAACCAGAAAATAACATTAGTTACTGTACATTTTATTCAAAACTGCACAACTGTCAATTTGTTATTTTATATCTTCCGTACATTACAAGATAAAAAGAAAATTTTATGTACCTACTCAAGAAATTGTTTATATTATTAAAAAAATCTTCACAACAAATATTATGATAATCAATAATTTACTATCAGTATTAATGAAATTATTTAAAACATAAGAAGAAACCGAATAATGCTACAAAGTTCCTTACGTATTCTGAATATCCTGTAATAACTTCTGCAAATCCCATTTGTGTTGTTTCACTAACGTATTAGAGAGTATATGCCAACCGCCAAGTTTCTTTATAATATTTATTAAAGGTTTTTCTCCCAACTTCTCTATAGTTTCGTTCGTGTCTATACAGGCATCGTAATATACACGGGCTTTAGCCTCAGCGTCCCCTGGGTCAGTGGTATTGACTTTCTCTGTAGAAACCAAGTTAAGTTTAGTGTTAAGTGTTAATAGAATATTATAAAACGATTAATATTATAATTGAAATACTTATTAGCAGTATAAACAATAGCAAAAATATTATTATAAGCTGCTTAAAAATTCTGATTCACGTATTTTTTAACAAAGTATAAGTAGGTACAAGTTATTCATGGAAATTTACCATAAAAATCTCAGTAAAATATTTGAGCAATTAATTGTATACACTAATTATCCATACAAATACAGTGTATTCAAAGTAAGAAACTTCATACAAAGCAAGTCATAGGAAAATAAGTTATATTGTATCAGAAAAATAACATCTTTCGCTATACAAGAGTAATCGATACGCCACAATCCATATCACGCATGTGCAAGTGTATTTGCCGAACTGATAACCATGTTTTTCTCAAATAATCTCAAAATCAACGTTCAAATTGTTATCACACACAAGACACCAATAATCGATGGTAAACGAATTCANTGCTTAAGCATTCTGATTCATATATTTTTTAACAAAGTATAAGTAGGTAAAGTAAGTACAAATCATTCATGGAAATTTACCATAAAAATCTCAGTAAAATATTTGAGCAATTAATTGTATATACTAATTATCCATACAAATACAGTGTATTCAAAGTAAGAAACATCATACAAAGCAAGTCATAGGAAAATAAGTTATATTGTATCAGAAAAATAACATCTTTCGCTATACAAGAGTAATCGATACGCCACAATCCATATCACGCATGTGCAAGTGTATTTGCCGAACTGATAACCATGTTTTTCTCAAATAATCTCAAAATCAACGTTCAAATTATTATCACACACAAGACACCAATAATCGATGGTAAACGAATTCACAAAGATCCTCTAATTTGAATAAGGTAAACCGCCACGAGTGGTTTGTGTAAGCAATATTCATTTGAGGATATTTTTACGAGTTCTTGTACGATGGATTATGGTAAATTATTTTACAGATGTTCTAGATTAGTTTTAATGTAAATTTATTAAAAAATAAATTTAATTTTAACAACTATATAAACGAATTAGTCTCTATCTCAAGCAGTACAAAATTATATAACACAGGACATATTTTAAAATCTAGGAATTGATACATTTAAAAATAATAATAAAAATGATTTCCCTAATGTGATTCTAGACCTACGATTATACACTTTAAGTGTGCAAAACTTCTATAATTTGGAAAACTAAGAATTTTTACGCCTAAACAACAAAATTTACAAGTTATACAAACAAATTCTTACCTAAAGCAGATCTAATAATAAGCTGGTTCTGTAGTTCTATCTTACTAAAGATGCCCCAACTAGACTTCCCTTCTGGTATAGGATTATTTCTGATCCATCCCCCACAGGCAAAGTCGTAGAAATCGTCACAGGGGTCCTTTGAGACATCTAACGCTCTGATTACTTCACTGGCTGTGTAAATGCATGAACCTGACAAGCAGACGCTGCTCTCTTCTGAAAATGATTTTAATTTCGATAAGACTACCGCCTATAAAGAAATTGAGATAAACGTTTAGTAAAATTAAATTATTTAAAAATACGGTCTTGAGCAGGGACGGCTAAAAAGACGACAACAAATTTCGCGATTGAATTTTTACTATATTGCCTAATTAAAACAAATTACTTTTTAGCTAAAATTAAATAATTTCTTGGTGAGTTGCGTGTAAGAGATTCTGATCACAGTTACAATGGTTTAAATTAAAACGACACGGGAATAGAATATCACGTAAATAATTTTTCAATTCGAACCAATAGTTCCTGAGATTAGTGTGTTCGACCAAACACCAAAACCTTTTCAGTTTTACAATATTTGTAGGTATACAGCAAATATACTAAACATGAACACAATAAATAATTTGATCATGATTTAATATGCGAGTACGTGAATAAGAATAACCGAGAAAATAAAAGTACTTAAAAGTTTAATTTTAAGAATTATCTCAAAAATTCCTGAAAAACGTAAATATAAGGAATTTGTACTGAAACATCTGTTACTTTACTTCAATTATGAAAAAACAGGTGGGCGTAGTTAACTAAACCTACTAGTCAATTGTGTCAATTGCTTTTATGTTTGTGAAACGTGAGCTATATAACACTGGGCTCGGCATCATAGAATGAGATAATCGATACCAGACAAGGGAGTTACTAGAATAAAAATAAGTACTTTTAATAGGAGATAATAAAACAATTTTATCATCAAAAATATTTGTAGCTAAGAATATACGATTAAATCCATATTAAGATGTTAAACAATTTATATGTCGTATATAATAATAATTGGAAGCTACGCAAATATTTTCAACCACCCAACAACCCAACAATCCAAGTAAAATTACTTTTGATGTAATCCATAATTTTTTATTTTATTTTTTATTGTTTAGTTTAATCGACTTTTTTACTTTATTTTTATTTTCTACCAATAAGTGAATTAAGGTACAAAGAAGGTTAACATTTTCTACTATTTTGTATATAATTAACTAACTAGTTTAAACTAGTCTACAAAAACTTCAACAAACTAACTTTTGTGAAACTTTTACTTTAGGCGTAGTAAAGTTTCACATTTCATCCCCTGTATAAACACAAAATACGCAAACATAAATAGCTAACACATTTGCTGTAACACGACCTTGTGTACACGAGGGGACGTACTCCGGCACTGACCTTCAGTCTTCGGTGTAACAACCCTGAGACTTTACTATATTATGTTACTAAACAAAACTGCGGCGCCACGCCCGTCTGTTCACGATTTTTTTTCAGCTTCACAGTAGGCAGGGGCAACCTGGGCACCTAGTTTTCAGATCATCAGCCCCCATACACTTCCGTTCCCCAAGTTCACGTAAAAAACATGAGGACTCCAGGAGTACTCTTGCGATATAACATATGGTACAATGCAATGATATTGAAGATAATTGAAATTTAACTATTATGAATTTATTATTCAAATTTACTTTATTATTTTAACTATATAGTAACTAATCTTGTACGTTACTCAAGCTAAAACATATACATGTATGTAATTATGTTTAAAATATCTTTGATCAGCCTTTTTTTCTGGAGCTTTCCAATTTCACTTTGAAGTCTATGGAATCTAACCTTTAAATAAGAATGGTTCCAATCGAAAAGTACGTTATTTTTCTAGATCTCAATCAACTTCAATAAACACATGCGGGCCTTTAGAACTTGGTAGTTACTTACGTTCTTTTCAAAATTACAATATTACTTTTAATTTATTAAGAGCCAAGCACTAACTACTACAATGTAGAATATTTATTTAAATTTATATTTTCATTTCTCCGATCTGATGGCAAGCCAAAGCGTGGTGTTGAGAACCGCCGCTCAACACGGAGTGTCTTAACACGAGCAGCAGGCAGCATCCCGCACACAGCAGGATAGGCTGAGGGATCCTGATCTGATTTAATTTTTTTTAACTAACTATTATACAAAGAAAAATAAGAAAGATTATAAAATACAAACCTCTAGGCTCAGGCTGGTAGCACGGTGGTACGGGTATATTAACAGTGCCACGCACGGTCAACATTATACTAATAGCCAGCAACACTATCACCAACAGTACAGCGCTTACGATGAGCAACACGCGCTCCAGTTTCGTCCGCTGATGCCATCCTATGAAGGAAACGCCCTGAAACAAATGTTTTTTTTATTACATTTATATAAATTTTCGCAATCTAGGCGTAGTGGGTCATTAGACTGTTGCGATTGTTGCACATTTGATTCCTTTTCAGGGTATGAACTTCCCCACTCTGATGGAAAACGAGGCGTTGAATTGTGATATCTTGAATTCCGGAGGTAAGTATGGAAATGGATATCAAGATACTCATATAAAGTCTTTGTATGTTAGGTTGAGTATTTTATGTATAATGAAGTAACTACACGTAATATTAATTGAAAATGGACTATACTATTATTGCCTTAATTTCGGGGATCTATCAGCAAGCTGTAAATCGGCCTAAGATTTATATTTGATGGAGATTAACCATGAACTGGTTGACAGTGAATCTTTATTCGATGGGCGTGATTCCTTTTATCATTTCAGGTCTTTTTTTATGTTCGTTTTTTTTATTTATAAGTATTTTGTTCTTTTAAATAATTGTTATTTCTTGATGTAAAAACAGTAATTAATTTAAAAAACATTTTTAATTTAGATTTTCAAAATATCCTTACAACAAATCGCCTAAAATTCGCCGGGCTACGAGATCAAAGAGCTTTTATGGCGTACATAATAATCTCTAGGTCACTGAACAAGGTTGAAAACATTTAGAGCAAACTGAATTATCTAAAGCTTAGGCTCTTCGTTTTAAACAGTATTATATTTATCTAATATTTTACCCGCGACTTCTCATCTATATTTCATAAAATATATGTATGTAAATGGAGAATCAATTATCAAGATAAAATACGTAAGAAATTTTAGGATATTTTTACCAAATATTTAAGAGAGGTACATTAAGAGCACTCTTCATTATGCCACCGTCTCTAAAAACTTCGCGTTTAGGGTGATGTGAATTTGAATTGAATCGATAAGAAAAATTAAATATATTTAAATACAAACATCCAAAAGCGGGCATCAAACTCACAATCAACGTGTTTATAATCAGCCACTACCTCTCTGCACAGTGACCTTTTCAGAGACTTATTTTTTATATCATTCATTAAGTAATTACTCGAGTTGACTCGGCATACTACAGACATCTCTTTATTTAGTTGGGAATGTCACGAAAGTAACATCTGTTACTTCAAAGGGGCATTGACATATAACCTCATATAAATTCAGCATTATATCAAGTGAAGCAATTTGTTCTACTATAGTTTATCCTTGAGACTATATCAGTATATATTTATATTAACTGAATGTTAGACAAACATACCTATAGAAATAGTTTTTATTTGTGCAGCTATAGGTAATATTTTACTTTTACTATCCGCTACTCAACATGCAATGCCTCCAGAATTCGGCTGATAATGGAGAACGGAGTGTCTTAACACTAGGTTCCCTCTGGCTACCCTGCTGTGTGCGAAACATAGCGTGAAGCTAATTTAATTTTAATTAAAAATAACATAAATAACTATATAAAAATTACATACGGCAGTTATCATCATCGCTCTATCCACACTTATCACTCCATGGTTGAGAGACAACACTCGGCACCTAAATCTGACGATCGAATACATGTTATCCCATTGTAGACCAATAAACTGTTATTATAGCAATGTTATTTTGTAAGTACTTATTTCGGTCACAGGATATGTGGAACAGAGGCCAGTAGCAGACGTGTTAACAAGCTATTGAGTTTTTATTTAGATTTTTTCTATTTCAATCTGTTTATAAATGAAAAAGTTATACCATTTTAAAGAATGTTTTTTGATAATATTGCTATAGATAATTATTTTATAGAATTGGCCGAAACTTTGCTTTTCAATTTAGGTATATATAATGTTTTTAAAATGATATAATTATTAGAAAACGAAAGTAATGCAGACAGATAAATTATTAATTATGTAGATTAAGTGGGCGAAGCCATGAGCGAGTCGGTAGTTATTAATAATGACCAGCATTTTGAATTTCAATTTTTCAGAAACGAAACGTTGGTATTTGCAAGATATTTGGAAGATTTCACTCTATTTTCTATTCATCTATTGCAAATAATAAGGACAACTAGACTGGAAAAAAACTTTATTAGACCTGCTGATAAAAGTATTCTGTCACTATAACACGTCACATATCTGAATGCGCAATTTATATTTGAATTTAATGGGTGTATTGTGTTTCTCTATTCTGTTTTAGGAATAGGCGAGGATGTCATATAGTACATACATACATACATACATCACCTATGTAAAAACCTACTTCTTTATAAAAAAAAATCAGCTTCGCGCTGTACACAGAAGGGTAGGCTAAAGGAACCTAGTGTCAAGACGCTCTGTTTCCCACTTTCCACCTTTGCGTAAAAATTTTTTTGACGAAAAATTTATTTGATTTAATTATTTACATATTGAGCTTTGGCTTTCCGTTGTCTCTGCTTTCGCCGGCGATAATTTCTTAAATTTCAGTGTTTTTTTAAATGGCGCCGATATAAGCATTCATTAAACCTATTTCACAGAACATATATAACAAGACCTGGATATTTTTAAAAGTAGTTTAAAAAATTATTTATTTGATTAAACAAATATTTCGAGTGAAGTTATTTAAACGGTTGTTAGTATACGGGCACTACTGCTGTAATGTTGTTTCTACTTCATTAAAGTTAAGCACTTAAGCTTCTTAGCCACTTTTAAATGTCCTTTAAACACAGACATTTAGTAAGTAAGTTAAGAATAAGTGCGATTGGACTAACATAATAAAGTATAAAGAGGATGTTAAAGAATTTTTAGTTAATATTTTTTGTAAAAATAAATATGTTTATTATATTTTATTATAATTCTGCTAGAGACATGTCTATATGTCTGTCTGTCAGACCAACAGAATGACAACAAAGTGATTCTATTTATTTTTTTATTTTTAGGTACGGAACCCAAAAAATCTAAATATTGCAACACCAACCTCTAAATTAGAGATTTTCTGAAATTTCGCACTATGCAGATCATAATACAGGCAGGTATTATCTAACCACACCATAAGCTTTACAAACTATTTAAAAGTAACTAAGTTGATTTCTTTATATTATTATGTTACGAAATTCAACAGAACAGATCATATTCTACTTATGCTATACGTAAAAGCTTTTCCAAAGTATCTATGAATTTCCAACAAAATATGCTAATAGGATTACATCCAATCTAGTACAAGATAAGGCCATTAAAGGGTCGGCAGAAATACTTAATGGTATTCCTGGTTCCACTCTTCACTTTCTTTTATAAGGAGGCGAGTTAAGATCCCAGCGTGACACACACTTATAAGATATGCGCATATTTTATTTGCCTTTCATGGTTTGAAGTAGGGTAAAATTATACTTTAATATTTATAAAAATGGTTGTTGTGTATACGCAAGTATAACTTTAGATAAAACTTATTCAACTTTTAAAAGGTAGGTACAGTAAAAGAACTTGGTTTCTTTACTTCGCCCATGTAGACTGTCAGTGCTTAGTGGTAATGTTTAATTCAGTTCTATTCAGGTATTTCAGTTTACTGAGCAAATAAATCGACAAAGCTTATATAATTTGAGCAAGAGATATACGCTTCCTATTACAACTTCGTTTAACAATAAATAAATGATAAGTAAGACAATGTAATGGTCATTGGCAGTCATCAGGAGCAATGACATAAACAGATAGACATATGACACGCGTCAGTTGATAAGCCAAGTGTATGTGTAACAATCGTCTAAACTTTTTTTTTTACCGTACAACCTCTTTCGTGAGTTCTCCATTCAACGTGACACTGGCGAAGTGATTTTGTGCTCAACTGGCACGCTCGGAACGCCATAATAGAAAGAACAGAACAGAACAGAACAATCGTCTATGAAGTCACTGATGACTTAAGCTTTAAATATAATTAGTTAGTTAGTTTCTTTATTATCGGATATAAATTCTAAAGTTATCCAGTTAGTAAAGCTTTTATTATTGTACGAGTAATTTATCTTTGGGTCAATATAAAAGAGCCAAGTATTTTTATAATATTTTTAAGATTTTGTGTCAAAATAACTACCTCAATTAGGAAACTTCTCAAAATTTAATTAAACACAGTTTAAACAACTCTCGGTAAGGATCCCAAGTTCAGTCCAAGCTATTTTAAGGAAATTAAACTGTAATGCGTAAATTATAAAGTAGATACAAAATTAATAATTTAAAATTATAATTTCATGACATATGATTTTCAAATCAATTGCCAATACAAATGTGCATTATTGACGTGTACGGTTTATATTTAACCCACTTTACATTTAGAATTTGGCGTCGGTACAATACTGTTAAAGATTTACATGAAATGAAAATTAACTGCTTCTAAATAAACCTAAATTATTTTGGATAAGGTTTAAATGATTCCATCAATATTTTTACCGATTCCTTAATAATTAGAGATAAATTTTAAACTTACATTGCTTTTGAAACTTCAAAGGACTTTATGACGTATAATACTTTTATTTACCTTATATATTTATTAAAGAACATAATAAACTAAGTATATATAATATACATATATACATGTAATATACACAAAAACGCCGCATAAGTGTTGTAGTGTTAATGGCACAAAATGAAAATGACCTTGAACTTGTTTGCGTTTTACATCAACATTTCTGTTTAAGTTCGGCTGGTTAGATTTTCTTAACGTTTTCCTTTTTTTATTTGTTTACAAATGTTCCATGTAAATATTTTACACAAAATACATAAAAAAGATAAATAATTTAAAATATTTCTTATTTCTCTTTTATATATATTATGATGACGTAATTTATGAACTTTGGAACGAACCCACAGCTATCTATACTCTACAGACAGAGACGACCCGAACACTCCTTGACTAACTCTATCAGTGTTATAAGTTGACTTACAATTCCCACTTCCATTACAAATCAATATTCTCTACTGCTTTACAATAGCGTCAATAAGACGTCGTATTCTATACATTCACAAATAATATTATCTGTGAATATAAATTGCAACACTTCTGCAGAATCGAAATGCAGTTCTATTTTCCGCATTAGCTGCAAAATAAAACTACCTGCTGCAAATTGGATCGCAACGGTAATTATGTTTACTGCATCCTAGTCGCATGAAAAACTAGTTAGTAACACCTCGAAGCAGAAAAATACGATTATATATTTTTTACATTGTTAATTAATATTTCTTTATCAGCTTCACGCTCCAGGGTAGGCAGAGGGAACTTAGTGTTAAGACATTCCTTTATATTATATAAATATTTCATTACCTCGACTCTGGGATCGAACCCACAAATAAAGAAGATATAAATATATATAGATAAAAAATAAAAAGAGGTTTTGTTATGTTAAGATAAATAAATAATAATTCCACGTTTATAAATTTTATAAAACTAAACTAAACCTATGTTAAAGCATTTTGCGGGGATCTTTAACAATGTATGTATCGCCTCGGTAATAGAGCTATTTGAATAAAATCGATATTGTCGTTCTATCGTCGTCTAAATCCCATCCAATGGAGACGTAATAGGACTAACAGCGTTACTTTGTTAAGAGCGCGTGACACAAGTTTGCATTAATTTTCATTTATGAAAATCGATGCTTATCGATTAATATAAATTAATATTTTCTTTATTTATTTAAAATCTAAATATATCTACCTATAAAACAGTAAAAAATTATCCGTACATTGAAAATATTCGAAAAAAACAATAAAGGAAGAATGTAAAGACACTAGTGGAATATAAATTTACCTTCCCAAATCCTTCCGTTGCTTCAGGCTTCGGCGCTGTATCGAATAAGTTCAGCCGAGAATTTTGAAAGAAGTCCGAACTCGAGTTTTCTCTTGAAAACAATTCTGTTGTAGAACTTTCTCGGTTCAAAAACGGACGGGCTTTCACGAAAGGGTTCTTTCTCGCGTTCTTCGCATGTCTTAGAAAATTGAATTTGTTTATTACTTCAGGAGATGGTGACACAGTCGGGGTGTCCTCCGGGGTAGCGGTTGATGAAGTCGGGGATTCAGGAGTTGCACTCATTTCTACTAATCTTGTATTAATTGTGATTGAAACGTTCTATATCTGTAGAGCTCTAAATAGGTCGCGTGAGTGGTACTCGTTTTCAATGTACAATTTCCACTCTTAAGCAGCAGCTGCTGATGTCAATTTCAAAGATCTAACTGGCTTTTTCTTATTTTAGGGAAACATTTTAAACTATCATATATTAAAATAAAACACTTAATTCATTATAATTGCTGCCTTGTTAACTACTGTATCACTAAATTTATTTATATACCTAACTTTCTTAAGATGTTTTTATTAGAAACAAAATTAACAATAACAAATGAAATATTACAAATATTATTTTTATTTTTATTGTGTCCAATTTGACACACGTCCGCGCTCATTTAAAAGCGTCGCGATACTGTACTCTATGTTAAATTAGAGTTAAAGCGTGCGCGTGCGCATTTGGCATTATGCTCATTAACAACTAAAATTTAGATAATTTCGGTCATTCATCATGTTGTTAGATCGTGTAGGTATATACCTATGTATATATATTATACACATTTGTAATAAATGGAATAGACTATGGATTTTTCTGATAAACGATTGGAGTAAGGAACGGGCTAAAATATTTATTTTGTATTTACAAATAGAAAACTCTGTGCCTTCTGTATAGAGGTTGATTGTTTTATGCAAATATAATTTATGAGTAACTATAAATGTATCATTATATCACAGATATTGGCGCCGTCGCGGCGCAACTGAAACGTATCTCATTGCACGTGAAGCTTGCTGATTCAAATTCCTATAAGATGAATGTTGGTATTTAAAATGAAGGATTTTTATTAACTTGGCCAATTTCACCGTTTGGGTTTCTTTATAAAAAATCCTGTTAACTCTCCTCATAATAGAAAATTTAGAGAAAAAAGGAGAGAAAATAGTGAAAATTCTTCGCGTTTGGCCCAAATTCAAGACATTCAGCGCTAAGTATTCGTATTAGTAAAGCGGGGAAATAAAAATAATTCATTTCCACCAAGTTTGGATCGAACCCAGAACCACCATGTTTATAGTCAGATGCTGCCTGCCCCATTGCGCCACGATGGCCCCACAATCTTGATGTACAATATTGCAAGGACTTCTGATTCTCATACTACGAGTTCCATAGCGTCACCCGCATAACTCAACGGTGGTCCTCCACTGTAATGTATGTACATATTATGTGGGCGTTAAAACAATTTAAATTGTATATCGAATATCGATATAGTCCCATACACTATTTTACTCTTTTATGTTTCAGAAACACGGTTGTACATCAGATGAATACATTAGCTTGACGATATTCATTACATGCCTTTTATAAGTGCAGTATATTCTGAGGCCAGTTATGGCACAGGGGCATAAGCGTGTGACTGTATGCGCGACAGGCTGTGATTTCGATTCCTACGCGAGGAAATAAATTAAAAATATTATATAATCATTAATAATTATAAAATTACTTCATTCTTGGTTTTTATGCACTATTAAGTTACTCTGAAGTACACAATTTAAAAATTGGATATTAAAAAAAGGCGGTCAAGGCAAAATTTTACCTATATAATTAATGATTTCACTTTTTTTTTTCGTTTTACCTATATATATAATTAATGATTCAGATGGATAATAATTGGTTAGCAAGTGACCTTTACAAGTTCTTATCCATGTACCAAAAATTAAGTAAAACATATGGTATCACTTATTTTACCTGTAAATGGAGAGATTGTCACTTATAAATTTAAAGTAAAATTATTTTTTGCCTTTTATGTCTTGCAAATTGCATGTAAAAAATATTTTCAAGATTAAAATCCGTTTCTAAATCATTGGAAATAAATAAAAAAGTATTTTTAGTAGTACGGGTATATAATAAAATGTTACTGTGAAAGCAATTATTTATTTCCGTTTCGCTACGTTAGACGTTTAATTTTTAATTATAATACATAAATAGACTATTTTGTGCTAAACTGCCTCACCTGAACCACCACAATTAAAGAATTGAACTGAATGTAACGCAGTGACAGTATCCAATGGTAGGATCACGAAATTGGTGAGCCATCATCACATTTCAAGTCTTCAGACCAACCCCGTATTCCCGACGAAAATAAAATATAAAAAACACTGGCTAGAAAAACCTTTAACTTTATAAAAAAAGAAGAAGCTAGTAAATAATCACACTATTGCAGAGTTCTCTTTTCGTAATCTCTTCCTCATTCAACAAATGCAGAAATCGCGGAGAGATAAAAAGAAATACTTGATATTGTTTTCCAAGGTAAAATGGAACATAATGAGCGGAACCTACCTGTTGCATTACCGTTATATGTCAATGTCAGGGTCGCTATTAGATTACGTACATGCTACGCGAATTGTTAAAGTGCTTGTATATTTTTCTTCAGTTTTATTTAATTTTTCAGTAATATTCTTTTTCTTTATTTTCACGACTCATATTGCTTTTTAAGATTTTAAAAAGGTGTTGCATTTCAACATACCCATGCACTTTTTATTAGCTAATATCTATGTGTACCCATTTATTCGTATACCTTCCTATATCATTAGTTACTGTACGCGAACGACATTGTTTATTGTATTTACAAGACAATTATAACGTGTTCACGAGTATATTAACATTGAGTTTACTATAACAATTAGTCCTGAATGACATTAGAACAAGTAAAGCAATCCTTTTGTCAGTTACTTACAGTATAGAGACGAAAGAATGCATATAGGTGTATATTAAGATAAAAATATTATGATACATTTTTTAGGTTAGTAGTCTTCTTACTAATTTATATGTTTATAGCAGATGTGAGGCCAGTCGTGGGGCATATGCACAAGCTCTTGTAATGCTAGCAAAGCACGGCGTTGAGTTCCGCGACTCAACACATGGACTATCCACACAAATAAAATTTTTCAACTGGAACCAGTAGTTCCTGTAATTTGTGAGTTTAACCAAACATGATATTAGTAGATATAAAAGAACAGTTTCAAAATCTCGACGAAGTTTACCAGCACCTTTAAGTTCAAATAGACAGTCCTGTGAAAAGATCAGTTCACCGGTACACAATGAGATACTTATTCAGATGCCTTCGAAATCACGTTAGTAAATATTATAAATAGATACCTCCAAGCTTAAACTGGTGGAAGAGTTTATATAACAGACTAATCTTGTTATAAATAAATGTTCTTTGAAACAAAATATAAACATACGAGTAGGTACGTCTCACCTTCTTCACGTAAACCATCTGCCGTGGACTGACGTAGATTTACGTCATATTGTGGCTATGTGCGTGCAAGATCACGTGACTCGAGTTAAATTCAATGCCAAAACAGACTAAATTATAATATCAACAATAACAAAAAAGTAAATGTACATATGTTAGGCATTTTATTTTTTAAGCCTTACGCATATGGTAAGGTAAGAATCAAGACTCTTTAGTCGTTTGGAACGTATGAGAGTTAGTTTACTAACTAATTTACTGGTTTTAGATATAACTTTACCTCCCAATTCTTTGTACAATTCTTTTTTTTACTCTTTTATTAATAAATTTCATTCA
>JAKRZM010001267.1:905561-991683 GCA_036379175.1 Heliconius cydno galanthus
AAAAAAAAAAAACTGCGCTCGCCAACACGCTTGCCCAGCGCGGCGAGTATGGGCATTTTCATCCCATGAGTGTCTGACATAAATATAGCCATACCCTAGTGTAATTGCGGCACTAATGTTTAATCTTTATGGATTACAGAGGTCAGACGGCAATCGCCTCGTTTTTAAATTAGTCCGAGGCAATCCATTTAATTGTACTCCAAAAAACAATTAATAAAGTTACTTACTTAGTATAATACATATTAAAATCTTTTACTTTATTAAAATCTTTCTTTAAATAATTATACTGAATTGAGTTATTTGGTTTTTATTAGAGTGTAATAAAAAATAAGTGGTTGTAGATACTAATACAAATATATAATCGATTTTTTAATTTCCCTATACTATGTTTTTTTTATGTTTTACATTTTTCCGATATTGCTAGGCAATATTGGATAAACGATATGAATGATAGTCTAAGTTGTACTTTTCGTTTAGAAATATCTTCAATTATACACAATATGATAGTATATAGTTGATCGAAGAGAAATAGATACAATTTTAGACAAGCATAGAAGTAATTTTGTTACAATTTAAATACATTGTAATATATAGACAGACGATCCTCTTTATAATATTATAACAGGGTTCAGTTAACACACGAATATAATAATACCCTCGAAAATTTGACACATGAATGACGGGTCAGAATGTTGAGCAGCAAATTGAATTAGGATTTCGTACATGAAATCTTTAGTTTCTACAGAGACTTGTATTTAGATAAGTTTAAATATATGAAGTAAGGTTAGAAGAACATATGAAAGACCTCCCGGACGCCCAAGGAAGAGCTGGTTGGATGTCGTGATGCAGGACATGAGAGCCAATGGTCTAACCACCGAGGACGCAAAAGACCGTGCAAAGTGGAGTAGGTTGAGTAGGAGAGCAGACCATAGCAATAGCCGGGATTGATGCCAGGAGGAAGACGTTAAAAAACATATGAAACATAATCTTTTATTAATAATGGCAATTATATGAGCAATTTAGAAAAAGCAAAAGTTTTTAGTTAGAAACTTAGAACGGGTGGCTTGTGGCTTTTAATGATATTTTTGAATTTCGATTATTACATTATATAAAAATATTTCCTTTATAAATTATAGGTTATTTTGTATATAGACATAATTGTTGTTAGTTTGTAAAAAGATTGTAAGTTGGAAAGACATTTAAAAAAAATTATAGAGCAGGTGTGTACATGTGAAGATGACTTGCAGTTTGTCTGGTTTGCTACACCGTCTATATACAGAATTGTAATAAGAATACAGAATTGCAATTGAAAATTCAAATCTAATAATTGCAACATTTGATATTTGTAGTTTAATCAAAATAGTGTACGTTAAGGTAAAGTATTTATTTTAAAACATACAAGCCATTTTATATTTTCATCATTCTTAGAATATTCTGTCATATTGATAATAAAGAATATCAAGGTAATTATTAGATATCTGTATTTCTAAACTATTCAATTATAAAGCTAAAGAGTGTATTTGAATGCTCTCATTCAACTACACTCTCTAGCTCTCATTTAGTGGTTCAAATTAGGGATATCGGAAGTTATTCGATAGTCCATTTACCAAGGAAGGCCATATAACATCACTTACGTTACCTCGGGCACTTAGAATGTGTGTCATACGCAACTATTCGTTATTTTTACTTGACGACGGGGACGAAACCACAAGAAATACTTAGCTTATATATACAGGCATAATTTTATATTCATAGCAACCCAAGGTAACAGGTAAAAACCACAAGAATCAAGAGATGAAATAAAACTAACTTTATAATATTATAGGCGCAAGGCGAAGAAGATATTTTAATAACCATAGGGTTTTAAAAATAGATATTCTGTTGGAACATAGTATTTTGAAACACTTACGCAGATGTAATTTGACATATTCCGAAAATACGTATATTTAAAATTAACTTTACATGTGTTTTTTTTATTTTTCACGCCATATCCCGCACAAAACAAACAGGGTAGGTTAACGACGAACGTATAGTGTTAAGACACTCCGCCTCATTTTGAGTTCTGCACTCATTTTGAGTTCAACCATTTTTCGAGACAGCGCATATTAAGTGGCGACTGGCGGTACTTTTGTCTACTAGAGGTGGAAATAAATTAAATATAATCAGTAATAAATTAAATATAGTAAGTAATAGGAACTCAATAACTTCTCTATATTAATATTATTAAATATTTAACATCTACAGTAATTATTTAAGCATAAACGAAATTTTACAACTATTTCATATCATAATTTTCGTATTTTATAAAATGTTCTAGTAAATTTATACGTTACATTGTATTCACGGTAAGCACCATAAGGCTTTGTCCACGACTCATGAATTATGTAAATATGTGATAGTTTATCAGCAAGGGCCAAGGTTTCCAATGTCAGTATAATCCTTAGCTGCTACCTGATATTTATGATTTAATGTTTATAAATATATCGTCTTGGTTTGTTACAGTTATTTATGTTAATTGTGTTATTAAAAAAAATAATGATTTACAAGAATGTCTTCAAAATTAAAATTAATTAAATAGAAAAAAAAAAATATCGAAACTTATAGATATTGGGTAAATAGATTAAATGATTTAAAAATAAATACATATTGATATAGTTCGTGATATAATCGTGATAGTTTTTACATTGAATTTCATAAATAATTATATTGTTAATAATTAATTTTGAGAAAATTTAAGAATTATATTGAAATATATACTATAGGGGCAAAAATTTAAATTTATATAATCCGTGAGCGCTCATCTTGATTTTTCGATAGCCATAAATTATTCGGTCATGAAAAAAGGAGCAATAAATTTTGTGATGATTTAAACTGCACTTAATATTCTCATCGTAAACACATTGCCGTAAAAGAATTTGTCTATTTCGGTAACAAAGCCAAAAATATATATGAAATATCGATATAAAAATATTTTACCGTTAATCCAGGCTTAAGATGTAGTGTGGGCATGGGTGCTAAAAGAATTTATTAACCACTTCACTATGCATTTACAAAATATAAAAACAAATGTCTTTTTCATTAAAACCTTACAGAAAAACGGGCGCGAAAAATCGGTATCATCCGACGCATGTTCCGATTGAATGTTTTGGTCGGGGAGAGTCGGCTATATCCCAGAGTATCGACTTTTAAATTTTGTCACCAGCGCCATCTTGTACTGTAATATACAACAACTTTGCAAACATTTTTCGGTGTTGCTACTATAAAAAAATGTTTGATTTTAATTTATATATTTTAGTAATCATATATGTTTTATTATTTAATAATAACAATAAAATATACTTCATTAAAAACAATAAAACGCTTACCATTATTTTATATTCATAAAAAATACTGCCATCTAGTTGAAAATGAACACACTAAAGTATATTTTAACTTGCAACAGTATCAAACGGACTGACCAATCAGCAGGGACAATTTTTTACGCATGCGTATTGGAGGGAAGTGTTTTGAATGAAAATATAACAATCAGTAGGTTGGTAAACGTTCATACTGTTGCTACGTACAACTTCATTTCTTCTTAAACAGATTTGCGAAAATCTTATCTGTTAGCCACCTACACGGGTTATAAATAAACTTTCGTGTTAAGTGCATACCGTGGTTGGATTTTCAGGAAAATGACTAACGCACCTGTTAAAAAAGTCCCCATCCATTTACAGGTACGTAACGGTTTCGCACTACTTGTTGTTTTTGCGTTAGTTTTATATTTTTTCGCCCTTACAATATTCGTAGGTATATAATATTGTATTTGAAAATTTACTTTAAATGATATTTGCTTTATTATGTAGAAGCTCTGTGTGAACAATACGTCCGGCTTAAATTATTAGTGTCGGGAGAATAGTGACCCAATTTCATATGAAATTAGGTTGCCCGCCGGGGTGTTGGCACGCGCCATTTAAATTTTATTTTAATTAAGTCTTATTCTTTACTTTTAGTTAATAAAAACAAAATGTATATTAGGCAACGATGTTAAAATATTTACACGAACATTTTCTTATCAGTAGTTTATTTCATTTCACTTATCGCGTTTACGTTATTATAATATCACAAAATAACAATTCACAGTTATAAATTACTAAATAAAGATAATAAGTTTTACTATTAACGCTAAATGTAGGTGTTTTAAAAATAATATGACACAAATTGAGTAATTTTTTCGTGTGGCCACACGGTCCGTTGGTTTTGGTAACAACTAACGATGTTATAATTATTTTTATCTTGCCATTCTAATTTACGTTGTTATAAAAACAACGTGTTGAATAAATTAGTCAGAGTAAATAATTTTTCATTCATTAATCTTAAATTTGCATTATATTTTTTTATAACATATAAAAAGAAAACTCAAGAGATAAGATAAATAAGTAATATTTGACCTATTCTATTCTATAGAATTTAATATAAAAACAAAAAATGAACACTTTAAATGTCCAGGGTGTGGGTGAACGACCCCACAACTCACCCAAGGGTCTAGGTTGGCAACAGAACGTGACATGCGCAATGAACCTACGCTTAGAGTAGATCGTACAAATGTGAGATAAAACAGGATTAGCTTTCATTGGAGGCTGTTTGCTTTGCTACCATAGTGCTAAAATCACATTTGTTATATATAAATGGTATTTTAAATATCATATAATACATAGAAAATAGTTTTTGTAAGAAATTTATACTGCTGTATAGTTATTTTCTATAATATTATAAAACAAATCTAAATATATAATGTTAGGCAAACAAGATAAGAAGGTGCCCTGCATAATGGTAAGTCGATATTACTATTTATTAGCTTTGCTTACTTAAGCTTCTAAAACTATACACGTTTATGAAAGCTCGCGTGAAAGGGAGATAATACGGGAGGAATATTTTGCTGCACGGACTTACACCAGAATTGTTTTTTATTTTGAGAATTTCATATATTTATAAATTAATTTTAGTACTAATTATAAGTTATTTCAAGCATCATCGATGCAACTTCTTTTGCGTGAGCCGCAAAAAAAGCACTCCTTTTTCCTTTCCTGTGGAAATTTTCGGAAATCGTCTCTTATGTCTCCGTCATACGCCCCAAGTTACCGACCTACATGCCAAATTTCAGCTTTCTACGTCGTCTAGTAATTTCGGCTGTTTGTTGTTTTTCACTCACTCAAAAAAAAATAAGAAATTGGGATAATCGTTCAAAAATAAAATCTCTTCAGTCTAAATACGTATATCGATGATGCTTAAAAAATACTACGTTGTAGATTTTTTTTCTTGGAACCTGTTATGCGGCGACATTTTATTATTACATACAACTATTACCTTACTTCCTCCGAAAGATTGAAAGTAATTAGTTAATAACGTTTTAATTTGTTTATATTGCTTAAAAATATCAAATATACATTATAATTATAGTCTCGTTAATTCATAATTGATTATAGATATTAAAATTATAAATATTCTTTAAACAATGTTAGCAAAATTATAATAGCATCTATCAAAAATTTTAAACTGATCTATCTTTTATTGTCTTTTTAGCTTATCCATAATATCTTTGTTTTCGACAAGAGGGTAATAAAAATGAAAATAGCGACTGTTACTGCATTGGTTATGGGTTTCCCGGTTTGGTTAGTCACGACGCAATTCCGGTCCACCTGTCCCCCAAATTATTATGTTCCCTAAATTAACAGTCGTCGCCGCCCTAAAACTAGGTTTTTGCGCATTAGGCACTTTCGAAAATATCGTAAAATTACGTCTGCGCATCCGTCTTCAGCTAACTGCAGGACCGCCATGACAGTCATTGGCCGTTCTTTACCGATATTGAAGATTAAAGTGACATAGTGACTAGGTTCTTTCTTCCTACCAACGTGATATCTATCTAATGATCGCCTGCAGTTAAAGAGAAAGAAGAGCGTGCCTTCTATGACTTTTTTCACTACATATTTCCATTTCTATCTTTCGTAGTTTCTACCGTTAAGTAAACAGGGGCAGTTATTTTCTGCGCCTGTCGAAATTTTGAAAAATTCTCCACCCCAAGAATCAACATGCCAAATTTCTTTAATTTCTACTCTTAAAATGTTAAAAATCAATAGAAGCTTGAACAAATATTATTTAATTGTATTCAGTTTTACGCATCGCGTAACAAAACACTGGTTCCCGACGATAACTTACGCTTTCCTTGGAAAGTTTCCCAGGTGAAATACTATATGATAACCATCTGTGAGGGGAATAATAATGCAATAGTTAAAGTTCCTTAATTAATTTATGAAGTCAAGTTTAATTGGCGGCGCTTTTTGTGACTAACGGTAAAATTTATTATAGAGGAAAAGATTGTTTATCAGATAATAATTATTATAAGGTTTAAGTATGTTTATGTTGTTGGCATCATAGTGGCGTAACATTGTAAGCGTAAGGAACGTAAAAAGTAGTGTCGCGGCTTTTCGTTTTACTCAGAAGCGTGGAGAATAACGTGGTGATCAATGAGGAGTTTACGTTGTTTAGTGGTAGGTGGTTCTTCGTTTGAACTTTGAAATGTAAAATCTATTTTTTTTTCTGGTGTAGAAATTTAAAAAACCCTTCCTTAGTGCTCCTCCACATGGAGAGTGTAAGAAGGTTCCCTACCTTCCTCCATGCGGCCTTTTAGCGTTCTGCACCGTAGTTTCGACGCTATTAACGAGGATAGTAACGGAACAGTTTTACATAATTATATAAATTAACATAACAAGTGGAATGCTAATTGATTTAAATCATATTTTTCATAATTGTTGCGTTAGTAGTATTTAGTTAGTTAGAATTAAAAAGAAATCATATTATCATATTTTGAAGTATTTTAAAATTTAACAAAATTTTGTAGAACATTTAATATGGCGAGCCCAGTCGTGGCGCACAAGTGTGTGACTGTAAATGCGACAGGTTGCGGAATCAATTTGCACTTGACGAAATTAAGTATTTATTTAAATTTATATTTTAATTTCTTCGTCCGATGTCGAGGCAAAGCGTGGCGTTGAGTACCGCCATTTAACACGCACTCCTTTAGAATCCAGCAAAAAATGGGAAACGGAGTGTCTTAACACTAGGTTCCCACTGCCTACCCTGCTCTTTTATTTAATATCGTAGATGATTTTATTTAATATCACACATGGCAAACAAAACTTCACGCATTATCAATAAAAAAAGACAAAAGCTCTTAACATTTTACCCAAGTACTAAATATGTATAGGGACTGGGGTGAGGACGGTCTGGTGCAAAAATATTTTGCCTCAAGCTATCAAACACTTCCGTTTTAGCAGAAGGGGATTCGAAGGTCGTATGACACACTCAGCTGACAATTTTCATTAACTAATAGTAGGTATCTATTTTATAACTATAGATTAGACTATTCTGCTGCTATTAAACTATTGACTTTTGTTAGTGTGATAGACAGATATTAACTAGAAATACTTGTTTAAAGTAAACTAGTAAATCTTTAGCTGAACCTAAGATTTTCTTTTTTCTTTTTCTACATAGTTAAAAATAGAATATATTCACAAAATATCTATCTCTAAGGATAGATATTTCCCCAAGTGAGATTTGAACTCACAAATTACACGCTCACGTAGACAAAATGCCACTGTGCTATAATAGTGTTTTTAAAAAAATATTTTTTTTTTAGCTTCACATTGTATCTCGCAGCTTAAATTTATGCTTACTTATTATGCTTCCCTTTTTTCCATAATATGTAAACGTTGATACATTATTTTTAATCTGTTATTTTGGAGCCAGTGCCAATAAACTTAGTAAATTTCTTATGAAATAAATTATTTTTATTAGTTTTATTCGGCTTAACCTTAGGTAATTTCAATTTGATAACCTTTTCAAAATCAGTTAAAAACAAAAGACTACCAGCAAGATTTAGAACTTTGCACATTTTTAATAACCAAAGAAACGAAATCGACTTTCAAAGTAACCCTAAATCTATTTTAACCGCGGAGGGCCTCTCCCTTACAAAGGGCCGTAACAATGATTTATGTTAAAGTGTTAAACCCAATCTTCACTCGCATCAATATTAACCGCTTCCATGAAATAGTTAAAGTATGGCCGTGGAAGGAAGTTTTTAAACAGTATTAACTAGAACAACTAGATGTATCCTAATACAATTTTGTATGCTCAATTACTGGGAAAACGGGTGATGCGTATGGCGGAGTCGATGCTCTTAAATAATTGTATGTGTTTATCATTGAAAAAAAAATATTTTAGTTAGATAAAAGCTAGATTAGTTGGTAGTATAGTAGGTTAGGGATTACAGAAGTTCTTTTTTTGTATCTTCACGCTTTTTCACGCATATGGCGGAAGCGACGTGGCTTTGATGTTTTTTTATGGAAAGAGACACGGCAAACGAGCGTACGGTTCACCTGTCGGTAAGTGATCACCGCCACCCACGAACCCATGTAACACCAGAGGAGCTACAGGTGCGTTACCGGCTTTTAAAAAAAAATCACTAATTGAATCCACAACTAACGTGTTTGCAATTGGATGATGTGCCACTGCAACCCTACCGCCTTTTATATTTATTTTTCATGAATATTTTGCGCCTAGTCTGAATTGTCCATTTTATTTCGAAAGTGAAGAGTTTCATATAGCCATCAGCAAAGTATAAAAGCACACAAAGTACTACTTGTAATGTTTAAACTGTACTAAAACATATGTGTAAAAATTCTACGCACAATATATCTGAAGGAACCCAAGTGGCAATCTCAGTATAAGTGAGATTGCGGGAAAGGGGTAGAAAATAGTAATGTTAGACCTCTTGCGGTGTATCGATTTTGTTTATAACCGCATTGTTATTTAATATTTATTTTATTGTTGATTGAAGTTTTCTAATTTCTTCATTATATATGAAATAACTTTCTTATTTTTTAATAGTATAATATAATTGGAATAAAAAGTAAAACAAAGAAATAATTGTAATGATTACAATTATGTACATATATTTCTTTGCTGTAAAGTAAAATATTTGACTCGACGAAGTTTAATAAACATAATAAATTATAATTAAAGTATTGAGAAATTCGTATTATTACTTAGCAATGTATATGTTTTTTTAAATTTTTGTACTTATTTTCTAATCTCGATTTGCCTAATAATCCCAGATTCCTTATTTTAAATAATTGAAGTGATAAGAAAATGATTGCTTTTAATTTTATTATGCTTTTTTATTCTACTTAAATAAGTATAATATATGCTATCACAAACCCCACTTTGCGTAACAATTATTAATGAGCATCTATAATGCAAAAAAAGCGATTTGTTTACCACAAGTAGGTAACTATAGAAACTGCATTAAACTTATAACACTAGAGACAATATGTAAAGAACATCTGGGGCTTCTGGTGTGAAATAATATATGTAACCCAACCTTGACCTTAAAAGATAAAGAACTCGTTATAAGAAATAGATTAAATAATATTCTGTATTTTATACTGTATAAATAAATATTTATGCAAATATTTGGATATATAATTCAATTTAAGAAATCTTAACCGTCTTTAAATACCTCACAAACTAGATCTGTAAAGAATTTTAAAGAAACATCACAACGTACGCAAGTATTTCAGTTGGGCTCTTTCTACCATAGAATAGATGTAGTATTTTTCATATTTATATATATTAATTTTATTAACTTTTCTCCATAAGCTTAACATCCCATTTTAAATTGGTATTCTATTCATGAGATGATGGAAGTTCGCTTGTATAGCATAGACACCGCCTATGAGCTATGGGGAAGGGGGGATGGCTTCAATAAGAGCAGTGCAATGTGCTTTTGCGTTTTATTGATTTTTTCCCATGCCACTATTGCTGTGATGTTTAATATGTTGTTGGATGAAGATGATATTTGTGTATTTTTTATTAAATGAAAAGGAATATCTGAGTTAGGGTTTTATATAAGTGTTTAGGGATGGATATATATTCTCGTAAAGATATAAGTACGACTTAGAAATGTATAGCGAAACTGTCTTTCTGAGCGGTTGTAAATTCCTGAAGGAAATTACTGATATTTTTGTATACCTACCGCTTGACAATTCGAAAATTATATACAAAATTCACTTTATACAATAATTATAATTTAAGAATCAAGTAGATTAATTAAAATATTATTTCATTATATAAACATTACCAACTGAAAAGTAGTCATATGAATGCATTTTATATCCAAGCCATATTTGTAGTTAAAATAATAATTAAATATCAATACATATTTACTATTAATATTTGCTTAGACGGCTGTCGTGGATAAATTGCTTGCCTAAGGTTGTACTGTGCCACATAAATATTTGTCTATTTCATTTAGTCGTTGAATGTAAATTTCTATATGACTTTTCTTCAAATAATATTTATTTTTAGAATATTATAACATTCTTAACATTTTCCATCATGTCGACTATGCACGGTCTATAACACTTTCTTTACAAAGTAAAAAGCTGGAGGCTGCAGTCTTTAGAGTAAAACTTTCTTTTGTCATCTCGGTTTGTAATTTTCTTGCGCCGCCGTTAGCGGCGTGTTAATTGTAAAAACGTTTTGCGAGTCCATTATTAATTTACTAGAAAACTTTTAATATCTATATCGATTAACTAACTGATTGATGAAGTCAGTATCTTTATTAATAAGCTTATTAGAAAAACAAAAAATTATAATAAAAAAATGTAATATAAGATTTATTGATTTTGTATTCTGTATCCCGCGAGATATAAGGACGTTTCAGATGCGTTGTTCAGTTTTTTAGAACTTTACTTTAGAAAAACCAAATTTAATCTATTGAAAATTATTTTTAATTCGTCGTTTTAGTAAGAAAGCGTAGCGTTGAGTCGCCATTCAACACATAGTATGGAATTCAGATGGGAAACGAAGAACGAATACTGACGTTAGTCTCTTTCTATCTAACCTAATAATGTATGAAATTAAAAAAAAATATGTAGAAACTACAAATTACAATCTAATTCACATCTTATTTTAAACAAATTTTATACAAGTTTTACAGATATGTTATCAGTTCCAGAAACAAGTTTATCTCACGTTCATCCCGACTATACGATGACTCAAGAACTGATATTCTATCGATAACCTTTGGATGCGAGCCGCGAAATCGATTACAATATGATATGCAATGTATTGGACTAAGTAGTCTTCTTTACGACAAAACGATACAGATATAGAAAAGGTGGTTAATTCAAACTTTACTTATTAGTTACTTATATCAGTTTTTGATTGATTTGATCACGCTAATCTCAGGAACTGCTAGTTTGTATTGAAAAACATATTTTTGTGTTGGTTTTTTTAAGAATACATGATATTTCGTTAACAGTTTTAGTGCACTACTGTACCTGCGGTATAAGTTACTTCAGACACTTCGAATGGATAGTTTTTCAGATAAAAATCTTTTGGTACTAACAAAAGTTATTTATTAATTGAAAAGATATTTTAATTTAATCATACTAATGCTGGAGATGTATATCCAGTAGTATGCCGATACGCATATATGTTACGTCCTATTCCTGCCATTCACCTTTAGTCCCCTCTCGTTTTATCACTTTAATCACTTAATATATTCAATTCACATATCTAAAAACGGAGACACCGTTTATTCAGGCTGTTTATTAAACTTAACCTATTTTTTATTAACATAATAAATTAATTTTCATCTTAGAATTGTACCATGAAATTTACACTTTTATTGACAATAATTTTGAACGTTCATTTATTACTACCAAAAAATTAAATTTTCATTTTGTGTAAAATAATAAATATTTTATAATTTAGAAGTCTAGTAAAAGTAATTCAAAACTGCTTGTTACACTACTGCAGACGACAGCACGGAACTATTGTTACAGAAAATCTCCCAAACAATGAATGCTATAGATTTTACATATTGTGCAAGTCTTATGTGTGTACATACTTTCTCTCTTATTTTTTATCTATCTTTCCTGTATCTATACAACAGATTTACACTGTGATGTAAGATGTGAAAATACGTAGGAGTAGAGAAAGCGAGCATCAAAAATCAATAGCGGCTCCACTTCTCATCTGAACATGCTTTATCAGTTATCTGGTAAACTGGATTAATATACGAGTATGTAGATTAATGACGGCATAATGGTATATTATGTTATTTATTATGTTTTAGTGCCATTAGTTTAAATAAATAAAAAGTTTTTTTTTTAATTTCGCTATCTATGTTTTATCTCAAAAACCCGGCGTTGAGCTCAGCCACTCAACACGCTATGCGTAGAAAAAGAAAGTGGTGAATGGAGTATTTTATGACTAGGTTTTCATTTAATTTCACGCATTGCCGACAGTAAATACAAGACAATTCTTATTATTTTAAAATTTTCGCAATCATAAGCTCGACTTTCAAATTGTAACTAGACCCACCGAGTTTGCTGCCAGACACTTCTTAACTGCGGCGCAGCGACTCGATGGCACCTAAATTATTATTTTACTTAATACCTACCCCCTACACCCCCTCTAGCATCTATGGCTATGACAAATGTCAACATGACGTCATTATCCTGTACTTCAGGGGTATCCTATATGAAACTTGTCTTTCAGTAGGTACTAGAATTTTTAAATGATTAAAGCTTCTATTAAGTTACACGTTACTTAATGGATTGAAGGGTGTCTGCGGAGATAACAAGATGAGACGTGGGGACGGTTTATATGGAACTTTAATATAATTTGATACAATAAAATTGTTTGAGACCAGTCCTGGCTCAGAGGCATCGTGTGAATGGTAGCTTGTGGATTCGGTTCCCGCTCGAGTAGAAATATTTAATATTTTCATTTCTTCGTTCTGGTGTGGAGGTAAAGCGCGGCGTTGAGTTGCGTCACTCAACACGCACGCACTCAGCACGATCACACTTTTTTTACTTAATTCTTTTTAAACGATTTCGGTTGTGGTTTTCGCCTTAACTAAACTAATTTTTTTAGTACTTATAGTTTTATAGAACGATTTACTTATAAACATGTAGTTGTTACTTTCAGTCTTATATAAACTGCGTTAAATTAAATAGACCATATTTACATACAATGTATAACAGTAATTAATTATTGTTTATATTCCAAAAATACATTTTAATATTCGTAAACGCGTAATTTCAGTTAAGAGGCCGTCATGGCGCAGTGATACTGTTAACGCGACGATCGTGGGTTCTATTCCCACTCAGTGAAATTAATTAAATAATTTTCATCTCATTCTGGTAAGAAAACAATGCGCGACTTTGGGTTCCGCCACTAACCTAACACAAAAATAAGACGGGAGAGGGAAACCTTTATTAATGGGGTACAGTACAGTATAGCTCTTTTTTATACAAATATTTTATAATTTTAAAACTCAAAATTAATCTACTCTTATATATTTATATTTATCTCAATTATAAGAGCTATCATCCACAGCATCAATTAATCAGCAATGCTATTTATATTTATATAACGCATAGAAACCACTCAACACACAAAGCTATAATACTTTAGTAGAATAAACAAATATTGGACAACCGACAAACATTACGACACCGCTAACCCACTTCTCAGTATTTGCACCTCTTCACTTCAGATAAGATTGGCTTTAGAGTCATCTTTAATCTCATAACGTTTTCAATACATATGGGTTAATGCTTTTTGCTGAAAAGATAAACATATAATATAATAATATGTATAGAAGTAAAAAAATATATGTTATAGGTGTTTAGAAATAGTAAAATGTTTATATTATTGATATTTTAAATACATATTTTGATACAATTAAAATGGATGGATGGAAGCAAAAGTATAATTTGACATATATAGCATATGGTACCGAAAAAAAATATACATATATGGTTTTCGAAATCAACCAAAATTGTTACAATTACATTGAATTGGTATTAGTTAAGCTCAATTGAAAAATAAACCAATAGGTCCAAAAGAATATAGGTTCGAACGTTACGCAAAATGCTAACTAAAATATAGATACGTCATCAAGATAAGAAAAGTTGACTCACCAGGGGTGAATACTAACAACCATTGCGGATATAGTGTTCTTATACATTACCTAAATGACTGCAATACGAGGGTTGGATCGTTGCCAGGCTGTAAGGAAGTATAACAGCATTACGAATTTTGTTTATGGTATAGAAGGAAATGTGTTGAGTAAGGAGAAAATTATATAATCGATGGTATTATTAATACAGATAACATTTTTATAATTATTGGTGGTACTTAAAATTGTTATCGCAGACCATTTGTTTTAGTTTAACACTGTATCCTGCACATAGCAGGGTAAGAAGAGAGAAAGTGGGAACCTAGTGTTAAGACACTCTGTTCCCATTAAGACACTTCCGTTCCCTACTTTCCACAATCCTGGATGCATTGCTTGTTGAATGGCGGAACTCAAGGCCATGCTTTGCCTAGTTACCAGAGCGAGGAAATGAAAATATAAAATGTTTCATTTTCTCGAGTGGGATTCGAACCCACAGCCATTCGCATTTACAGTCACACACTTTGCGCCACGAATGGCCTCCAATCCCTTTACCATATCCATTTATTTATATTTGTATTCACGTACAAAGCTATGCACATGAATACAAACGTAACGACCAGTGTGCTACATTGTAACCCGACCTTGCAATTCATTACTTTAATAGGCTAATCTTTATCCCAGTTGAATTATTTTGTGTCTATTGTACAATACAAACATCAATGTATATGGTGAATACTTTTAATTTTTATTTACTTTGCTGTTTGTTTGTTTATAAACGCATATAGCTAGAGGGAACTTTGGAACCTATTGTTTAGATACTTCGTTCCCATTAAGACACCTCTGTTCCCTAATTTGCATCGATCTTCTGAGGCATTGTGTGTTAAGTTGAGTGGGAAATTGAAAATAGTAAATAATTCCTTTTCTTCCAGTGGGAATCGAATCCACAACTTGTCGCGGCCTTTTATTTAGCTTCTTTTAATTTAGGAAACATTAAGTTTTGCAAAGACATGCAAAAATATAACTACAAAGGAAGTTTGTAAGAAATATAGTTTTTAGTGTGAAATGAAGAATTATAGCTCAATACAACTACAATTATAGATTTTTTATAGTTATTTATAATATATAAATAGCTTAAGTAGTAAACTATAGGACATTATATTCCTGCGAAGGTTACAAGTTTATATGTTACTCCGAAGAAAACATATGTTTATGTTAAATATACCGATTTTAAATTTAACCAAACGGAATATCATTTCCAAACGCGACGGAGGCATTGAGTAATTACTGACTGTATATCTACTTACAAAGATAGTTGTAGGACTGATTCCCACTAGGAGAATGCTTGTGTTTAAAAAAACTGTAAACGCGACCGTTATGGGTTCGATTCACACCCAGGGAATTAAATATGTAATATTTTCATTTTCTCACTCTGGTAGTTAGGCAAAGTGCGGCGTTCAGGGCCTCAAGAACTCTGCGGAAAGTGGGAAACGGAAGTATTAACACTATATTCCCTCTGCCTACCCTGCTATGTGTAGGATACAGTGTGAACCTTAAAAAATGAATAAGAACTCTTTTGTTTTATTGTTTTTTAATATCTTTAATATTGTATAGGCTATCTGTTATAAACTGACCGCTGATGATATTAAAATTGACAGAGGTCCTGTTAAAAATGAGACCTAAGAATTTGACATTAGGTACTCTCGTCAGAATGAAAGTTTTTGCCACATGAATTAATTCTAATTGATTTCTTTTACATCACATCAGCTTAGATGAGTAGTCGGCCTCTTTTCCAACTAGTCGGTTAGTCGGCCAAAGTCATAATCGAAACATCTCTATTTTATATACCTACAGATCTTTCATATATTTCTAAACTAGTTAATATTAGTGACATAACTCCTTCTTTCTTTCTTCTTTCCTTTTTTTATCGATGAATTTGCAGAGAAATTCATTCTTGGCTCTACCGAGTGAAATTCCAATTAAGTAGATAAGTTGGTCCAGCATTTTGTTCTGATATCAAGCTAGACCAGCTTGTGTACACCCACCCTTACCGAAGCGTAACTCTACCACAGCTTTTAGCAATATAAACAGCGAAACTCGGCGAGCTCGCCCGGTCGCCCGGTCGAGAGTCACTGGAATGAAAATGCTTCATTTTAATTAGAAACCTCGCCGCGAATACGATTCAATTTTGTAAAGAAATATACTTTATTGTTTTGCTAATAAGCATTTAATTGTTTTACTTTATAATTATTTACGCAATGGATATTTATTGAAATAAAAGGTTGTTAATATTATAAAATTTTTGAGATGAAAAATATTATAAATATCATATTCTTATAGCAGGGTAGTCAGAAGGTATTTAAATGAATTACTTCTAATGACACTCGGTTTCTCAATTTTCACCCGAATCAAATTAAAATAACCCATTCACTGGAATGAAATCGAACCTACAAGTGTCGTTTTTACAATCCGACTCTGCCGCTGTGCCACGACGGCGTCGATATTTTTTTATATTTAAGCGTTATAGGAAATACACTAAAGCTTGAGATGGACCAAATAATCAATTTGAAATACGAAATTGCATACTTTTTCAAGTCAAGATTTACATAAAAAAGTTCGTAGCCTTGCAAGTAGTTAAAAACAACTCTAGAGCTTTATTATCGAAGAATATGAAACTAAAAAAAAAATTTTCGAAGTATTGCTAATAAGCTTCATTTCGCATGTTAATACTAATGCAAAAAGTAATTAAATGTTGCGTGGGAATCAGTCATAATTTGCAAGATGCGGTGTCACAAGTATATACGGTGACGTAATCATGTAAATGTATGTAACACTTGAAACTTGAAAATTACAGTGGTATTCGATATTTCGAGTTATATAAAAAAAAATAATTATTATATTCAATATTTTCTTTACTTCAACTGATAATCTCATTAATTTAAATGAAAAATACTTTATAATATAAAAGTGAGGAACGGAGGACTTAACACTAGGTTCTCTCTGCCTACACAGCTACGTGCGGGATACAGTGTGAAATGGAAAAAAAACTATTAATAAACCCTATGGTATTATTAAAACTTTTTTCATTCTTTTGAATCTAGTAATATACTACTTTAGTGGTATTAAACCATTAGTTTTTTAAAAGAACCAACCCGTAAAAATTACTTGCTACATATTGTCTAAACTGTCTACACATGCTCTATACGAAGCAGATGTTTGTTAACATAATAACAATTTAAAGTTCACCCCGCTATTAGTTCTCAAACGATTCTTACAAAAAAGATGTACATTATACCTAATTAATATACAGCCAGTTTTTCTATAGATCATTGTAAACGCCATAGATCAAAGACCTCGTAGTGTCAGAGAAATGGGTTCATAGTGATGGGAAATAAACATTTCCTTTCTAGATACGTCAATTGTATTGCTAATATTGTGTGAATATTTGTCTAGTAATTATTAGTCGTAGTGGCGGAGAAGGAAAGCGTCTTTTTGCAATTGTGGGTGTGAGTTCGATCTCCACTCAGAAAATTTAATCATCATTTTCTGTCTTGNGATGAGTAGTCGACCTCTTTTCCAACTAATCGGTTAGTCGGCCAAAGTCATAATCGAAACATCTCTATTTTATATACCTACAGATCTTTCATATATTTCTAAACTAGTTAATATTAGTGACATAACAACTTCTTTCTTTCTTCTTTCCTTTTTTTATCGATGAATTTGCAGAGAAATTCATTCTTGGCTCTACCGAGTGAAATTCCAATTAAGTAGATAAGTTGGTCCAGTATTTTATTCTGATATCAAGCTAGACCAGCTTGTGTACACCCACCCTTACCGAAGAGTACCTTACCACAGCTTTTAGCAATATAAACAGCGAAATTCTGCAAACTGTCCCGGTCGCCCGGTCGAGAGTCACTGGAATGAAAATGCTTCATTTTAATTAGAAACCTCGCCGCGAATACGATTTAATTTTGTAAAGAAATATACTTTATTGTTTTACTAATAAGCATTTAATTGTTTTACTTTATAATTAATTATGCAATAGTCATTTATTGAAATAAAAGGTTGTTAATATTATAAAATTTTTGATATGAAAAACATTATAAATATCATATTTTTCATGTGAAATACCTCGCGATAAACCTGTATCGCAGGTATAGCAGGGTAGTCAGAAGGTATTTAACTGAATTACTTCTAATGACACTCGGTTTCTCAGTTTTCACCCGATTCGAATTAAAATAACCCCATTCACTGGAGTGACACCACACAAGTGTCGTTTTTACAATCAGACACTGCCACGACGGCGTCGGTTTTTTTTATTATTGCCGCTATAAGAAATACACTGAAGTTTATGTTATATTAGATACGATTCGTACTTAGATGGGCCAAATTCAATTAGAAATTTTAAATTGTTTACCTTTTATTGTGATTTATAAAGAATTAAACTTCTTTTAAATAATATATATGGTCAAGATTTACTTAAAATTTTCGTAACTCTGCAAATACAAACAACTACAGACGACTCTTATTGTTCTCTAGAGCTTTATTTTCAAAGAATATGAAATTAAAAACAAAATTTTCGAAGTATTGCTAATAAGCTTCATTTCGCATGTTCATACTAATGCAAAAAGTAATTAAATGTTGCGTGGGAATCAGTCATAATTTGCAAGATGCGCTGTCACAATATATACGGTGACGTAATCATGTAAATATATGTAACACTTGAAACTTGAAAATTACAGTGGTATTCGATATTTCGAGTTATATAAAAAAATAATTATTATTATATTCAATATTTTCTTTACTTGAACTGATAATCTCAATAATTTAAATGAAAAATACTTTATAATATAAAAGTGAGGAACGGAGGACTTAACAACACACTAGGTTCCCTCTGCCTACACAGCTACGTGCGGGATACAGCGTGAAATGGAAAAAAAACTATTAATAAACCCTACGGTATTATTAAAACTTTTTTCATTCTTTTGAATCTAGTAATATACTACTCTAGTGGTATTAAACCATTAGTTTTTTAAAAGAACCAACCCGTAAAAATTACTTGCTACATATTGTCTAAACTGTCTACACATGCTCTATACGAAGCAGATGTTTGTTAACATAATAACAATTTAAAGTTCACCCCGCTATTAGTTCTCAAACGATTCTTACAAAAAAGATGTACATTATACCTAATTAATATACAGCCAGTTTTTCTATAGATCATTGTAAACGCCATAGATCAAAGACCTCGTAGTGTCAGAGAAATGGGTTCATAGTGATGGGAAATAAACATTTCCTTTCTAGATACGTCAATTGTATTGCTAATATTGTGTGAATATTTGTCTAGTAATTATTAGTCGTAGTGGCGGAGAAGGAAAGCGTCTTTTTGCAATTGTGGGTGTGAGTTCGATCTCCACTCAGAAAATTTAATCATCATTTTCTGTCTTGGTAAATGACAAAATTGTAGCAAGTTCTGCCACTCAACACGTTATTTCAAATTCTGACGGATAGTGAAGAGCCGAGTGTCTCGACACTAAGTATTGTATTTATTCTACCACTCTATGCAGACTTACTAACATAGATCAAAGAATTTGACACATTCCTTCATTTCCTTAGGTAAATTTAACTTAACTTTCTACTCATTAAAATACAAATTAAAACACATAGCGGAACCCAACGCCGCACACATTTAATCTACATCACGACTGCATCAACGGCAAGAACAACTACAGACAGCGTAATATGCAATTACAATTATGCCGTAATTACTTGTTTTCTCTGCCATTGTCACAGTTTCATTCTTACGTGTCTAATGTTTTTGACGTGCTATGATTAATGTTTTTATTCTCTTTTTCCGATATAGAAAGCTAACTATTATATGTTTTCTTTAATTTTACTTGATATAATATTGATGTGTGAATTATATATAGATTCTGTCGTTGTGCAATTTGTTAGTGATGTGCTTGTAATGTGAGTTCAATTCTCATCTAAGAAATTAGGTTTTTTTAGTGACGTACGGTTTTTTATCTTATTATTATTTTGTCTTCAATAATAAGGAATATTACTAAGGAATTAAATTTAAGAATAGGTATCGATGTTGCTAAGAAGAGTAGACAGAGAGAAACAGCCTTTGCATCGCGAAACTAGATAACGTTTCTTCTCTTTCTTTTTATCTTTTTAATAAACGACCATTTTAAATTGTAATATTAAATGAACCTAATGATATTAACCAATCTACAAACGAATTCAAAAATATAATTTAAAATTTGTTTTGTATTAATTCTGTTTTTGCTATTTTATTAAATCTTAAAATATTATTAAATAACTCTGAAACATTATTATTTCACAAATAATATTTCCCTAAAGTTTAAAATCTAATCAAATGTAAGCCGTATCGAGAGGGAAAGCAGTTTTCATTTCTTTCCAGTTCAAGACAGGCTTACCATGTTTTTATGCTATTTTGGATTCAATGAACTAATGCAAACCAAAGTTAGATATACTTTCTAACTGGTATACAAACATGCGGGTTTAATTATCACGTCGGTATGTTAAATTACGTTGTTTCATTTTTCAAATACCATATTTGCTAATATAAAAGAAATACGCGGCCTTTCTGTTTATATGAAACGTGGAGAATAGAGAGAAAAATTAGAAATAGAGAGAAATGATTGATCCAAATAGTAACTAGCATGGAATAAAAAATAATATAGCCAATGCAAACTAAAGTAGTTTGCTTTCTAATGAATATACAAACAAACATACGGCCTTATTAGCACTTATTGCTAGTTCATGTTTCATTTTTCAAATATAATATCTGCTGGTGTTATGAAAACAATAATCAATTTTTTTTTGTTTCACGTATTTCCCGCATATAGCGGGGAAAATCCTAGTGGTGTTAAAATATTCCGTTCTCCTCTTTAATTCCTATTAGAAATATTTCGCTTTGTCTAATTCAATCGGGTAAACAAAAGTTACTAAAGGGTTTTAAGTAAAAACCTTAGGAACTTTCAAGAATAGTTTCTTTTCCCATCTCAGAGATTCGAACCCATAACCATGTATTGTACAGTCTGACCATTTTCAACTGCTCAACCTGGCTGTTTTATAAATACATATTTTATATATAAAAATTAATCAATTAGTCGTCAGGCATCACTTCATGTAGTTGCTACCTTATTAAGTGTTTATAGTCCTTAACGTGGTGAAAACAAAGTACTGACAAGGATAAGTGACTTTTGCTGGAGTATGAAAGAGATAGTCTCAAGTGTATAAGGGCAGTTTCACATTTAATATTCCCTACATCATTTATTTTTACAAATGTAGTTCTGAAATTTGCGTAGCAGAGTAAGCACAAGAGACATGAAGTCAAGACTTCTTCACTTTCTGTTCAAATTAGAGATACTATTTGTTGAATTTAGATGCCGCGCCAAGTCTCACATCAATCTCAATCATTTCCTTGAGTACACACCAAACCCACATCTATTGTGTTTACAATCCTTAAGTCTAAAAAGATTTGAACTCGGTAGCTCTCAGTCAGACATGTTGTTTTTTTTTCTTCTTTTTTTTCCAGCTTCACACTATATTTCGCATATCCTATCCCGTAGAGCGAAAACCTAGTGTGAAAACGCTATATTCATTGATCATAATTATCATAGATTGAATGTGTATACAAAGATTCTATTTTAAGAATTGTTTGTGATAAAAAACTAACCTATGACATTTATATTATCTACATAACCAAAGAAAATAAAAAGTATTAAAAAAGTAATTTAACATTATACCTACATAAAATCGTTTAGGAATAAACAAACATTTACACAAAAATCAAGTAATTAAGGAAATGCTAGTATAAAACCCACCATTGTCGTTAGTACCGCGTCAACTTTCTATTAAGTTAGTGCGTGAGGGAGTGCACCTTCTATTTTCGGCGTCACATTTTCAGTTTCAGCCGTCGCACCGCGCTCGACGCGTCTGTCTGTATACGCTGAAATTTAACATATTTCAAGGTTTTCTACTATATTTTACTATGGTAGGAATTACTACGTTTTCGGGAATTAATATTAAAGTAAGGATTCCTCTTTTAATTATATAAATAAGTTATTAATTTTCTTTTGTAGGAAAAGTGCTATTATAACTTATAAGTGACTAACTTCAGTGTACCATATCTGGAATGTTTCGCGAAAGCGACAAGTGATTCATGCAAATCTTTTACTCGTTGTGATTTTAGATTTATATTTATCGTTTATGGATATAAATATTTAGAAATGTTTATACGTATAATTTTATTAATGTTTTAAAATATTAATAATATTGAATTTCATATTTATAGTATTTTTCCTTAAGTGTTTTTGTGTTTTTCATCTTGGAGAATATAAATATTTCGTTAAAACTCTGTTAGACTCTCACTGCATTTGAACTGAATACCATTACGATTTTATTGCTCAAGTAAATAAACAACTAGTTGTATTAACTAACTTTAGTAGCATTAGAATTTAATGACTGTTATAAATTCTATGAAAACATTAAAAACGTCTTTTACTTTTATCGATTGCTTCCTGGTAACATGATTTTTATACTCTCTACAGTACCGCGAATGTACTTTTTAAATATATTTAATAATTATATTAGTAAGTTAGTATAGTACCTAGTTATTTAACAGTTCCATTAAAATAATAAAAAATAATCTAGAAGTAAAAGTTAATTACATTTTTAATTATTTTCATAAAATACAATAGAGTTTATGCTACAATATCAAAATCAAAATTGCGAATTATTAATATAAAGAATTTGTATGTTTCAAAACTGATTTTAAATAGACAAAAATGTCACTAAGGCCATGTACATACATAATAGTCGATTCAAATTGTGTACCTTCAAAACAGTTGCATACCTTTCGGCTACACCTTATATCCCGCATATAAAAGGACAGGAAACTTAAAAGACACTCCTTTCTCCATTTTCCGAGACATTACGTATGGAGTGGAGAAACTCAAAGCTGCGATTTGGCCTCTAACCAGAACGAGTAATTGGAAATAACTCATTCCTCCCTAGTGGTAATGGAATCCTCTACCGTATTTTATTCATATTATGTTCTATATAATATAATTTCACTTTCAGAGTTCCCAGAACCGTCTCCTCATCAAGAATGGGCGAGTGGTCAACGATGACGGCATGGAGGACGCTGACGTCTTCATCGAGGATGGCGTTATCAAGTAAGTGCTGATAGTAGATATACATATATATCTATAGGTGTTGTCATTTTTATAGCAGCACTTGAAAGGGATATTGATAACAACTTTACTTTATTTAACGAATGTTAACAATATTATGATACAAGGCCATGATGAGGCCAGTCGTGGTTCTAGTGGACGAGCGTGCGGGACAGGTTGTTGGTTCGATTTCCAATCGAGGAAATGAAGTATTTAATATTTTCTTTTCCTCGCTCTGGTAACGAAAGGCAAAGCGAGGCTTTGTTTTACGCCACTCAACAAGCAGGACGGCGAAAAATGCCTTAACGGGAACGCAGTGTTTTAACACTGTATTTCCATGTTCCCTCTGCCTATGCGAGAAACAGCGGGAAGCTAAAAAACTATTATAACTTCGAAAAAATTGTTAATATTAATAATATAAGTTCTACTACAAAAAGTCTATATTATTAAATTAAATTGGCATTAAACAATATTTAGCTAAGTATATACTTTAAAAACTTAATGCCATCTTGATATTTTTAACATCTGCCACATTATACAGCCTTGGTGCGCATTAAAGTGTAATTAATACGTAACTTAATCTCATTCAAGTTATACTAAATGACTTAATGGAAACCACAAACATGCTTAACAACTTTAGATTTATTGGCAGGTAAGAATTTTGTCTAGACTTTTGTCGCTTATTTAATGAAATTCAACCTGATTTACAAAATTAGGACTATTTTAAGAAAATTGCGAAAAAATTGTTTCAATGAATTGGACACGACTTGATTCTAGGTGAATCCATTATTGTATATGCTTATTATGTCGAAAAGACATTTTTTTTTTTATACAATATACTTATTTAATTTTCTATAAAAAAAGTTTAACTTTACCTAATTGATGCCTATAGGAATATTTACTTTGAAAATAACTGCTTTATTCCCCACTAATGTTAGAATTCTAATTTTAATATGCCTATGACAGTCCGGTACAGTAGGATCAACGAGGTGGCCGCCCTGAAGTTAGCTATATACGCAGATTTGATTTTAGGATTTTTTTCCTATTTTTGGTTATTTTCATCCAAAGTACGCAAAAGTTCAGAAAGTCTAATTACATAACGACCATGATTCGTCAACTGTACTATAATTATATATTTTTATACAAGTAAAAAAATACTAATACTGTTAATCTACTAATATTTACAAATAACAAACAATCAGTTCATTAAACCATATTTTTTCACACAAAATGTATGATGTATGATATTCTATTGGAAGTAGGTCCTCATATGGTCAGCTCCATTTAAAGCAAGCTTTTCCAAGTATAATCTTAATGCAAACCGTGGTTAGAAACAATGGATAACTAAACCTATATCTTTACATACCTATGTACAGTGATGAACAGAATACAATATGTTCACATATGCCTAGTGTGTTTTTCTTATTGTTCGTATTATTATTAAATTATTATGTGTTTTTGAAGTACTATTGTCTCCGTTCTCCAGTATAGAGACACCCAGAATTGGATAAAGAAACTCAACAACACTGAACGAAGAAGTAAGAGTGATTCGAACTCACGAACTTGCTCATTCCTTTAATTATGTATATAATTTTAACTTTAACTTTATAATTTATTACAACCTATTCTAAAGAGAAAATAGGTTAGAACCTAATGAAATATTAGTCGGTAATATCTTAGAAATTGCGTGCTAACGGTGCACATTATCTAATTTGAATCTATCACCTGTGCTTTTAGAGAGTTATATAGTAATAGGTAGGTATGTTGTTATTGAGACTTGAGAAGCGGACCCTAATCACGCGTTTTATCTTATCACTAGCTTTCCTAGGTTAGGTAGGTTTTGCTCCCAAAGTCAAATGGAAATAACTTGAGTTGTGTATGACACATGACACGCCAGAGGTAACTCGGACCACAGTAGGTTACATAGACACGATTAATCTGATAATCTGAGGTATGGCCTGTTTTGACAAGTGTAGGTACTGTCCAAAATATTTTTCAATTTAAACCAAAAGTTCTTGAGTTAAGTGCGTTTAACCAAACAAACTCACTAGCTTTATAATATTAGTATAGAAAAAAAAATCAATGTTGTGAAAAGGAATCGAACTAAAAACCATCTCATAAACATTCCGAGCCACAGCTCCACTGCGCTAGAATGGCGTGGAAAATTATAAATCATATATTTTTTTATATGAATATAAAATCTTCTTGTACCAAATCATTAGATATTATTAGAATTTTACGTTGTTGTTATATTTGTTCTTTAAATATAAATACACAAAGTTATTTTTGTTTGCGTTTCGTGAGTCCGTCAACCTATCACCGCCCTAAATATTTGGAGATGGACGTTTTTCATAATAAACGATCTATAATGGTGCTCTCCATTATGAAGTTATATAAAAATATAATTATTAAAGTAATAGAATTTCTAATTAAAAACTAATTAAATTAACTACCGTTTATAATCACGTTATTGGATTCCACACTAATCAATACATAAAAACATTATATTTTAGTAGATCTATTGTATATGTTTATTAACATTTTAAAACACCATACAGGGTAAATACAGTTCCTTATGAATATGTAAAAAAAACCACTCTAAAATACATTCACCCTGTTCCAAAGACAATGGTGCCTGGTAAAAGTAACCGCAGACGTTTCCTCGGAGAGCTTCACTTTCATTGTTTTTCACGATTACCTTTATTGTATCTTCACACGCGATACAACTGTTGTATTTTAATATGAATGGTAATCTATTATGTAATGGCTTATAATGACATGGAAGTGATTTAAAATGATTATATACCTATATCTTTTTAGCTGAGCAGATGGAGCCTAGTGTCAAGACACTCCGCTCCCCACTTTCCGCCGAATTCTGGTGGCATTGCGTGTTGTGTGGTGGAACTAACGGTGTGCATTTCCTTAAGTGGGAATCGAACTCACAACCTGCGACTGGCTTGGCATATCATTCTTGAATATATGTTGGCCCTTGGGCACAAATATATTTTGAATTATTTTTCAATTTAGTAAAAATATTAAATTACTTTCGTCTTTTTCATGAATGCCTCATTTTAGTTATTTAATTTTTTTATTAATATAATATTTTATAATATTATAATATGTATTTATAAATTAAAAGCTAGAAATAATATATTTAAACTATAGTTTATAGTCTACACAGAGACCACCCTAGAATGACTCAGTCGTTTCGACCCGACCTTCTTTTCTACACTAGAAAAGTTAATTAATCTCACCTTTAGTTCAGCATACAAATTGTAATTTTGCTAACAATACGTTGAGGTGTGTATAATGTCATATTAAGATAGGCCTAATTGGTTATATGTTTGTCTATTTATGTACCAATCTATATAATTACACGATTTTCTGTGTCCTACCTATATACTGACATTACTGACCCAAATGCGGTTTCGTTCGCTTAAAATCATTGTTATACATTAGCCTAATTATATTTATGTAAATTTAGCTTATATTTTACTTGATGTGTAAGCTATATTACTGTAAAGTTTCATCTAAATCCGTTTAGTAGTTTTTACGGGAAATTTCGAATTGGAAAAAAAAATCTGAAAGGTCATTAAAATAACTTTAAGAACGTTGGAAAGAAACCACATTCTAAAACTAAAAATTGAGTTTCGAAATGTACCATCTATTATATAATTTTTGATATAATAAGAAATCTTCGATTGCAATTTGGGCCTATAACTTTCGTTAGAATACAATTTTTGACGTAGGTAGACTCTGGTATAACAATTTCTTTTATCACGCTATATCCTTTATTTGGCGTCGTTTTACAAGATTTCGTATTGACTTTGGAACTCGTAGCGTGTGTTGAGTACGTATAGCTGATTATTCGTTTACTGATTACATGCTTTGCATACGGTATGTAAATTAGCAACGGTAATTGACCAAATACGATATTGGCCATTTAACATATTTGATTTGCAAAAAATATACGTCAATATTATTGTAAGTACTACCTGCTCAAATATTACTTTAAATTATCTTGAAATAAATATATATTAACATTTTACATATTTCTGCATTTTTCGGTGTAATTATAATCATAAATTGCTTTGTTATGACTCGCGTCTCTGTTTATTAATAATTTTGTGTTGGGTTATTCAAAATTGTTTTTAACTGACAAGTTTGTGAAAACTCCTATTTTTTTTATAATAGACATCCTTTATTTTAAGTACACCTAATAACTATTATTAGGTGTACTATTATAGTTTTTCCTTATATCTGTACAGAAATAAATATTATATTTTCTCATTACCTTTGAATTCAGCAGGTTTTACGTAACTATGTTATTTCTTTAGCGTCATGCTATATCCCGCACACGGCGGTTAGGCAGACGGAACCTAGTGTTAATTCTAGAGGCATTGCGTGCTGGCGGAACTTAACGCCGCGTTTGGCCTCGACACCAGAACCAAGAAAATGGAAATATTAACTATGTCCTCTCATTTCCAGAGAATTTCATGTGTAACTCTCGAATTATACTCTATAGCACAAAAGTAACTAAAAATGTAACAATGCGTGACCACTCGTCTAACAATTAATTGTTTATGTTCAAGTACGTTTCATGTTATTCCCCATAAGGTATTCGTATAGCAAGTCGCCGTGACAGCGTTGCGTGATGAGGTCTTACGTCAGTCGACAACGTGAAATATTTGAAGTAGGTAATACTAGCCCACTTGGTACGTTTTGAAGGTTAGTCTATGGTTGTGTTCATTTTGGCGACTTAGAAATATATATTTTGGAAGAAATTTAGGTACTTATTGTTTTTAATTATGATTAATATTGTAATATACTTCATATTAAGTTTGTTTTAGTTTAATTTTAATATCAAAGTATTATATTTTCGTCAAATTTAAAGGAACTTGTATGAAAATTATGATTTTCTAATAGTGACGTGTCTCTGATACTATGTTACAGACTCCATCTAGTGTACTTACTAGGAAGGTATATATTAAAAACTTCTATGACGCATCTCTTACGTTCTATAGGAAATGCAAAGAAAACACTCGCTATTTAGTTCTTTACTGTTCACTTGAATATTCCACCTTAATATTAATGCAATTAATATTACTTAAAGCAATCAAATCAACAAAGCTATATTTAAATTAAGACATCGATTTAAATTTCACAGCGGTCTCACATGGTCAAACGCATCTCAACTGTGCCAACATGAAGATTTTTTTTTATCGATATAATGATAATAATCGATAAAAAAATAGTCATTATTGCAAATATATTCGTAAAATATCGAATTTATCATTAAATATTCGGATGCAGTCATCATCGCTGCATATTCCACATAGTATTTATTTATAGACATGACATTAGGTACCTATGTACTATATAAATCTAGGGTATTGTAGGTAAATCCTATTAATGTACTACACTTGTGTGGTTTCATCGTGTATCGGATAAAAAGAGTTCATATTGGCATTTGTAACTAAAGTAATTATGGGTTTTAAATCTCACATTCATACTTTTACCGCATAAAAATCTAGTTTTTACATTTTGAAGTTNATTGCTCTAAATCGATTTGAATTCACAGCCGTCTCACATGGTCAAACGCATCTCAACTGTCCCAACATGAAGATTTTTTTTATCGATATAATGATAATAATCGATAAAAAAATTGTCATTATTGTAAATATATTCGTAAAATATCGAATTTATCATTAAATATTCGGATGCAGTCATCATCGATGCATATTCCACATAGTATTTATTTATAGACGTGACATTAGGTACCTAGGTACTATATAAATCTAGGGTATTGTAGGTAAATCCTATTAATGTACTACACTTGTGTGGTTTCATCGTGTATCGGATAAAAAGAGTTCATATTGGCATTTGTAACTAAAGTAATTATGGGTTTTAAATCTCACATTCATACTTTTACCGCATAAAAATCTAGTTTTTACATTTTGAAGTTATTGTCATAAATACAATTATAAATTCATCTTGAATTTGAAGTTGACAAAATATGAATTTTATGTGTAAAAAGATATGATGGAGATATATATTTTAATGTAACTAGATGAGTGTAGATACAATCTATGCACATCACTAAGTTGTTCACTTAATTCACTAATGCTCCATTAATACATAATGACTCGATTCTCTCGTTACTAACAAGACTGTGATTTGTGAGAGTGATTAAATTTAGAAATATGCTTTCATATTCTCAAATTCGTTAACTGTTAGATTAAAAGTTTTATAATATTATTTCTGGTTTATAGTGATTTTAGAAAATGAGACTGGTGATGTGGGTGTAGCAGATAAATCATCCTTTAGATCCACTAGGCAAAAAAACAAACTTCATTGTTTGTATAAACATGGTTTTGGGTTCAAATCTCACTTGAGGTATTATTTACGCCGATAATCTAGATATTTCCTCAGTCTAGTCAATAAACGGTGATGAAGCAAGACTTTAAACTGGCTAAACATAGAGAATAGAACTACTTATCGATGTAGTATATGAAACAAAGTTACAAGCAACATTATATCGACATTCGTCTAATAAATAAAATGATCTAGTTTCGACGAGTGATAATCACGACAGACTAAGATACTAAGAAACATTTTTTACTTTGTTATACAAAATTTTTAACACTATGTTAGGAAGCGTATATTTTGCTGCATTTATTAATTTCTAACCATTTAACTTACTACATAAGCTTAATTTACACTAACTAAGGAGGCGCGGGTTCGAGTCCCGCTACGTTCAAATTTTCATACGTTTTCTAAACAAGTATTTCTCTTTACTTAGTGTGGAATAACACTTGAAAAATATTAAAAATGTCAAAATATATCTGCATTTACAACAGAGAGCTCTAAATTGTACAAAATTAAATTAGTATGCAAATTTAGTTATATAAGACCTCAGTACTGTTACTCTAGGGAAGTATAGCTATACTTCCCATATAACTTAAAATAATAACCGCTAGGCTTACCACAGTCCCATTGCAGTCACATACGCTGCATTTTACAGTTAGCTTGCAACTTGTTAGTAAACAATGGGCGATATGCGCACTGCGTTCTACGCCGATTGTGAATTATGCTAAACAAATGAAATTTTAGAGTTTATGTTAGTTTGTGAAGCTTATTTCTTAAGATAATTATTAGCTTTGGTTTTATATTTTGTTAGATGAAAAAACTTAGTGATGAGACACTACGTTTTTCACTTTCGAAGCCATTTTGGAACACTGAGTGTTGAACGGTGGAACCCAACTTCGCGTCTTATAAAAGAACGGAATAAATATTGTATAAAAATATTATTATGAATATGCATAATTTATCTAGCTATGACGTCAACTTCTTAGTATGCGCTATGAAGACAGAATGTCTACTAATATTACTACGTAATAATCATACAGACAGATAACAATTTATATTATTATGAAATACCTATGTAATTATTTAAGGAAATTTACTTGAACACTCCTTGAATTACATGAATTTTAACTCAAAATAAACATTTCTAGCGTAATTAGACCTTGAACCTCACAAGGTCACAATTTGTATGTATAAATAACTCTCTCTATAAAACTATTTTTAAATTTACTAGTGATGTGACGGAATTTTACTTGAGTAAAGCGTAAATTAAATATTTTTCAGGCATGCTGAAAAAACTATTTTTTAGCTGCACGCTGCATTCCGTGCACAGCAGGGTAGGCAGAGGAAACCAGAGAACTTATTGATAACAGTAAGTTCTTGTTACAAAACAAGACAAAGCGTGCCGTTGAGTTTCGCCAAACAACATATATGCAATTTTTCAAAATTGAGTCGTCCATAGATTATTAGTATTAGTCGTCCATATTCAATTAAAAATAAAGTTCGAATATTTTCTTTACCTAAGCTGTTACCTTTTTTTTCTTATAAATAATTTAGCCCAGATAAATGCAACTCATTCCTACCCATTTTGGCAACCTGCTGGTATAGAATCCGACTTTTTTAAAAATAAATAATAATAAAAATCTATTTTTAAACAGGAGTTGCCTTCTTACCTAATAATATATGCAGTTAAGAAAAACATCTTAAACAATCAGTTTACTATACACAGACATCATCATCATACACAAGCATCTTCCAATAATGAAAAGCTTACTAATTACTGAGAATACTAATACTATCAAAGTATCAAATGAAACACTGATTTTACGACTGATTGTGTAAACTAAGAAATGATAAAGAAACCGGGATGGTTGGCGCTTGATGAGGGTGGCCTACGTTCAGCAGTGGACGGCGTTAGGCTGATTAGAAAAAGACTATGAAATAAAATTTTAAAAGTTCTATTTATTTAACGAACTTCAATAAAAGCACCCAAAGCTTCGTTCGCGTTAACAAGGAAACGTAAAGCCATATTGTAATATTTTCAAATTGAGCATATTATAATGTAAGCCACACAGGAAGCTCTAACTCGACGAGCACTTCCGCAACCATAACCGTCGCTTCCATAACTGGTTGCCAGTTATTATCATAGATTATGCGTACGCGCATCTTCATTTATTTTACTTTGGGCTACACACTTGCTATTGAAAAAATATATAGAAAGATCGGTCCTTTTTGAGCGATTTTGATGTTGAAGAAACGTTTTTATTAAATGTTTTTAAATCGCCTCTCCACACTGTGTATAAAACGTAATTATGTAAATATTTTTTATTTTTTACAATTGACGCATCATGGGCCATGGCACAAAGCAGTATTTTATGATTCCGCAAAAATGTAAATTTAATCTATTTTCATTTCTCCGTTTTTCTATGCAAAACTCATTGCTCTGTCTGCTATATAATTGTCAGTATCATAGATTATGTGTACGCACTACAGAGTATATAGAGAGAGTAAGTTGAGTAAACTCCTTGTATATTGGAGAAAATTGGGCTTATATTATTGTACTAAATCTTTTTTAAATTATCTTTAAAAGCTGTGTATGATACATAAATATTCATTAAGCACTTAAACAAATTGTAAATTTACTCTATTTGCATTTCTCCAATTTTGCAACACTTCTTCCATCTCATTATCTTGTAACAGTTGCAACGTGTCGTTACTGCGAACTGTACACAACTCTAAATAATACAGCACTTTTGCTCTGTCTGCCCCGGTAAATTGCAAATGCTAAAAATATAAATATTTCTATGAAATTCATAATTTTTCTATAAATAGGTCTAGTAGGCAGGTAGTAGTTTTCTCCTTTTCTTTTACTCGTATACGCATTATTAGTATCTAGCGAAATGCCTATTCTCCTACGCGAAAGAGTAAAAAAATATATAATAAGTCAAAAATCTGAACCATTTGTCAATTTCAGCCTACCACATAAAAAATGAAACCCCGCATTCTCATACNAGGTACCGGCTCCGAGATTTTTTAAAATAAATAATAATAAAACACTGTTTTTAAACAGGAGTTGCCTTCTTACCTAATAATATATGCAGTTAATAAAAAATCTTAAACAATCAGTTTACTATACATAGACATCATCATCATACACAAGCATCTTTCAATAATGAAAAGCTTACTAATTACTGAGAATACTAGTACTATCAAAGTATCAAATGAAACACTGATTTTAGGACTGATTGTGTAAACTAAGAAATGATAAAGAAACCGGGATGGTTGGCGCTTGATGAGGGTGGTCTACGTTTAGCAGTGGACGGCGATAGGCTGATTAGAAAAAAACTATGAAATAAAATTTTAAAACGTCCATTTATTTAACAAACTTCAATAAAAGCACCCAAAGCTTCGTTCGCGTTAACAAGGAAACGTAAAGCCATATTGTAATATTTTCAAATTGAGCACATATTATAATGTAAGTCACACAGGAAGCTCTTACTCGACGAGCACTTCCGCAACCATAACCGTCGCTTCCATAACTGGTTGCCAGTTATTATCATAGATTATGCGTACGCGCATCTTCATTTGTTTTACTTTGGGCTACACACTTGCTATTGAAAAAATATATAGAAAGATCGGTGTTGAAGAATGTTTTTAAACCGACTCTACGCGCTGTGATAAAACATAATTATGTGAATATTTGTCATTTTATACAATTGACACATCATGGCACAAAGCAGTGTTTTATGATTCCGTAAAAGTGTAAATTTAATCTATTTTCATTTCTCCGTTTTTCTATGCAAAACTCATTGCTCTGTCTGCTATATAATTGTCATTATCATAGATTATGTGTACGCACTACAGAGTATATAGAGAGAGTAAGTTGAGTAAACTCCTTGAATATTGGAGAAAATTGGGCTTATATTATTTTACTAAATCTTTTTTAAATTATCTTGACAAACTGTGTATAAAACATAAATATTCATTAAGCACTTAAACAAATTGTAAATTTACTCTATTTGCATTTCTCCAATTTTGCAACACTTCTTCCATCTCATTATCTTGAAACAGTTGCAACGTGTCGTTACGGCGAACTGTACACAACTCTAAATAATACAGCACTTTTGCTCTGTCTGCCCCGGTAAATTGCAAATGCTAAAAATATAAATATTTCTATGAAATTCATAATTTTTCTATAAATAGGTCTAGTAGGCAGGTAGTAGTTTTCTCCTTTTCTTTTACTCGTATACGCATTATTAGTATCTAGCGAAATACCTGTTCTGTAAAGCGGAAAAGTAAAAAAAATATATAATAAGTCAAAAATCTGAACCATTTGTCAATTTCAGCCTACCACATAAAAAAATTAAACCCCGCATTCTCATACAATACGAGTTAAACAGATTTTATTATTTCCATTAAACCCTATTAACACTATAGAAGTAACAATTGAGCAAATTAGATTGTTTTGTATCGTAAATCACCGTTCATGTTGAGTCAGCAAGATTTTTATAGCTTTTTTTATTTATAATACTGTTTGTTAGAAAGAGACTCTAGTGTATTTATAGAGGTAATTTATGGAAGTAATAAAAATAGTAGTTTTAAATATGATAAATGTATTGCTTTGCAGTTACTTTCTTTTGTTGATATCATAACAATTTAAGTTAAATACTATTAATGTTCCTGATAAGTAAAGTTCTTTAGAATTTTTATGTAGGTATGTAATACAAAAAAAAACTTTTCTTTTGTATATAAGTAAAATTTTCAAAATATATAATAAATACATATATTAATCATTAAATAAATACATTATTCTAAAAAAAATGATAAGTAACATGACAAAATGATAAAAAAAATAAAGCAGAAATAACTACTAGGTTTTCATTTAGTACCTACGTTCCTTAATAGATAGCGCTGAGTGTACTCTGAATCGCGCTATCGTTTGTTTTTCTTTTCAGCGTAAATATGAATGTAACGGGAATTTTTTTGACGTTCTTGTTAGTTGAAACAAGATTTATCGTGAAAGGGCGTAAACCAGTAAAAATCTGGTATATGCCTTCAGAATAAACTTATAATCTCTAAATTTAGTTAGATCGACTAAGGTTTCCAACTTGTCTTGAATCTCATGTTCATGTATGAGATGAGATTGATAATTGTCTTGGTCTTGGTCTAGTCTATCTTGGGCTCTAAAATGTCTTGGTTTCGAGTATTTTAGTAGGTACGTCTACGTCTCTATACTTAGTATGAGTATTGAGTGTACTGATATACTCTAGTCACGATATAGACAGATTTTATTACGGCCCTTAATTATAAACCGCTCTCAAGTGTGAGATCTAAAGGGACTATTTCCTTTTTAAAATTATATATATCTATGAATGAAAAAGGCATCTCAAGATCGATCGCAGACTTGAGAGTGGTTCAAACCCTACCGGATACAGGCCTTAGATTTGGAATCTTCATTAAGAATTCTAAGCCGTACATATATTGGCCGTAAAAGGGCGAAGCTGTACTTCTATTTCTATTAATCTACTTAGTTTACAGACGAAAATCTTATTTGATTCTGTGCAATATTTAAAAACAATAAAATATTCTTTAATGTTATTTACGTCCATAAATATTCTATATCACAATTGTTTTTCTTTCAGACAAGTCGGTCGCAACCTGATTATTCCTGGTGGCACTCGCACCATTGATGCTTCAGGCAAACTGGTAATGCCAGGCGGAATCGATCCCCATACCCACTTCGAGCTTGAGATGATGGGGGCCAAGACTGCTGACGATTTCTATAAGGGAACTAGAGCGGCAGTCGCTGGTGGTACTACTACTGTCAGTGAGTATCAGATCTAAATATCTATTTTGCTATTAAGAAAATTAATAATTTATAGGAGCCGTCGGTCTGATTACTATTTGGGGGAATGACTTGTTTTCATATATTCGCTTTTGTAAGACAATGCGAAGCGTTGAGTTTCTCCACTTAAACAGAAAGGAGAGACTTAACTCTGCCTGAACCTCGCTACGTGGGAGATTCAGCGTGAAACTAAAAAAAATACTATTTATCAGAAATTACTGCCAAAGTACTCCACTCGCATTTATGTTTGCGAATTTGCTTTTACACGTTCAGGAGACAAGTTATAGGGTTCGATTACCGAGAAATGAAATATATATTACTTTTATTTTCTCGCTCTAATACCCTGACAAAGAGCAGCATTAAATTCCGCTATATAACACGCAATGCCTTTAGAATTCGGTGAAAAATGGATAACGGCAACGTGAAATTATAACAGATATTCAGATTTGTAGAAAAATCAAATATAATACATAATTTAATTTCAATTTCTAGTTGATTTCGTGCTACCAGAGAAAGGACAATCTTTGATGGAAGCATATAACAGTTGGAGGCAAAAGGCTGATGGAAAGGTAAGATTATTACAATCACCTCTATCACATATTTAATTCCTAAAAATTTATGATGAATGAAATAACAACTAGGTACTACAACTAACTAGGTAACTTGTAGTACCATAGTACTAAAACTAGACTACTACATTTCAGTACAACTTATTGTGTTCATTCAACAAAAGCGTTAATTACGTGGATAATACGTAAAATAATTTCAGCATTTTTGATTAAAAAATGTAGTATTATAAATGATTATTTATATTTAATAAAAAATAATTAGATTAGCTTATAACTAATAAAAAATCTATTAACTAATCTTAATGCGTAACACGCTTCGTTCAGATGCAAATGACGTTAATTATAGCATGCCGTCTAATGCAGTACAATCTGGCTCAATGTTTACATTTACTATACGTGTGGTAGTTTACTGTTTACGTGCACACGTGTAGTAACGTTTTCCTTACATTAGTTTAGAATTATTTATGCAAATTGGTGAAAGTGCCATTTCCTTAACTATAACCGTTTAGTGTTTGGATTTTCAGTTACTTTCTAATTTTAAAAAGGTATATTGAATTTTTATGGGTAATTGCTTATACTGATATCGTAATGTAAACAAAACATATAATATATAGAAAATATATTGTAATGTTAACTATTATTAACTTGTTATTGGAGTTAACAATAAACAAGGGATCAATGCTTGTCCAATAACTTTCTATAGCAGCTATTTTCAAAGTTATTTCTTTATATTTTAATTATAATTTTAACATTAAAGAAAAATAATTAACAACATTAAAAACAGAATTCAAAGGAAAGTGTGGAACGATAAAAAAACTACAAAAACTTCATATATTATATTACTTACTCATAAGGTTTGCTGTGACTACGCACTCCACGTAGGAGTAACATGGTGGTCACCATCAGTTAAGAAGGAAATGCAACAGCTGGTAGAGGAACATGGGGTGAACTCATTTAAGATGTTCATGGCGTACAAAGATGCTTGGATGCTGGGGGATTATGATTTGTGCTTGGCTTTTGAAGCCTGTGCTGAGCTGAAAGCTTTGCCAATGGTAAGTGAGCTTAGTTTTAGTTTACAAGTATTTTTATTATTATAACTGATAAGATTGTCTAGAAATTTGGTGTGTAACATAAATTCTTCTTGATGTAAAGGTTTCTTACGAAGATTTTATAATTTGACTTAAATTATAAAATCTTCGTAAGAAACCTTTCATCATACTTTAAATGTCATAAAACTTTTTATGCTATATTGAGGCAGTAAAAAAAGTAATGTCCTAATTTAATGTAATTAAATTTAGACATATTTTTTTGGTGGCCATGGGCCCAAATACCATAAAAAATATGTATGTATATAACCATATCTTTCATATTATATTAGAAAATTTAAAAAATCAGCTTTGCTAAAATGGTGTAGGTCTGGGAGCCCTGGGATCTTGGGCCAATATTCATATAAATTATAAATAAACACATTTCCATCCAGGTCCACGCAGAAAATGGAAACATAATAGCACGCAACACAGAAAAACTCCTCGCCTCTGGAGTCACTACGCCTGAAGGCCACGAACTGTCGCGAGACGAGGAGGTCGAAGCCGAAGCTGTCAATCGAGCTTGTGTTATCGCTAATCAGGTAAATGTGGATATATCTTATATACTGGGAGGTACTAACAGCGCAGTGAGACGTCCTTCACATTATACATTCAGTATAGGGATTGATTCCACGCGGCGTAGAGCTCCGCCCCGAAAATGACAAATTCGGCCGAAAAGTGAAGAAGGCAGTTTATTTTTTCTTTGAGCATTTTGTAAGGGATAAAGTATGAAGTTGAAAAAGAAGTATAAGAAAAAATATATGCTCTCTGCTATATGCGAAAGATATATATTACCATAAGATTTTTTACAAAATATTATTCACATTTCATAATATAATAATATGCAGCAGCGATAACGCTATCTAACTGTAAACCGGCGGTAGTGGGTGATGGGTCCGATTCCCACTTTACAGGTAATGAATTATTTTGTAAAAATACAGGCGGCGTTGAGTTCCGCCATTTAACATACAAAATTTCTGTCGTCTCGAAACTCAACGAAAAGTGGGGAAAGAAGTATCTTAACACTAACTTCCCTCTGCCCGTATTTGGGATAATAGCGTCTTGTAAAAAAATATTCTAAAATCAAAAATTAAATCAGCTTCACGTTCTATCCCGTGCACAGCTTGGTAGGCAGAGGGAACCTTGTGTTAAAACACTCCGTCCCCAACTTTCCGCCGGTTTCTGGAGGGATTGCGTGTTAAGTGGAGGAACTCAACGTCTCGCTTCGACACCAGAGCGAAGAAATGGAAATATATGTAAACTTGGATAAATATTTCAATTCCTCGTGCTGTGAATATTCTATATTTTTCATTATAATCTCTAACATTTCCCCCTCCAGATGAACACCCCCCTCTACATAGTGCACATGATGTCCAAGAGCGCGGTGCAGGCGTTGCGGCTCGCGCGTGACCGGCAGAAGCAGGTTCTATTCGGGGAGACCCTCGCGGCCACCGTAGGCACTGACGGTTGGTTGATTGACCGCAATTGACTGACCATGTGGACCTTTTTGATTGACTGATCGTTGGTTACCTGGCCATTTGAATCTGAAACTGTCCATAATATGAACTATTTTAACTGATAATTTAGCTCATTTTCAATCATTATTTGAGCTATTTTTGCTCAAATAATGATACAAATATGTAAAAATTAACAAACAAATAATATTTTATAACTATTTTAGTAGGTTCTCTTTATGCTATAAACTTCATAACTTAACTTTATTTCTTGTTTATAAAAATTAATTTATTTATTTGGATTATTACCGTATATTTATTATTTATACATTTCTGGAAACTCAACGTTTTGTACGCTTTACAGTAGTCTGTGCTTACACGTGGTGGTAGATTGAGGTGGAAATTGTCAGTAGACATAATTGTCTCGCAAAAAAATATGAAAAGAATTAAGTCCTAAATACATAGTAAAATTATACAATATGAGTATTTAAAAGCACACCTGTCCAGGCACTCATTATAAAAACGCTTGCTTCCGCCACGCCGCCGCGCACGTGTTGTCGCCGCCGCTGCGCCCCGCCCCCTACACGCCCGAAGCCATCGTCGACGCACTCGCCAAGTGAGACATTTATTACATTAACTAACAGTGCTCTACATAACTTATATATGCAGCCGTCTTAACACTAGGTTCCCTCTTCCTGTTCTGTTATATGCGAGAGCATGGGAGTATCTGGATATATTTTCCAGGACCCTTCCCAGAACTTGGATTTTAGCTTCCAACAGATCTGTTCGTGTCAAGGTCTTTTTTAAAATTTGACATTTGACAATTGTTCACAGAACTACTTTGGGCTTAGCCCATCTGGCCCCTCATGCTCTTACGCCCATTGGCACGAGCTGCAGCAGCTTGGAGCTATACATATGTCTGATGTAATAACTATACCAATAAAATATTTATTTCTAGCGACGACCTGCAAATAATCGGCAGCGATAACTGCACTTTCCACGAGAAGGACAAGGAGATCGGTAAAAATAACTTCAGCAAAATACCCAATGGGGTGAACGGAGTAGAGGACAGGATGGCCATTTTATGGCAGAAAGCTGTCAATACAGGTAAAAATTTGATATATATTATTTTTTGATTTATACTATTTATTCGTATATGTATATTGCTATTTAAGGTTGTCGATTCGATTTGAATCAGCTAGAAGCTGCAATTAAATTTTATAAAAATCTTCAATGTTTGCTCTAGTCGATATATGCTTTCATCAACATTGATCAGATTTAATTCATATAATAATAATAAATAATAATGGTAACATAATTTAATTCATATATTGTTACAAAATATGTTTAATTTCCAGGTGCAATGGACCCGTGTCGCTTCGTAGCGGTAACAAGTACGAATGCGGCTCGTGCCTTCAATCTGTACCCTCAAAAGGGGCGGGTCTCTGAGGGCGCGGACGCTGACGTGGTGGTGTGGGACCCGCGACTCGAACGGGTCATATCTGCGGCGACGCACCATCACGCTGTTGACTTTAATATTTTCGAGGTTTGGTATATTTTATAAAAGCATATAATATAATATACAGGATGGAATTGTCAGCACCACTTTAAATGAAACCACAGTTTTAACTACTATATAATAGCCTAATATAATTCAGAAAAAAAATAATTCCCAAAAATGAAAAAGTTATTTTTTCAAACAAAATAAATAATAAAATTATCGTTTTATAATAAAACACCATTTGTAAAGTATAACATAAGCACGCACACACATTTCTGTTAAAGCGCCAACGTCGCACACGTACATATGTGTGCGTCACACGAAATACAGGTATGGATAAAAATAGTGAAACGAAAAAAAATCCTACGTCCAAACTGTTGGAAACCGGGATTAATTTCTTTATTTTTGGGTTTGAAATATTTTACCCTATATGCAGTTTCAGTAAAAGGAGCGCTGCCTTTTCCATCCTGTATATTACAGCGTGAGCCGAAAAAAAAGATACATACAGCTAATATTTGAGAATATTTCTTCAACATTTTTCGTGATGAATACTAGTAATTTACAAGTTAATTACTATATAACAACTGTTTCTTTTCCTAGGGTCAACGTGTGATCGGCAGTCCTCAATATGTGATCGTGAATGGTCGTGTGTGTCTCGACGATGGAGACTTGAGGGTCGCTGAAGGTAATTAAAACTTTTATTTATTAAACTTATAAAGAAAAAGTAAAAAAATGTTTTAAAACAACTAAAAACGGATTTAGCATGTTTACCCTCTGAGCCGGACGATACACGGAAAAGTTTAATGCAAAGAAATGGCTTCTTTTGCAGGTTTCGGCAAGTTCATCAAGAGTCCTCCTAATTCCCCATACGTGTATGGAGGCGAGGCCCCCCTCACACCGCAGCCCTCCCCGCTGCCTGACGCAAGGGACTCGTCCTTCAGAGCTACTAATGGAACTCCTAATGGTATGTATATAAATATAGGAATTTTTAAGTAAACATGTGTGTTTATGTTTTATTTTAACTTTACGCCGTCCTGTAAGTACGGGAAGTAGAAGGAACCTCATGTTAAGACATTCCGTTTCCCACGCAATGTCAAATTATTAGTTATGTGGCATAACTCATTTTCCTACGTGTGAGTTGAACCCACTACAGTCGCATTTACAGTCAGCCTCCTCTTCGTATAAAATTTATCAACATGTAACAAACATATTCTAAGAGAATCATAATTAAATTAAAAGAATAATATTGAGTGTTGTGGAACTTAAGTTATATTATTATTTAAATTTATAAGACAAATTGTAAATTAACAAAGGCCGTCGTGACGCAGTGGCACACTATCTTTGACTGTAAACGCAACGGTTGTGGGTTCACATGAGAACTTTTATATTAATTCAAATAATTATTTTAACAGAACTGAACATAGTAAACAAGCAGTTAGAAGCCATGTCCTTATCCGGCTCCGTAGCGGGCTCCGGCTGCAGCACCCCAACGGGACGCAAGATGAGGGAGCCGGGACAACGGGACCTGCAGACGTCCTCGTTCTCTATTAGCAGTGAGTTTGTTTTGTATTGTTTTATAGATTCCCTTAGTCTAATAAATGTTTTTTCTTCTTCATGCTTCATGCCCGTATATAGCAGACAGATACAGCATACAATATTTTGAAAATAGAAGGGACTGTCACTAGGTTCCATCTGCCTACCATGTTATAAACGAGAAACATTGTGAAGCTAAAAGAAAAATCTATTATACAGAGTGGAAGCGTCAGCGTTCCTTATACGGAAACAGCATATAGGGTAAAATATTTCAAACCTATAAAAAAACTTGAAAAAAAAAACATATTTTGTATTAGCTCTTATAGAGTAGTTAAAACTGCTGCTGTTTAAATAGGTGCTGACAAAAAAAAACACTGTAATATTTAATACACAATGTATTTTTTTCTGAATTACAGAGGAAGTAGAAGGTTTGGACACGAAAACCTCTGTCCGTGTCCGAAACCCTCCCGGTGGAAAATCATCCGGCCTTTGGTAAACTAGATAAAACCGGTTAATAACCAGCTAGAACCGGTTAAAACCCAGCTGTAACCGTTGAATAACCAACTAAATCCGGTTAAGACCCAGTCAAAACCAGACATTACCCTATAATCAGCGGTTATTCTTAGCCATATCCGGATAAACGGTGTTTGTATTGGGTTGCTTTGCGCTATTTTTATATTCATTTGTGAATATTTTTTATTTATACATGTACGTATGTTTTTATTATGATATGTGATCTGCAAAACTTGGATGCATTTTTTTTTAAATTTCTTAATTAGTTATTTTGAATCATTAACAGTCATATATTGGTTCATCATCATAAATTATTCTATTCAATTTTTTTTTGTAATTAATTTAAGGATATTTTTTCACGAACGATGCGTTTAGAGATTTGAAAGGGAAACCAATTTAAAATAAATTACTGCTACTATCTTTATATGATTTATCATATTATATCGATTTATTTATTTGAAAATAAAATGTGATACTTTTATTTTGTAAAAGTATCAAGATTATTTCTAATGACTATTTAATTATGAATCAACTATATTTTATTATATTCTTTAATAATTGAGTAACAACAGTTATTTATATGACCATAAGATCATTAAATTTGAATAAAAATAATTTTTATTTAAAAATAATTGTGACTGGCTTCAATGCAAGTTTTATTTGCGAAAATAATTATAAAAAATCTATATTCATTTTTTATCACAAGTAATTTAGGAAATAATGACAATGGTGAAAAAAAATTTGAATCTTTTCATCGTTAGAAATGAATCCAACAAATTATTATTAATAATATTTTTTCTCAATGTTAAGGAATATGTAAAATTATAAACATATAATTGTATGTTAGAAGCTTATTATTATTATAATATTATAATAGTGCATGTTTAGAACTTCTATATTATTAATTAATAATTATTATTTATTCAGTTCTCCACCTATAGACTGATTGACAAACAAACATATGTAGGGCTTTAGACGAAATTTTTACACAAAAAGTAAAAATTTATTAATTATTTATGTTATAATTTAAATATAATTATTATTAATTAATTATTGTAATTATAAGAAATAGTAAGTTGATTTTGTTATGTTTCGTTAAGATATCGTTGTTTTTAACGAATTATTTTAGCCAACGGCCGTTTGAATATAAACGGCACAGTTGTGGGTTCGATTCCCATTCTCAGAGTTATGGGTTATTCATTAATTTACTCGCTCGGGTAAGAAGACATACGATGATTGATTTTTATTAAAATTATGTAAAAGCTTGATTTATTAATAATGATGATATCTAAAGAAGACTTGGCAATGTACGAAATTTTGTATGATTCTTCCAAATCACAATAATTAAGTAGCAAAACAGATAGTTTTCGATTTATTTTATAACTAAAAAATATATGATCTAAGTGTTAGTTACGTTTAGAAAAGCAGTGTTTTTCATGTATTAACTTTTAATGGTACTCCAAATTTTTTATAAAGATTATTTTCGTAAAATTGAGATCGTCGTGGCCCAGTGGCATAGAACGCGATTGGATTGTAAGAAGAGGAGAAAGACCTACGAACGTAGCCCGGAAGTCCGGCGTTGAATTCCGAAATTCACGTGCAATAGTAATTTTACATATTTAAGTTAGCTATTTCTATGTACGATATGAGCGAAGGCTGTGTGGAATAGCTGTTGGTCCGTTTTAGTCACTTTTTTTAATTTTAAATTAAATTTTGAAGGATTTTCAATATTCTCGTGTTGTTTCTTTTCCTTAATAAACAGTAAGTGCAAACTAGAGACATCTAATAACACGTTCTCTTTTTGTTACTTCAAATTTTATAAAGATTTAAAAAAAATTACAATATAAAAAAAATAACTTAAATCAGCTTAACGCTGTATTCCGCGCACAGTTTCCGCTGAGTTCTGGAGGCATTACGTGTTGAGTGGCAGAACTCAACGCCGCGCTTTGCCTCGACTTCAGAGCGAAGAAATGGAAATATTCAAAATATTCGTTTTAACAATTAAAAAATACTATAAAAATACTGCATTTTCTAAATAAAACGCAACTTAATGATAATTGTTTCCAATTTAACACAGTACTTATTTTGAATGTTGTTTTGCTTATATCTTGCATATAATTCGTGCTAAATATATGTATACAATTGAATTAGTTTTATATGTTGTTTAATTATAGCACTTTACTTATAGTAATATTGTAACTGTAACTCCTAACGCCATCTACCGTAAAGTAGACTAAGTTTTTTGTGGGTACCGTCCTTTTACTATTTTGTTTTTTTTAATTTGCTTTTAAAAGTATAGAAAATAAATACCACAAAGTGTCAGATATTGTTTTAGCTAATATTCAATTTGATTTTATAATAAAATCGTATAATTAATATTATATAAAATAATCATTATTTTTATATAAACACACAACATATTTTACTTTACTTTTAAAACAAATCTCCAGACTAAATAAAATATCTTTAAAAATAGTAAAAGGACGATATTATACAAAAAGCAATCTATTAATCAATTTGTTTGTTCGTTAATAATGACAGCCCGCATTTCAATATGTAACCAAAGATGTTAAAATGTTAGAAGATTATCGTAGTTAGCGGAATCGGCATCACATTTGTATAGCGTTTTTATAATTTTTCTACTTTCCACACATTGTCACCAATAAACAATGTAATCTCACTAATTTATTGTTTTATTTGCCGTTAATTATATTTTATAGAATTTTTCTCTTTATGACAGGGCGCGGCGGCACAGCGTGTGACCTATACGCGATGATTGTGGGTTCGATTCCCACTGAATTATTAAATATTTTTGTTTCCTCACTCTGGCGACAAGATACAGCAGCGCGGCGTTGAGTTCTGCTACTCAATACAACGTCTCAAAAACTAAAAGTAACCAAAAGTGGTAAACACATAAAGTCAAGGCTAACTTACGCCTACTCAATAAACCTTAATTATTTACAACATGATTATTAGTTCTACACAATGATCTTCATTTATTTCACCACCATTTTAAATGTAACATAGCAATAGACAATGTCTATGAACATAAAAACTATTAAAACACAAAACGACACATACACATAACCACAATTAATAAAAAACTGATTTTTGTCAAACCTTACAAATGAAGGCCCTCTATCGGTATAAAGAATACAACAGAAAATTGTGCCCTTGTATTTTTTACTTTTAGCTTCTGCACATATAAGAGCTTAGATTAGTTATTAGTTCAAAAGCAATCCACTAGATGGCGGTAACTTATTAAGTTGTTAGAACTAAAGAAGAAAGAAGAAGAAGTAAAGAAACTCAAGTATTTGTGAGGTTAGAACAATTTTAATACTGTTTATTATTATAACTGGTATACAAATGTTTGAGCGTTAAGAGCAGTAAAAGGGTTATGGAATAATAAATAAATACAAGAAAATACAATTTTATGCTGTTTATTAAAATAATATTCGTCCAACTGAACACAAGAAATGGGTCCAGACCTAATAATTGAGTCTTCTAATTTGACAATTCTTTTTCCTACAAAAAAATAATAACCGGCTCATCGCAGGAGCTTTGTCTTGACCATCTTAATAATAAAAACAACCTATAAAATCTATCAACATAAAAGACCTTTCAGAGGTATTACAAATATACCAGTTTACAGTTAAATTTGGCACAGATTATATATATAATAGAAAGTATTTTTTACTGTCCGTTCGTAAATCCCTGGTTCTAAGATGGTTTTGGCACCTCGGCAGATACAATTTCAAATGAAAAATAATAAAATTAAAAAAAGATCTTCAGAACACAACATATCAAAATTCCATATAAATTCAATAATCCTTAAAACAAAATTTACGGAAAAATCTAATTTAATTATATTTAGAAATCTATACAGTACCCATAGTGTTCCAGTATTGCACAAGTTTCATGCAAAATCGCAATCATGATTTCGTCACATTACAACATAAAGCGATCGCTGTCGTCATCGTTATTTTATCATAATCATCGTAATCATATCATGTGATCATCATTAAAACAACAAGTAATTGAGAATTTAAGATTTCCTTCTTAGTCATGGGGTAGATATTGCATTCAACAACGTTAAAATTCTTAATAATAACAATAAAACAACAAAAAGTACCGTTGACAACACAAACCGCCTGAGAACGCGTGGGTCGTTACAATAATAAATGCAAAAAATCTAATGGCGAATACAAATTTATTTACATTGATGTCACTCTGAGTTCGAATAAGTTACTATCGGGTGTCCACTGAGTCATTCAACTAATATTTTAAAACATCTTTTAATAGTAATATGTATGTATGTATATATATGTAAGTAGATTATACACTTACCAACTAATATGACACAGTTAAGTTAGCCTATTTATATATTATATTACAATATAGATATACAGATGGCGGTGTTCCGAGGGTTAAGGAGACGTTAACTTTTAAATGGTATTTTTGGTTATATTTCAAGAATTACAATTAGAAACTGATATGATAAGGTGGAAGTGGGTTCGAGTTCGGATAACGAGTTTCTAATATTATTTATGTCTAATTTAAAATTAGTGAAGTATATGATCTCGGTACACCGCCGTATAATCACTCGTACAATGTCTAGTTCTAGTCTACGACAGTCTAATGAGTTCCGCACAACGGAAAAACAGGGTCACCCTTCGCCGGACCTTATACCTTTACTTTATACACGCGGACGAAGGGACGTTTTATATATATTTTTATTTATAAACTAAAAACTTCTAATGCTACATGGAACCTTGGTGCAGGCCGTCAAGGAAGTCCGCGAGAGAGCAGAGTGAACTGAAGCTTCGACAAATGTTATTTTTAAAGAGAAATCCATTGAAAATTACATTCAAATTCATACAGTTATAATAATTATTTTATATATTTGATAGTTTCGTATTAAAATTAGCGTATCCAAAGCCAATATTAGTGCTTCTTCGTAAATCGATTACATGAAGTTAATTAATAATCACATAAATTAAAACGTTACACAATTTCGTGACCCGAAATTAGTGAACGATAAATTTTCGGAAAAATCGGGAATCGGAGTTCAAAAGGCACAAAGTAGAAGCCACAAGTAGGGGGCGGGTTCGAGCCCGGAACTACGTCGATGGCACAAACGGCGTGACTAGCGGGAATTAGATACATTTGGAGAAGCGTGGAGTATTAAAAATGCAGAAATGACTCGATATGGGCTCACAATTTTGAGATCAATTTGTGTATCGGGACTCAACAAGTCGGCAATCCGCCGCTACGGCAGTACACGACGTCACAGCGCCGCTCCGGCGGGACACCGCACGCTCTGTGAGACTAAATAAATGCTTAGGCCATAGAAAATTAAATCTATTGTCGAAAACGAAATAAAAACACGAAACGTACGAGAACGTGGGTGTCCCAACGGACGACACGACCCATGCGTAGCACCCGACATACTGTCCACCGTCCACTGTCCACTCACTCCGAGTCAATGGTACACAACTGTCCTCCAGTACGACTGCACATCTCGTAAAGTCCTTGTTCGCGAGCAGCAGATGTGCAGTGGTGCTGGAGGGCGTTGTGGCGCGTCACTACGAGACAGAGATGGCCTCGTGAGGGGGGTGCGGGGGGCGCGGAGCAGCGCGAGGCCACGACTGCGAGGTCAACTGCCCCACGGACAGCGGGTTGTTGGCGTCGCGCGGGTTGGTGCCCACGGGGTGGCGAGCGGGCGGGGGCGGGTCCGATGCTGGCGAGGCTAACGAGGACAGCGCGCTGAGGCCGCCGGGGCTGGAGGCCGTGGGCGTGTCGTCATCACTGGACGCGTCCGACAGCTCCTCGAGCTTCACGTCATCATCAGAGCAGGACTGTGGCGTCGGCACGCTGCCGCCGCCCAGGCCCGGGCCCGCCAGGCCCGCGGCCCCCGCCGCCTCCAGGGCTTCCATGTAGCGCACGCATTTCTTCTTCCGCCTGTAATATACCATTTAGTACTTTAAAACATGATCCAGTAATTAGAAGACACCTAGTTTTATATTTAAATTTATAGTTAAACCATTTTAAATACAAAACTAGGAACGATTAACTAAAAAAAAATTATTTAACACAAAATATATAAGCTACGTTACAAATGTCACGCATTTTGAACCTACACACAAATGAAGGAAAACAAAACCTATAAAAAAAGAAAAAAAGGTTAACTCAAAAATTCACATGCTTGAAAATGTTAAAAAAAAATCGTAAACAAAACGAAGTACACTAAATCACTCATGCTGCGTTATCAGACGGTTAAATATAAACAAAACGGTCGAAACAGCTACGACAACAAAAATATCTACTCGAGAACGAAAAATCCAAGCCACGACATTCAGAAATACGTAAAAAACCAATAAGAACGCTATTCGTATTATTGATTCGTGCTTGAGACGATGGCATTTGTTTAATAAAATGTCTAAAAAGTCTGCCTAGATTTGTATCTAAGAATGATCTAGGTTTTTTCCAGCAGAGAACACTACATGCTTCACTTCAAGCTCACAACACAAATCATACGCAAACCACATCTTCCAGTGATTTTTTTAAAATTCAATATTCAAAAAGAACATTGACTAATAAGATTAAAAATATTTCGGTTTTAGTAGGAAAACAGTGAATTTAATGATTACTACGTCCAAACTCGATGTGATCTACGTAGGAGAGCCAAAATGCCAAAGTCTCCTTCCGTACCGTGTGTCGTCGGGCGGCGGCGCGCCGGCACTAGAGGTTCACGTAAGTGGGCTCCTGCGGGCTGCCGAGCGTGGCGGGCAGCGGTGTCGCCGCGTCCGGCCGCAGGAGCCCGAGCCCGGATACCATCACGCTACTTGATTCCGGACTGGTGGTCAACCAGAATGAGCGAGGACACCGTGAAGGATGTGCAAGGACAGCCAAGGAGATGAAGGAGGAGGCATGTTATCATGAGACGTTATGGATGATATTCAATATGTATATAACAGTTAATATAAAGCATATGTGAAAAAAATGTATTAAAGTTATTATAGATTTTATGAAGGTATTTGTAAAAATTTTAGACAAATAAACAAAATACATAAAAATTATAAATGTTGGAGCAATATGCAAGATAAAGCAGAAAGGAATGGTAATATAAAAGGTAAAACGATAGGAAGAAAGTAAGTAAGAACAGTATAGATGAATCGGCGCCGGCGTCAAGTAGCGTTTGGCAGCGAAACAATAAAGAGCGTAACAGAACATAGTCACCGCCAGCGTAGTGGGGGTGGGGGCCGGCGCAATCCAGGATCGATCCGTGAGAAGCGGCAATCATGAGTGGAAAAAACATTTCAATGAGTACAAATATCACGAGTCTTAACTTAACTATTTGTCTTGTTTTGGTCCTTCATTTGGTAAAGCGAGCGTCATTCAGAAAATGTGTCAAGATTTTTTTGAAAGCTTTCTTCGACAAATGATTGCCCTCTCTCCGTCGAGATCCGTGGGAACTATTCTAGGCCTATGTAGCACTACGACTTCCACACTTTGTCTACTTTCAAAAAAATCTATTCCGTGTGTTTCTACGTCAAACTTTATTTCTTTGTGAAAAGACACATTTTCTGAACAGTTTGCTGCTTCGCTTTTGTTTAACGCCCTTGTTCCGTAGAATAAGAGCTTAGCGTTACAGTGGACCGAATGTAATTGTACTATGTATGTTCAAAACAAACACAACATCTACTACGGACTTTGTCGAATAAACAACTAATGAAACTAAAACGTTAGGACTAGGCTCCTCTTGGAATTGCCGTGAAATAATACGAAAAGATAAGCCAAGTCTTTCCACATAGAAACAATATAATATGAAAAAATAATGACCTAGCATTTAAAAATGCTTGTTCTTTTGTTCATTATTATTGATTAAGCAAAACGAAATGCAAAACTATTATAAAATAACACCCACCTGCAAGGTTTGCACCACTGGTTCTGTTGGTCGAGGCCGTACCTCGCTCTACATTTTTTCAAACTATTTCCTGAAAATTTTAAATATTTCGATTAGAGAACGCTTTGGTGATTTTTTAGTGACATGAGAAAATCAATAGATATGGACTCGTTAAATTTTGCGAATTGCGAATTATGACAGCAAACTAAATATATTTATGCAAATTAAGATACTAAATGTATTGCAAATTGACAAATATTAGGAGACGTCACTAATATTGTATACTTAAAAAGGGTCCTAGAGTGACGTCACGGTGATAGCACAAAATAATTTACCAAAAATTATATTAAAGCATTCAAAATAAATATGGCTAAAGATCTACTCTACATAAAGCGACATGCACAAACATACCCATTTAACTTGTTAGTGAACATGCAGGAATAGGGGCGGGGGAAATAAAAAATGACAACGGAAAAAACATTGGTTTAAAAAAATAGCGCTCTACTCAGAAACTTCGACAAAATAAACTAACTACGCAGTCTATCCAAAATAAAAGTAAAAACAATCACAAATAAACATGACGCTCATAAGCAAATTCAAGCAGAATAGGTTCTCCGGAATCAAAATAAATGTATGTTCATTTGGCCAGTATCATTATAAATAATAGAGAAGCATCGGCAGCTTTGGTTGGAAGATAAAATGATCTAGTCGAGTCCTCGGGATCTCCTCATATGTATGTACGTTCTCGTTAAAGTAGGGCGTCCTCATGCACACTGCTGTCGGAACTCCTCAACGGAAGCAATCGGAAGGCTGTCCCAGCCTTTACACCGAGCATGTATATACAGTCCCTGCAAAGCAATTACTGAAGTATTCAAATATTGACTGTTGAATAAAACATGCACGTTCGAATATACGGAGGCGCAAATCGGAGCAGGAAAGCCAAAAACCGGGACAACCTTCGAAGGAGTGCCACTTACATATTTCCTTAGCGTTGATTATAAAAACAAAATAAATAAATGCGATAAATATTAAATAAAAAATGCTGTAATATGACTACAACCTGTACCCCTTCAACCAACATTCGGCAATATTTCTACGTCTCGTTTGGTTCGGATGGAGTTCAAAGCAATTGAACTCGCAATAGGACGTGGGCGGGACGGGGGAGGAGAGGGGAACGTTGGGTGACGGACGGGGTGGAGGGGGCGTCGGACGTCTCTAGCTAATCCTTTATTAATTGACCTCATTTTTAATGAGCTGGAGCGGTTATCGTGTTACGTCGAGACGCCCGACGCAGGTCGTGTAGATGTGGATGTGGTGTGGACAGTTGGACACTGTGACCGATATACATTGTTTATATCGCTTTAGTTTAAAACGTCTATCGAGTGTTCGGCGTCGTTGGGCACGCTGAAGTACTTATAGAGGATAGAACAATTAGTATAATATTGTTTGTCTAATCTAATCAATGAACAATCATTATAATCTACTTATTGAATGTTATAAGCATATTGTATACGACTTGTCGTGTATAGTTGAATAGTCGCGCAGTCACGTTTAAGGAGAGGAGGTCCAAATCGGAGGGACAGAGAGATAGGGCGTAGGGTTGGCAGTGGTCGTTGCAAGGCAGTACCTCCATCGGTTGTCTCCTGTTTTCGTTTCCTCTTCTTGCCCCTTTGCGTATTAGCCCTAGACGACCAATCGGGATAGAGCTGCATGTGCAGCTGGCGCTCGCGCCGCGCCAACTCGTAATATTTCGCTTGCTCCTCGCGTCCGAGCGCATGCCACTGTACCGAACATGGAAACAAAAGAGAAATGCACTTCGACGGTGGTTCGCGACCGCGACCTAGCTCGGTGCTAGAAAAACAGCCCGCAGTGAGCGCACCCCTCGACAATTTTGAACCTAAGCCCCAAATGAGAATGGCCAATTGTGGTGTTCCTCTCAGAACCTATTCTGCGGTCAGTATCGTCGCGCCTCGCCTAGACATAGATCAAACCAATGTTTCCGGTCGGGTCACTCACGACTACACACAGAACACAGAGGCGGGCGGCGCGGGGCGGGCCGGCCTGGCGGGTGCGAGCGCGCCCGACGCCGCTCGCCTCGCGGGCGACGGTCCCAGCCGCTTTTCTAGCACAGGCACCACCGGCCGTACTAACACACGGAGTAAACACACACACTCATACAAGGATCGGGTTTCGGGTGCTCGACGGACAAGCCGGTTAGTTCGTGTTAGGAGCCCTGGACGCAAGCAAGTCGGATTAGTGGGGGTCGGGAGGGGGAAGCGAGTGTACAAGCCGACGCGACAGTCCGTCCCCTCGTCGCCTCTCCTAGGGTCCCAGGTCCCATACCTCCCAGCTCAGCGGGACCGCGGTCCTTTTTCCGCTTTTTCTTTTTGGAACCGTAACCGTAGTTGTCGCGCGCGCTCCAGCCGGGGTACAGCTGCATATGTAGCTGTCTCTCTTGTCTCGCTTTCTCATAGTACTTTGCTTGCTCCTCGCGACTCAACGAATGCCACTGCGTATTTATGAGCATTGCATTACGAATGTTTCGCTGCGACGGAGCGTGTGGGAGAGCGCTTGCTACTCTTGTTAGGGGTCGCGTTCCGAGAAGCGCACCGGTCGGTCATGTTTGTTATTCAGCGCGCTCAGCGCAGATGTTAGATACGGACACACTGGCACACACGCCGACTGTTTACGCGTCGCGAATCGCTTTCCTAACAAGATTAACAATGAGCACATCGTCACATACAAATAATTCAATCAAAACGTTGAACGTAAACGATCACGGTGTCAAACAATATAGTGACCTTGGTATAAACAGATGAACCTTGTTTTGGACAGAAACCAAGTGACGTTAACATTCTACGAATCAGTTCAGTAGCTTTTGATATTTGTAATTTAATTTGAAGCTTGTTTAAAAATTATAAAAAAGAAATAATATAACTTAAAGTAATTTTAAACAATGGTCAAATTGGACAAGCACTTACCCGTCTGCCGAGGATCTGGTTGATCGCGGCTGACTCTTTCAGGGTGCACTCGGCGACCACCTTCGCCCTCATCTCTTTCATGTAGAGCATGAAGGCGTTGAGGGGTTTCTTGATATGTGGCTTCTTGTTCTGATCTTTGTTATTGCTACTGGCGGAGCTCTCTGAAGGCTTGTCAGAGCTCGAACCTTTCTCCTGAGACCTGGAATTTTGTATGTAGCAGATTGAACGAAAAGTTTTCATAAAATAAACAAAAATGATAAATAGACATATCTTTTCAAGTAAACCAATTTATACATATTTTTTTTGGCAGAATACTTGTAATTTCAACTTACAACTACAACTATCTAAGGTAATAGTATTGCACATGTCTTGTTTTTTTTGTATTTTTTTTTATATTGTTAAATTACTTTAAATAACTATATATTTTTTTAACACACAAAAAAAACCGACACATTTAAACGAACAAGAATTCACCAATTATATCATTATAAGCTTATAACTCAATTAACATTTCAAAAAAGTTGGGAAGACCCATTAAAGAACGTCACATATCTGTCCAGCTGGTGTCGTTATCATTATCTTTCATAGTGATTCGATCTATCATAGTTATCTTTGAATCAATGAATGTGAATCTTAATATGAGTTTAGGTGTTAACTGCATACAATAAACAAGCGTCGCGTCCGGTTCGAAATAGACGCGGCTTCCGGCGAATGCATTGACACCGGGATAGCGGACATGTGGAATATATTATCGATTTTTATATAGAAATTGTAACGATTTAGTACATTTATAGTACTTTTTTCATATGAGACAGGTTTTTTTTTATTTTTAAGTAAATTATTAAATTTTACAACTTTCAAATTTGTAAACTGACTTCAAACTTATAAGGATTTTTTGGAAGAGTTTTAGTCTTTTATCTACACTTATTAATTATACTAATATTAATGCTGAATAGTTTGTTTGGTTTAACGTCCTTATCTTAAGACCTACATACAGGTTCCAATTACATCACGTTAATAGTTTCTACGAAAGCCACTGTATAGGCTCAGAGTTGCCTACCGGATACTTAGTGAAAAAAAATACTTTTAGTTATACCCTTTTGTTTAGGGAGCGACTAATTTGCTGAAAAAATAAATTAAATATCCAAACGTGATTAAAATTCACAAATATTAGGTTTATTTAAGTATCAAAAGCGCTAGTGTCGATATTATTATAAAATATTTAAAATATTATAAACACATAAAAAACACACGTTATTGATATCAAAATTTAAAATAGCCGATCGCGCGTGTTTCACATCCCATTTCACGTTACCCAATTAACGCGGCCATACATTAGGACAAAAGTTTTAAAACAAAAAAACGTAACGTGTCCACCCATCGAGCCAATTTATTCGTATCGCTGACAATATTAATAATCGAGTGGAATCCTTCTAAAACTAATGACTTCCTGCGACGTTGCTTTTAAAATAGACTGACTGGTAGTGGTTAGTTCGATACGTCAAGAATGGTTTTTATTTGGTAAATTAGTTCGTAGAAACGACACGAATGGACTTCCTTTATGGCAAGTGAAATGGGAGAAAGAATTAGAAATGGGCGTTGGGATGTTGTTTAGTAAAATTAAATGTTTAAAAGATAAATGTATTGTGAAAAGTCGTTGTGGCGTGGTGGCTTATTTATGGAGATGTAATTTAGTATGTTAAAGTTGATTAGTAGTTCAATGTATTAATCTATGAGAGGTCCTTAGTTTAGTTAAAAAGTTAAAAATGGATGGTATTTATAACTTAATGTGCTTATTCGTATGTTCAATGAAATAAAGCTAGCATTAAACTTATTATTGAATTCGGCGGAAAGTCGGGAACAGAAGTGTCTTAATGGAAACGTGTCCAATACACTAGGTTCCTAGGTTCCCTGTTCTATGTGCGGGAAAAAAATGATTTTCAGAGAGATTTCTTTTAAAAAACTTGCGTTCTAACAAAACAAACAAATAATTCTGCCACTATATTATTGTAACAAAAATTTAAGTATAAAACCACATCCCAACAACTATTTAAAAATCTTACTAAAACATTTCGAAATTGTAAAAACGTCTAATAAATTACATTAGACCGACCGTACCACGTTCAATTCCACTAAAACGGTTCTTAAAGGCGCCATAGTGCTGCGGAACAGCTATGTAGTGCGTATAGAGAGTTAAGCAGCTCAGTTTTATACTCGCATTCAAATATGAAAGAAGTAGAAAAAAACAATGCGTGTGCGCTCGAAACGAGGTATTCACGAGGTAATTATTGTGTAGGCTTCGTCGAGCCAAGTTACACGCGAATAAACCGGCCTTTTACGAAACTACGGTAAGACGACGCTACCCTTTTATATCCGACAGTTTTCAATGTGTTAAGATTTTCTATAGTATTTCCTTAGTAATTAGCTAGTTTTTTGGTTTCACTTGGTGTAGAATTGGGTTGAGCGAGCTTTTCGAGGTTTAAAATGTATTAAACGTAATATATTACACTAAAGTTTAAAAAATACGAGATTTTAGGCAATTTCTAATTTAGGCTTTATACAAATTACCCAAATACTTAAGAAAAAATGACTAAACCTTCCATAAGAGCAATATAGTAATAAAATTTCAAAAGCAACTGTCACATACAGTTTGTCGCCAGCAGTGCGAAGGGTAGCGGAGACGAGCTCGCCCGAGCAGCCGTTAGCCGTCTCATATATCATCTTAATTAAATTTCTCCGTCAGGAGCTTATTTACATGATTGTGCCTGGCCTTTTATATATTGAATGTGGTCGAGTGCGAGGGAAAGCTGTATTACTAATTTTATAATAAACAGGAATGAATGGGTTTTGCAATTTAACGTGTGCGATGTTTTATTCTAAATGAGACTTGATGACTTTTTTCCCCTTTTTTTACAGATTCACGCTGTATCCCGCACAGAGCATGTCAGGCAGAGGGACATTAGGCTCCTTCTGACAACTAAGACATTTCGTTCCCCACTTTCCGCCAAATTTTTCGAGGCATTGCGTGCTGAGTGATGGAACTCAACGGGGCTTTGCCTTTTCCAGAGCAAAGAAATAAATAATATTAATAAATAATAATGCATTCCCTCGAGGGGGATCGAATCCACAACCGACGCGTCATAGTCACGTCTTATGCCCCTGCACCACGACAGATAATAATAAAACACAGAAATATGTACCTTTTAATAAAAACCGTCATTTCGATTCAAAGATGGAAGATATAAATAATTTGATAATTAAATGACTCACTTAGTATTTAATTCGTTAACTAATAATACTATTTTCGCCTATATCTACGAATTAAATTATATATAAAAATTAAATTATTACGTCTAACCAAACTACATTTTTCCAAATTATCATAAAGTAGTATCTCCAAATGACTATATTTAATGTACAAGATCGCTATAAAGATTAATTTTTATGGACAGACCTGACCCCACTAACGCTAATATATTAAATTATTCTTAGCACCAGTTATTTTTGAAACGGCCTTAACTTTAGCATTCATAAGTTCGATTTGTTAAAGCATTAAATTTATTTACATTCTTCCTTTATCTTTATTCGAGTTAATAACGAACTACCTTATCAATTTCAGTCAAAACTGAGACTGTATATTTTTTGTATTAAATAACATTGTTTGAATATCAATAATACCCCAAATGGGCATTGAACCCACTATTAGTGCGTAAAGATAGATAGATTTGAAAATATATAAATATATTGACTCAATAATCATTCGACTGGAATCGAACCTACACCTATTACGTTAACAGTCAGACGCTTATGCCAGTATTACGATCAAGGCACAAATTACTCTATTGGTCACATATCGCATATATAAACACATTTATATCATAATAATGATTTCTTTTCAAAAATTCCTTTTAAATGTTTTTCTTTTTTTCGTTGTACCAAGTTACCTCGGTGATTATATATATGTGCTGGCGTGTATCAACGGTGAGTGTCACTTGTTGAAAGGTTTAAAATTACAGCTTCTTAAACTCGTTGTTTCTTTTTTACTTTTGTTTTGTAACCGTTTTTTAATTTGACAGCCCTTGTGTTTGTGGTTAATATGAAATATACATATAGATAGTGTGTTCAAATCTAATATAACATTAACCCAGATAAGCCTACTGTCCTATATTTAGGACAGTAGAAATAAAAAAAATATCAGAATACCCTCTTTATCTAAGATTATTTAGTCTTATGATTTGCAGTAAGAAACGTGTCAGCTTTATTAGAAAAAATAAAAAGACAGTTATTTTAACAGTTTTTACCTTATATTTTACCTTATAAGTGTGTAATAAAAGTGCGTTGCAGACATGGCAAATGACAGGTATGTATAAAAAGTTATATTTTACTCGTGAGTTGTTTTTTTCTGTGTTAATATCTAGTTGATAACCTTAACTTTTGTACTAAATAAATATTCTAGCAAAATAATATAAATAAATTACGTATAACTTNATTAATTTTTGTTATTGTTCTATCATTTTAAACTTTCAGATAAGACAAAAAAATGTTATTAGTTTTTTAATTTTTCGCAAATCTAATGATAAAATATAATCATAAAATGATTTGATCATGTCTAGACGATTCCTCGGTACATAGGTACCGACCTACCATTCTATTTATAGAATTCCACCCTTATCCTACATATCACGTCTTGCAATGCACGTTAGGTGACCGACCGTAAACTTGCTGTTTTTCTTGCGAGTAACTTAGAAGATGAGATATAAATATGTTTTTATAAATAATGTTGTCTTTGCACATAGCAGGGTATAGACTCTATTCTTTGCTTCTGTCCGTCTTTGTGTCATTGCATGTTGAGTTGTCCAGAGAGATGAGACAATAATTAATCGCCGTCCCACTTCGCGGCAATAGCATCAAATCAGATTTTGTCATCTCATAAATATTTAATCATTCAAATTTCAAAGAAACAATAATTATTCTTTGGCATCGTGTTAAAACACTCCGTTACCTACTTTTGGTCCGATTCTCCAGACATTGCATGTTGAGTAGAGGAACTATAACGCCTTGGCTTATCTTATTACTAGAATGAGAAAATTAAAATAATCCACTCCTTTGGATGAGAATCAAACCTACAACCGTTGCGTTTTGACATATAAAACTATTTAATAAAAATGTCATACACATACATACAACTACTTGAAAAGATGTAAAACATTTGATAAAGTAATAACCCCTCGATTACAGTACAAAACGGCATTTGAAACAATTAGCCCTCGCGCGATTCGCTACATCTGTCCGGCTTATCAGGTCCAGGGATCTGATAGTTGATATCGCGATATAGTAGGGGTGTGACGTCAAATGACACAGTGCATTTTGTATTGAAAGTTAGTATTTATAAGTAATATATGTATTTATATGAAAAGTATAAAAACTTTAGTGACAAGATATTCGTTTAAGCTTTTTTTATTTTTATTAAGACACTGATTCGCAATACAGTAATGTATAATAATTTTATTATACAAGAAGATAAAAAATATTATTTCTCACATACAAACGTATTTTATTTTGTCACATCAATTTAGAAAATCGTCTCTATTTTATATTTTCACTTTGAAAAAAAAAACAACAAAAAATACTATTCTATAAAAAAAAACTATTTTTATATCTAAAACGTTACAGCCTATCAACTAATCTACTATAGACGTTATATTTAAGGGCGTCGCCCACTGCGTTATCGCTTCATCGCCAACCGTTTAGTTTGACATTATAATTTGCGCGTAACAACGCTAGTCTTTATTACGGGCACGTGGCTAATGCATTCTTTTATAGCTGTGTTGGAATAATTGTTATGTTTATATGATATCGTATTGGATTTTGTGTTTTTTAAGAGTAGTTACTGTATAAGAAATTAATTATTTCATATTAAAAAAATATATTGTCATAATTTTGTAATTTGAACTGATTATTACTTGAGATAGTTATCAGGTAAATTAAGTTATATAGTTAATTTTAATTTTGTAGTTTGTAATTTTGACATTACAACAATAGTTATTTTTATGTATTTCATATATTTATGTTTAAGTATAAAAAAGAAATAATTTCATCTAGTTTAAAAAGATAAAATTTAAAGAACAACGATAAAATAAAAATAATAAGATTCCATTCATAGAACCTTACCTCGAATGATGCGTGAAGAGGTCGGATTTGGAAGGTGGCGGAGGTACAAGCGCGGGGCCTAAGCCCAGGCCGAGACCGCCACCCAGCGTTGGGGAAAAGCGATATAATTCACTATAACAATAAATTCTATATTAATATAAAGAAACAAATAAGCAGACAGACATTGCAAGGTGAGTGGAGCAACTCAATGCCACGCTTTTTTACTTAAGCGAGAAAATGAAAATGATTCCATCTAGTCCGTGAGAATAACAGGAAATTTAGAATATATTTAACTATTAATATCCACTTCATATGTACTATGAGTCACAGAAAATAGAAATATCCATAAGAAAAATAATTGCCATAAAAAAAAAGAAATATGGGATTTCCTAATTTCTCCTTTTAAACTTAAATTTAATAAAATATAGTTTTTGTTACAAATAATTTTCAATTTGTCTTACCTTGATAGACTAGAACTGCTGATGGGCAGCGAGGTTGGGTACGGACTCCGGAAGCCACTCGCGGCCGAAGATATGGGGTACATGCTCGGGGTGTGCCTGAACCATTAAAAAGAATTACAAAAATTTTCTGAGTTTTCCAAAAATTATACTCTTTATTATAAATGAGAAGGTTAAACGTTGTGGTCACAACGTTACATTGCAAATACATATTACACTCAATCCAAAAAAAATAAGTTTAAATTAAAAGTAATTAATATTTAAAAATATTTAATTTATTCATGTATAAATAACTTACCATGAGGCCGCTACTTGCGACATCTCAGGGCTGAGCATGGGGTAAGGATACGTACCCCCTGGGAAGGGGTACATTGGCGTCCTTGCGAGACCCGCAGCTGTAATAACATGTGTATATTACTTTCAATAACTGTCATATAAGTAAGAAAAACCTTTTTAAATAGAAAAATAATATAATGTTATTATGAAAAATATTTTTTATTAAAAATAAAAACCAAATCCTAGCACTAAATAAAACTAAAAAATGCTAGTAGTATTCAACACGTCATATTTAACAAAATAAAATGAAATAAGAAGAGTCTATAGAAAAATATACAAACTAAAAAGCATATATAAATAACCATTTATTATTAAACTCTTCCAAAGCATTAAAAAAATGAATATAAATAGTATTGATATATTTCAAGACATTAATATCTTACCTAACTTAGAGTCTAGCTGATAGGGGGGAGGTATGCCCATGTGCGCGGGCGGGGGCTGCCCCAGGTCACCGCCGGGGCAGAAAAGTGAGAGACTGCCACCCGCCGGTAAGCCCATCTTGCCGGCCTGGAATACATATGTTATGTTAGAAATATTGCATTCGATAATACAAATATGCATAATATACTTATTAATTATTTGTAGATTTGGCTGCAGACGGTGCTAAAAAAGTTCGAATCTCATTTGTAGCGTATTTAAAGTTTGTATTGTCATTGGATTTCAAAGTTGAGCGTTAAGATTTTTTTAAAAAGTGTACAACAAAATGATTTCTCATTACGTTTTTATTAGATGTACATAAACATAAAATCAGCTTCACGCTGTATACCGCACAGCAGGATATGCCGAGGAAACGGCGTTTAGTGAACTATTTCCTTCCTTCGAGTGGGGATCGAACCCACAACCAGATTATACAGCACACTCTGTCTGTCTGTCTGTCATGTCTGTCATGTCTGTCATGTCATGTCTGTCTGTCATGTCTCCATACTACTGTCATCAATTGTCACCGAACGACATTAGACAATAACCGCCACTAATAAAACCAGAGTGAGAGAAACCTAGGTACTACAATTTTACGTACCTAAGCGCAGCATCCAGAACAAAATGAACAAGATAAAAGCCGTTTAAAATCCATCGAAACACACGAACAAAACCGAGGGAGTGCGCAAGACGCGTCATTAGCAAGTAAATTGGCGGCGGTGCCGTATAAATTTCGACCTACCCTCCCGCCCAATTATGCAAAATGGCGCCCGACGAGGGCCATTCAACCGCGCCGTACTTCCGAGTGTCTCACCTCTAATTAAACTGGATCTTCTTTTCAGCACTTTATTATGCGAAATAAACGACAGGATCGCTGGTGACACGTAGGCGTAAATTAATTATGGTGTTTTCACGAGGAACCCTGAATGGTAGTGTTTTGTGTGATTCCATTCGCTTTTGAATATCAACTTCTATTTATGTTGCATAAAAGGAACAGTCCGAACACTTCAATTTGTATAACATTTTTAAAATGCTGGAGTACTGACGTTTACTTGTGTCGTTGTAATTAATCCGCTTATTTCTGTAGCCTGTATTATTTTATATGACCAGTTCAAATAAAAAGTAAAAAAGTCTTTCATAAAAATACATCTACACGTGAAAAAGGGTATTTTTTTAAGACAGGAACTATTCACTTCATAACTTGAGGTTATCATTCTAATGCTAAGTCTTTGAAAACGAGTTTAAAATACTCTCATGTCGCTTTAACTCGTCTAAAGCGAGTTTGTTGACAATTCCTTCGGCGCTCCTTCGTATTGGAGCAGGAACTACTTATTAAGACAATAATTACCACGAACAAAGAGTCCCCACTAATTAATAATAAAACACGCACAAACAAAGCCCTCCATTCACGCTCGGGACAGCGGATAAAAAAAACAAAAAGAGAAAAAAATAACCAAAACGGTGGTCGAAAAGCCTCAACATGCGAGGAGGAACAAAAAAACCATAGACAATGATGACAGTCGAGATGCATAATGCGGGAGCAGAGCGCGTTCTTAATTTGAAAATATTTCCATAATAAGATTTGTCTATGGCGCGACCGGTAACAAAAGATGCCCGAGCTTTGTTCAGCTGACAGCTCGTAATAATTTGAAAAAATTAAATAACACCGTACGGTCGGCAGTACTGTGGCAGGCCGGAGTTTGCTAGTTATTGGCTAAACAACTTTTCTCGTTAAAACTTACAATTTTGAAATTAGTAGGTTCGCGTCGCCTTTTCAGCTCTTCGCGTGTATTGAGAAGGTTCCTAATGAAGACCAGGTGGAGTGGCCGGCTATAGAAGGTACGTCGAGAGGGTAGTTATTGAAAGCATGAAAGCATCGCGTGACGTCACCGCCACTCAAGCGACAAGCTCCAGTCGCTAATTGGAACTCGTGGCGATAGGACGCGAGAAATGTTGCCTCAATCGACTAATACTTCAAAATTGAATAGGTTTGTTAACGAGCGGCCGGCTGAATGTTGCGAATGGAGTCGAGTACTTGGTTAGCGTTCGTTAACTACCTTATACGTACGTCTATTTTTATTTCTTTTGTAAATAGAAGCCTTCAAGTTTTATGATTATAATGCAGAGGCAATAAGCCTAGGTGGCCGTCGATGTCACGAGATTTCAGCACAAAATGGAATTTGACGAGATCGCAGCGGACTCTAAACGGACGCACACTAGCGCGCGCTACACCCCTTTAGTTCACCAATGCGGACGAAGTAGGGCGTAATATCTTGAGAGTTCGCCCCCGGGGTAGTGGGCGTGGAAATAGGATGCTGCGTTGCCATGGCGACCATGTGTAGGGGTAGCGTTCACGTGCTCGAGGCGGTGGTGTGGGTGTGGGTGTGGGGGCGCCGTGTTAGTGTGCGTTTAGACTGCCAGCCAGCCGACCTTGGAAGTTTCGGCCGAGTTATAGTTGCATTTCTCTTTTTATGCAGGACAAAGTCAGCAAAGCGTTAACCTTGACAAACAAAACTATTTCATTACAGTCCGATGGCCTTTAACACGTATAAACTTTTATGACCTCTCTAAGCGCATCCACCAATTAAGTGAAATATTGAAAAATGTCACATTTTTAACTAAGTTAGCTAAAAAAATAAAAGTACCCTCATTGGTTATTCCGCATCATTTCTTATACATTTCCTCCATCGGTCCTCCGAACCGGATGTGAGCGCAGCCGGAACCTTATAACGAGAAAACGCCGAATATATATTTCATACGCTCTTTGTAGAAAGAAGCCTTTTGTATTGCAGGGGTTACAATATAGAATATATATTCGCTTTAAATTTTGTAAGAATCTTTAAGGAATAGATACTATAAGTATACAGTACCTATACTTCGAGATTTAGTAAAAACTTCATTTGAATATTTTCATTGATTTTTCAATACAATACAATTGTAGTTACTATTGCAAATACATTTTTTTATTTTTACATATTATGAGGAAATAAAAAGAAAAGTGTAATATTTTTTTCCAATTTTTACACTCTTAAAGGGTAATAAAAATCTAAAACTTCAATTTTGGAGGGTAAAATATTCAAATCTACGAATCGGGGGTTAGTGACCTTTTTCCGGAGGCTGGTATGCTGAGATCAACATAGATGTATATAATTACAGGATATAAAGTGAACAGATAAGATTTGATGAATAATAGGAATAAACTATGAAAAATATATTATATTTTATTCTTATTTTTTTATTAAAGTTCTCACCTATTTCTATTATTATTATTAGTTTATAAAATAGTAAATTAATTGAAATTTCTTCTACTTCATTTTAATATGTTAATATGTTTTATAAAGTGTTATGGTGTAAACTGTCATTTTCTTTTTCGCCGTGCAAATACCATTGTCTGTCCCATTCATCCTGTCAAGACGCCCTCAGCTGTACTTTCGTATGTCGTCGTTAGTTGTAGAAATAACTACACGCAAAGTAAGCTATTTGCGCCAAGCTGTAGGGCATTCTCAGCGCCAACTTGGGGTGTGATAGTGCCAATTGCGCTCTTGACCTATTGTTTTGTATTCCACTCTTCTTATCACCTGTTTGAATACGGTTTTTTTATGATATTCTAATGGAATTTATCGTAAAAAGTATCCTTCTATATGGAAATTCTTAATGTATAAAGAAATTCTAATTTATATGGATATGAAATATGTTTACTGTTCTTTAATTGCAGTTTTTTATGCTTGAAATTGAGAATTCATTACGGCATAGAAATAACTATATATAGCAAAAATACCAACTAGCTGATTATTTATTTTATTCTTGAATTAACAAAATAAAAAAGGCAACTTCAGTTTTTTTCCCGTATAGCAGGGTAGTCAATCGTGTTTAACATTGTAGCGAAAATAATGAATGATTCCTCCAAGTGGAAATAGAACGTAAAACCACCACTTCAGCAGACACAGTCCACTACGCCACAACGGCGTAATAATTAAAATCGTTCTTCTTGTTAACAAGTAAAATCGTATAACACAGACAGGCTGGAGCTTAAAGGAACGTCAAAAATGGCTAATCAATACATAATAGCTCTTGGCGTTTCCAGTCTGCTATATCCAGGAGCGGAGGGTATGCCAATTATGTTTTTGACGGCACTGCCTCGGAATTGGAAGGGGTTTCGGTTATGTACGAGGGCTTGGATTTACCTAAAGGGTTATTTTATGACATTTTTTATTATATAACAGGATTTATCTTTTGGTGGAGAGCAATGTTGTAGATCGATGGGGAATTGTAATTTTTGTAGATTTTGTATACATTAAGATAGTTGTAATTAATATTTTTCACTTGTCTTATAAATGGATACGAACCTATTTATTCCTCAAATTAAATAAGCAAGAATGTCCAGGAAAGAAAACAAAACTACGCAACGTAAGTACTTCAGTTTAATACCCATCTATAACATTCTATCGAATAAAAAGACAACACTACCATTAATTCTGTCATTTTGTCCTCATCGCTACTAAATTACAAATAGCCCACATACCTCCTTGGTACGAACACTCAGAAATGTCACCAGGAATCCTTAATTAAACGGATGTGGCCAAAACGAAAGTGATCAAAACATTTGCCTTGACACACCTAACCACACATTAATCTCAATAACCCAACCAGCCAACCACTGAGTCACTCCATGTAAATCGTGGAGCTTGTTCAAACATGGATATTATAATATTTCAATACAATTGTTTCGTTGGCAAGGATTGAGTCACTCGTGAACCAAAATAGGTCCAATTAATAATGTAAAAGTTCTTGATAGCTTGTACAGTACGTGAGGTGGTGCTTGGATTTTTACATTACTTGTAAAAATATGTTTTTTTTTATAATTTATATATTTTTTTAAGTTGGTAGAGAGAAATTGTGTTAAGATTCCTCACTTTCTATCAATTCAAAATGATGCAAGTTGAGTGGCGAAACTCAACGCTGTCCTTATTTTTATCCGTGAAGAGGAAATGAGAATCATTTATACAATAATAATATTTTGTCACTGTCTGGATATTTGTCAATTGATGTCGGAACGATTTAAATGAAACCTTATATTTATATAACTCATATTCTGCAGAGAGCAAAGGCATCTGTCATTTTATTTCAGTATTTCATTTCCGCTTTCATATCCACTTAATTTCCTTCTTTAGAGATAGTGGCGGAATCCAGCCCTTTTGACTAGACAGACCAACGAAGTAAGATTTTTTTATTATATATTGTCCTGAGATTTGCACTCATTACTATTTGGCGGGACTCGTCCTTTTCTATTAAAAAAACTTTATATAGCTTATTTAACAACCTCTCTTAGACGGTTTCCGAAAGTTTTTTTGAAAGATTTCAAATATTGAACCTGCACCTATCTTCACCACTAGAATCACATTAGGATAGAGTGTTTAAAACCTGAAGCAACAAATTGTAGCGTATACGAGTCAGTATAACTTCAATTAATAATGGGCGAGTCGGTTTTAAATTACAACTCTCATAGTACGGATAGCTTCACAATTGTAATCTAGGTCTTAATTAAATATACTATCAAGTGCGTGCAGCATAAGTAGGACATTTTAAAGTTCATGTAGTGTCCATATAGATTTTTCAATATATATTCGTAGCACAGACAGGATTTAGTAACTGATTTATATGTTTTATTTTCTTTTTTTCTTCTGTCTTTTGGAGAAAATCCTCTTCTGGTCATATTCACACATTACCTTCCAATAAAATCATTTGAGCGTATCCCTACTGTAATATAATACCCTTCTGTTACCTAGAGAAAGCGTGGTTTAGAATCTAATAATGTATTTTTTTTTAGTTTTTTTTTAAATTTGTAACGATATCTTAAGTTCTTTAATCAACGTACACAAAGTAGCTATCTACGACATGTCAACTAATTCAAGTAAAGTGTTCCCACAGTGTGGTCACTCGTTTTCTTCGCAGGAATTTCCCATCAACATTAACATTACAAAGTGTCACGTACATTATTTCTTAATCTTTTATTATTGAGTTTTCGTCATCCAAAGCATTTTAGATGCGCGCGCGCCGAATCCTCACCATATCTTTCGCTCCCGACAGATTATAAGAATCTTCCAGAATAATTGTTATGTTATACAAAATTAAACCTTAATACAAATGCAGAAGATAAGTTTTAGAAGAGCAAGATAGTGTTTAAAATTAAATACGTCTGAATGATTGTCTCTACAGCTAACCGTAAAAATTCTTCATCAACGGATTGCATTACATCGCGATGATACTGTTTAACGGCTTTATAGTTCCGGAGAATGTACCTACTTTTTTTTTCAGCTTCATGCTGTATTCCTCATAAAGCAAAGTAAGCAAATCGAATCTAGTGTTTAGACACTCCATTTCCCACTTTCCAGCGAATTTTCGAGTCGAGACACTGCGTCTCGAGTGGCAGAGCTCAACGCCGAGCTTTTGCTTTGTAGATAGAAATAGGTTCTTTTTCAACGAAAAAACAACCCTTTTCTCACATATTTTGTTTACTAGAGTAAGGTTTAGTGTTAATTTTATAATTTATAATGTTTATTTTTGGAAAGCAAATTGACACGTCGAACTTGAATCTACTACCATCAAGTGAGACTACTCAAACAACTACAAGTAATGTCTATTTTCCCAATAATTAACTCCATATAATTTTTCTTTATACATACATTATAATACAAAATAATTGTCGACAGACATCGCCGTACACGATAGATCAAACGCGATTACAGTGAGTGGTTTAAACAAAATACCCCCCTGGTAGTTAATGGCACCAGCTAATGTGACACTAATCATACCGTGCTGTTAGAAAGCGTCTTCATATTTAAAGACATATTCTGTGAGAAAGAAAATATAGTCAGGTAATTTTATATAATTTATGATTTATATTTTTATTAAGTGTTCACTCCGTTCCCATTACGCAAGCGAGTGTCGGAACTCAACGCCGCGATTTGCGTCGTTACCAGTTCCGCCATGCAATGTCTCGAAACAAAACGAGTGACTTTACACTAGATTCTCTCTGCCTATCTCATGCAAGAAAAAGCGTGAAGCTGCTTTTAAAGTTTAATTAATCAAAGGTAATTTTTAATTTTAAAAGTTTTAAATTTTTCTTCAGAATAGTTCTGTGGGAACCTTCAGCTAATGTGCTGGGACACGTTTAATAAACAAGCGGCAATTAAAGCACACGACACGTCAAAGGGTTAATATCAGGTTGTCCGTTTACAAGCGTTTATCGTTCGAGGGATGGATTTTTTAATTAAATATGGGAAATGTACACCTTGGGGACAGTTGAGTTTTTATTAATGATTGCTTATAATTTACAATTCAATTATCTTATTAATTTTATTTACATTTCCTTTTAGTTTTTGTTTATTTTTTCCCGCAAAGGACGGTAACCAGAAGGAACATTACGACGATAATGGAACCTGCAACCATCGTATTTACAACTAGACGCACTATCACTGCGCCACGACTTTTCTTTACTCCAATTTAAAATATCATTACCTATTCGAACCTATAACCAACAGACTTAAGAACAAACCCAACTATAACACGCGTCAATAAACACTTCAACAAGTTACTCTCGAAACATCTCCAGTAGCAAAACATTTTCGTTCACCAAAAATATCAAAGTTAAAAATCATCGTGCAAAATTAATACACAAAATGTTGACAGGCTGAAAATTACTTAATCCTTTAAAGTCTGGTACGAAATTCGATCATTTTTTGCAATACTCTACTCAATTTCCAACGCTATAAACAGGTGGGGGGGGGGGCTGTGTGCAGTTGACGGCGCCCTGAGCGCCACTTCAAAGGATACAAATGTATGAATTGTTTAGCGAAACTCACCCACGGGCTACGGGCTGGCCCTTCCGACCCGCGATTATGGAAAATTCGGATGTTATTTTGTATATTGGAAGGAATATGTATGTCTAGTTAAGCGATGTGGAGAATTTACGTTTAGAAATGTTGTAATAGTTGTTATATTTTTATAAGGACGGTTAATTTATTTTTTTATATTATAATTATTTGTATGACTTATTTATATTTTTATAAAACAATTTTCTTGCTTATATAATATTTTATTAAGAATTTTAGCACACATTCTGTGATTTTAATTAAGATTATTAAACTAATATGTCCCTACTATATACTTATAAATATTAATAATTCTTAGACATAACTTAATTATAAGAAGGATAAATGAAAAAGTAATGAGCGTATCGCGATATAAGTAGTAAAATATTAACAAGGGTCGATGTCAACCCCAGCGGGTAATGCACAGGTTAACTGCTATTTTTTTCATACCTTACAGTAGCACTGTAAAATCCGTTTACATAGACTTTACAATATGTTTTTAAATAAAAGAAAATCTTCTCAATAATGTAATGATTATTTAAAAACGTTGCTCCTTTTCTTATATTAATAAATATTGAACCAAATACAAAGACTGTTGAAAAATAACAGTCACTTTTATTATAATAAAAGTTCGTTATTTGTTTGTTTTCTTCTACATGCCTATATAGACAGACCACTTTTTACTTTCATAGCCCATTTCTAGCAAATGGCAAATGACACCACAAAAACAATGGCCAACGTTTAATATATTGAATTACAAAACCGTAATGCTCATATAAAATGCACAGTATGTACACCATCAATTACCGCAAACGATAGGTACATGACGGTATTACCTATAATTATAGTAAATACTATAGAAACTTACAAAAAATTCTACCCTTTATAGTTCTAATGAACATTTAGTAAGACATCAGGTACGATTAATATATGTGTATGGATTTTCCAAGAAAAATGTGTATAACCCATAAAATGTATGAGATTTTAATTCAAACTCATAAAAAGCTATTTTCTTTGCTATGATGTTTTGTACTTATCTAGGGTTGTCGCTTAATAATAAATTCATAATATTATATTTTTTTAAAAATATAAAATAAATAATAAATTATGATTATTTATTGAATCTTAGAAAAATAATTCTCGATCTAAACAAAAAAAATCAACTATTAATTTTTAAAAAAAATCCGCCATAAACAACATATCCCTTTTAAAAGCTACACTCTAATTAGTAGAAAGCGAGCAATGAGTAAGGCATCTAAATATACGCGTTAGGTATTTCATGCCTTATCTGTGCAGACTGGCCTGAGACCATAAAGTTCGTATACGAGACGCAATAAGTCTATTTTAATTACTGGCCGATATCGGCAGATTCCTGTCTTACCTAGTCGGGAGCTGTGCTCTACTATGTTCGGAGAGGGACGGTTATTTATCGATTTTTATTATGTTTTTTTTTATTTCGGAGTTTTCAGGAGATAGAGAGTAGTGTTGAAATATTTTGTCCTTTTATATAACTGAGAACAGAGAAACGAAAAAATAAATAAAGTTTTTTATTTTATTTTATTAACAAACACTAAATCGTTATGTACGTATAATTACATTGACGTATTTGAAAATAATGATTTAATTGTAAATAACATTTATCCTGCAATTTAAATCACAAATACTTTAATTAGAATACAGTCATACTCAGCTTACTAATTGAGTAGAAACGGATAGCGTATGTCACAATTAATTACGTGTTATAATTATTAAGTATAGCAAGATATATAATTATATTATTAGCATATATAATTATTTTATATAAAATCGAATAATATCTTACATCAATCGAATTAATCGATTCATATCATACGACAAGAAAAAATCATTAGTATTCAAGTGAACCTAAAAAATATATATAATTAATGACACAACACCAAATATAACTAACTAATTCGCATCGATATCGATATCGATAAATTAATTCAATCATCGTTCTAACACTACCTAACACAAACAAGACTCGATAACGAGGTGAAATATTCACATTGGGAGCTATACAATCGTGTGTATGTTCGTCTCGCTCGCACTTGCAAGTTTAGACGGTTGTAGAGAGGGATAAGAGAAAGACGGCACGCGACGGCGGCAAGTACAAAGGGGTCGGTTCTCTTTGATCTCGACGCGCGTGCGTAGTGTACGCGCGTGTGTGCGTTTATGCAGATGAGATGAGCCCCAGAATTTGATAATTGCAAAGATTTATAAGATTCTGTAAGGTCGTATGTTGGGGGTTCGATTTTTGATATGTACATAGTTAATGATGTTAGTTTTAGGTATTGCTATTTATTGTAGCGATTGTTATGTTTTATATATTTAAGTTTAATGAGTGTTTATAGTTGATTAAAATTAAATATTAGGTTATTGACAGGGTTAAGATATTATAATTTTTGCTTTGAATTTGTTTATTAAAATTGTTTATTTTTTTAAATAAAATAAATTAACTATAATCAAATTTATAATATCGAATATCCTAACTTTTAAATTAACAATGATTATAAGACATTATTTTTGCAATTAATTATATTTTCCTTATAACTTACTTTCTTTTTTATATATTATTAATTCCAATTTCCCTTCCTTCCATTCCAGCAAGGTGGAACGGAGCGTCCACACGGTTACGTAACGTAACGTAACCCTGTTAACTGACGGCTTAATTGATAACGAGATAACGCATTAATCCCCGTAATGGCGCTCCGACACTTATCGGGTATTGTATTTTGACGGTGCAAGATAATATAATCTACAACTGTCGACATTCTTATGCATTTAACAAGAAAATATAATAAATTAAAATATTTTTTTTAAAATTATTTTGAATTTTTAACTTTTTTTAGTTTTACTATAGCAGGAGAAGCTAATCTCATTAATATAATAGAAATATTGCATTCATTGCGATTCTCTCTCCCTACAATTTTGAGTGGCGGAACCCAACGCCGTGATTTTTTTTAAATATTTTGTAGAGAAGAATTTGAATACTATTCGCCCGAGTGGAAATAATCGCGTGTGCACTTACCACAACTGCTTCAATAAACTTCTATACATAATCATAAAACAAATACGAAGGTTAAAATGTCAATATAAATATTTATCTGAGGCGGAAATCAAATTCACGACTTCCGGCTAGTGGTATCCACCCCATGTCGCACCGGACCCTTATGAGTTAATGTTGTTTTAATGTTATGATTTACATGCTTAGTTGCCTCAACAACAATGTGAATAACTAAGAAATATAAATTTGTTGAATTTTCATCTGGTCTTATGATAATTTATAAAATAATATTTTTTAATAGCTTCCCGCATTTAGCAAGATAGAGGAAGCTTAATTCTTTAAAGCTTAAGTCGTTTGCCATCTAAATTTCGGGACAGTGTGTAAAGGAACAAGGAAATGAAAATAAATAATTCCTTTGAATGAAAATCGAACCCCCAAATATGGCGTTTACAGGCAGACCTCAAAACCCTCAAATATAAAATAAATAGACGTCTTCTATGTGTAAATCCAAACAATTTCTCATTTTACCTAATATCAATGTCTAACCAAAAAAAAGCATCGAACCCACAACCCGCAGAACATACATAACAACTAAAACCCATTATGTCATAATTCCTTTACCTTCCTAGATCAGAAATCACAGCCAGTATGCAACGCATCATTAGTGACGTATAGGATAACCTCGTTGAGTGCTTAATTGGTAACGAGATACACACTCGATATACATAGAGCCTGATTCATATTTTCAAAGAGTTTTCGCAAAATTATTTAGGGCGTACGTATAATTTAATTATAATGTTGTTTTAATATATTTTATTTTTTAACACACAACCGGACACAGCAGGGTAGATAGAGGGAACCGAGTGTTAAGACACTCCGTCCTCATTTTCCGTCCAATTTTCGACTCTCCTTGCCAGAGTGAAGAAATAGACCCTGATATATGTATTAAGTTGTAAATTAAATTTGATAAATAGTTTAAAATTCATTTGCAAATATGACATTAAAGCCTCAACACATACAAAGAAACTCCACACAACTCTCAACAATCTCTCAAAAGGAGGTCGTAAAACATCAATAAACAACTCATACCAAATCAAACATTTAGTACGTATACATATACAACATACAAATATAAGTAATTTTCACGCGAAAAACTCACGAGAAAATACCAAAGTCCCGATTTCCCAGGCCATTGTCGTTTATATATGTATTTTTTTCATCTTATTTAGCGCTTTGTCGGCGTGCCCTTTGAAGTCCTCCCCCCTACAGGGTGTTACAAATTGCGTCACGCTCGCATTTTGAAGCGTAAACATAGCTCGCTACCATATTTTCGTATGTCGGAAGCAGTAATGTTATGTTTGTTACAATATTACAATCGTTGTACGCTTAGTTTAACAAGCAAGGCTAAAGGAGCTTAGTGGTAAAACACTCCGTCCCCGACTTTCCCAATTTGAGACATTACGTATTGAATGATGGAGTTGTTTATCAGAGTAGAAAAATAAAAACAATTTTGATATACTCATTCTTCCCGAATGGTCGTCTACGAGTTTACAGTCTGTCACGACCGACGTCCTCCTTAGTTTAACAATGAATATAATAGTTTTACAGAGATCAATCTTATTTAAAATTTAGATAATGTTTTGTATCTTTCGGTGTTTTCTATATTATACATGTAAAGAAAAGCTCAGTTTGATGTTTTTCCTGGTTTTCATTGTTCATTTTGGGACATTTTTTGGAATAAGCACTAGGTTCCCAGGTTCCCTTTGCCTACTCTGCTACGTACGCGATACAGACTGACGCTAAAAAAATAGGAGTATGTAAAATTTGTATCAGTTAGTAAATAATTGGATAAAAATTGTTTCATGTGATTTACACCCACAATAAAATATATTATATAACTGCATTAAAAAAAATATGGTCTCATACTAAAAATAAAGAAAAACAATAGTTAATTTTTATTCTAAAATAAAAAAAATGAAGTGTAGAGCAAATAGTAGCGCTTGTGTAATCTACGCGAATTTAGAGTAAGCAGGGCGGGCGGCGGCGGCGGCGGTGGCGGGCGGCGGGGAGCGGCGGGGGCGGGGGTTTTGACAAGTTGGGATGTCAACAGTTGGTGACACAACAGTGGAGTGACCAAGTTAAAAATATATTTCACATTTTATTTATATTTATATTAAAAATATATATATTTTGTGATCTTATGTTAGACTATACTATAATTGGTTTTTATTTCGACTATTCTTTTATAACATTTAACCATGCTGTGTTCTTTATTACTTTTTTATTGATAATTATTAATAAAAGCAATAATTAATATTATTAATATAAAGGGTCTTAAAAAAGAAGACGATGAACAATCAAAGCGCTATAACGAGGTATATAGCCAATAAATAAAGGTTAACTTTCAAAGATTAGCAATGACTACTTCTATCATAGAGCCATATATCAAAATGATCATCAAAGAAAAATATAAAAAAAACGACAAAAATAAATTTAAGATAAAATATTTAAAATAAACATAAAATATGGGAAAGCTGTAATAAATCGTTATGACCGCTATCAACAGATCAGTTTAAACTACCAAGCATAATAAATTAACTAATCCTAGGTTACTTTAATGGGTTTACTATGTCCTTATAGTGGGGCAGTATTTAAACACATATAAAAATTGTTTTGAACTTTATTATTCCATTCTCTGATTTCCGCCCAAATCCGAAATATTCTGTTCAGTGGCGGAACTCTACGATATTTTATAACGATCAATTTCTTTGGTCACTTCCATTCAGTTTTACATAAAAATAAAATCAATAAAAGTTTGACTTTAAGTTGTATAAGTTTTTGTTGGAGTGCAGAGTTCAACGAAACGCTTTATCTTATTACCAAAGTCAAACAAACAGCTTATATTTATAAAATTTATAATTTTACAAATAATAAAAGAAATATTTTTATTTTTAAAATAAAAACTGAAAATTTGTCTCTACATCTATAATAACGGTGGTAATAAATCAACATTGTTCTTAAGTCATGTTGTTCAATTTAAATGAGATTAATAGAATAAACGAAAATATAAATCTAGCCTCTCTCTCAACTCAGCATTGCCAAAATGTGACATTTTATAATAAATCATAAATATCTCTACAGAATTTTTGTGAACTACATACACACATTGACTCCATTTTTTCATCATCTTAATTTTAGTAAAGCTTTCGAGTATGGGTTACCGTGGTGTTTAAGCGATAGTTGTAGGTTCGAAACCCATTCGAGGTAATTAAGTCATCAAATCGGTGAGCTGCGCCACGCCATACGCAAAGTCTCTCTAATTCATGCTGAAAGTGAAGAACGGAGAGTTTGATAGACTTTTATTTGTTAAAATGCAAATATAAAATAATAAAAAAACCTTCATATGAATTAAAAAAGGTGACTTACATACGTACCATCTACCACCACTATTTTTCGTATAATGGGATATTTTTTTACTATATGAGATATTTTTCGTATAATGGGACTGGCCAGCAGACCGTGTGTCTCAAAGTAATCATAAATCTGGCGTAAAGCTCTTCAAAGCGAAATCTTAAATATGCATAAAAACGTCAAATGTAAGAATTAATAGCACTCTACTATATTCAAATGGATTTTATCGAATGATATACTCGCTACGAAAAAAACTAAACAATTTGTAAATATAAAATGTGAAGACAAAAACTGATTTAGGTACATATACCTAACTTTTCTTCTTCCTTTTTTTAGGTTCATATTTTTATAGTTATAGTTTATTCCGCATTGTAGAGAAAACCTAGAGTCAAGTCACTGTTCGGAGCTTAACGCCGCACTTAGCCTTACCAGAGTTGATAAATACAAAATATCAAAAATATCAAATTTTCAATAATCTACGGTTAAAAATTAACATAATTTTATACTCCCAAGCATATTGAATCAGTTGTTATCTATAACACTGATAAAATCTTTACGACTAGAAAATTATTTACCAATCTAAACGAACTAATAAAATAACTTAAAAAATCGTAAAACCCAAAATGGTCTATCAATAGAAAGTTCCATTGACATTTAAATTTATAAATATTAATTCTTATATATGTGACCTATGGCTGAAGGCTCAAATATAATGGCAATACTGAGATACATATGTACATGTAAAATAAATCAAATAAAAGAAAGGCTATAATCCGCACACAGCAGGACAGAGACAGAGACAGAGGGAACCTAGTGTTAAGCGTTACCCACTTTCCGCCGAAATTTGGAGGCATTGAAGCAGAGGCAGGAAAAAATGGAAATATATATTTAATTTCGTCGAGTGGGGATCGAACCTAAAGAGTCGCATTTACAGACACTTTTTGCGCCCCTGCGTCACGACTGGCCACAAAACTGAGATATATGTAAGTATATATATATAAACAAAATGCATATTTGAAACGAGGCTAGATTTACTACTATTAAAATTCACAAATAGACCAAACCGCCCCAGTTTCTTTCGAGCTAAAAAGTTAAAAACGAGAACAAAGTGTACCATTCCCGAGACATTATTACGAGCTCTTAGATTTTATGGAAGTATCATAAAAACCGAAACTGGAAGCTTTTTTTAGATTTAGATTAAACGTCCAGTTGATGGGCCACAATAAAGCAATCGTTAAACGCTTAGGTTATATATTAAGATATTATAACCATATGTCAGTCAGTTTGTTTGTAACATGGTGATTGTGGGTTCAATTCCTAATAAGGGGAATGAAATATTTTTCATTTCATCACATTACATACGCACGAATACAGACTATCCTGACATATAGCAATATACTTGGATACACTGTAAAGCTAAAAACAAATCAAAAGCTATAGAAATATGTAAATGTCGCAAGACTTCATCATATTGGCGACATTTTTAATATTCATTTTTAAAATTAGGTTAAGATAGAAAGTTATACCGGAAGGTTAGTTATCAAATTACATAATAGGCAATAATCATGTAAATTCTAGTGATTTTTATTATAGAGAGATATGGATACATGATTTCCATATTATCGAAGTAGATTAAATATTTGAACAGTGCATCAAAGAAAATGGTGATCTCCTTTGAAATTTAAATTGTTGCAATCAATGTTCATTAGGTATATGCTTATTAATCTAATAAAAGAGTAAAAGTAATACTGTTTTTGTCAGCTTCACGAGTTAGAGAATACTTCCCGCTCCAATTCGAGACAAAATTGTACGAGTGGCAAAATTCAAAGCTTCGTTGTCTTCCGTTCCTTTCGTTGTCCCCAAATGAAGATTGAATCTATAACTATTGCGGTGACAGTTAGACGTTGTCCGCATGTATGTCACGACCGCCTCATATAATTGCCTATATTTAAATTACCATTGAAAATCAGCGTAACATAACCACATAAAATTATTCATTATCGTCCAGTGAACGTGATATTTAAAATACATAATTAACCTAAGGTATCCCTCAAGGCACTGCTTTGGATCCACTTTTCTACAATATGACTGCAATAAAAAATTGTTACGATGGCAACGTCCCGCCTCGGATGACTCGTTTAATTTACTAATTGGTCATTATTCTTCCACATAACGACCCAATTAGGTTCAATCAATCCCGGTACAGCATTTAATATTGAATATATTGTATTAAGTATATGACAGAGGGAAATTTACAACGTTTCATAATATATAAAACTTGATCAGAAAACTAGTTCGATAGGAAGTTTTATAATGAAGGAGGAATTAACATTTGGAATACTTTCTACGCATAATCTATGGGAAATCGAATCTTTTTTGATATTTTAACGACCTTTGGGTTTAATTATGCCATTATCTGTCTATATATTAATATTTGTATAGATAGTTTTGTGTTAATTAGGGACCAATATGAGTTTATTATATCTTCATTATGACCTTAACTTTATTAATAATGGATATAATTTGTTCTTATATTAAAAAAATGTTAAGCAACGGAAACATTTAATTGTTTTTTAAAAAATGCTTTTAAATATGAAGCGTCTTAGACATTACTCGCTTTGCTGATGCCCAATTGGTGATATGATAATAAAACACAGTATGTGCACACGTCGACACAAACATAAATCGTTTCTACCAGCCACTGACCTACGAAGATAGCAGATTGGTACAGAAATATATTTATTTAACACTATTATTGCTTATTAATAATAAAGTAATAAGGAAAGAAGATATAATAATAATTAACGTAAATATATCCATCCAATTCACGCTTATATTATTTGACTAATAGCCATACGTTTAAAGTTAATTGTGAAGCAAAGACAAACGATGGTCGATTTCTTTAGTTTCTATCTTTAGTTTAGTTTCCAGCGTTGGATTTCCTTGTTCGTGTACGTAGCTTGTGACATCGCTTATTAATTCTACGTAGCTCTACGCTCTCATAGGTCTGCGGTGCGCGTATTTCGGAACCGTTTGATCTCGCCGCCCGCTTTAATGAGGCGGGCAGTATAGACGGTAACTAGTCCGGATTGTTCTGCCTACTGTCTGATTTGTTGACTTTTGGGAGGTGCTGTGTTGAATTTCGAATGGTTTTTGATTCTAGGTGCTAGGTGTACGGGAGAATAATAAATTTAGATACAGTTGATTTCTTATAATTTTTATGTTATTAATAGCTTTATTTTCTTCAAAAGTCCATAATAAGCGTGTAATTATTGGAATAAACATTAAAACTAATCTATTTATCGATTATATGATTGATTTTGAAGTGTTCTCTCATAAAAACTTTATCTTATCTAACTTTATTTTAGATCTATGTCAATATCTGCAGTAAAATAAAAAAAATATTTATCAACTGACCATAAATTAAAATCGTGAAATCGGGGAACTCCTTAGGTATTACAAAAACCAAAGATCCGACTGAAAAGATTGAATATGTTTCTTAATAAAGAATGTCATTTACACCCACACGCTGACGCACGAGCTGAATAAATATCCTAATATTATATTATGTCGCATTTCTTGAATCTAGCCATGAGAAGTTTTTGAATTATATTGAATTCCTCAAAGATAATGAGGAGTAACAATTTAAAATTATAAAAAATATAAAGTAATATAGTTAACTAGAGCAACTGTTCATTTTGTTAAACATATTGTTAATTGATTTGAATAACATTATCAAAGGAGCATTTATATTCGAATTATTCATCCATAAAGCTGACTTTTTTAATTTAAATATTATGTTTAAAAAGAGTTCTATATAATATACACAAAAACCACCTCAAATAACAAAAGTATCTATTGTGTAATATAAAAGTACTTATGACACAAATATGTCAGCACTTGTACTAGCTACCACATTTTCACGCTCAAATATTTCTGTGGCTGTAACTTGAAATAGAATTTCGCATTTCTTTCATCCAATAGTCGTTCCTAAATTTTGACTCGTTAAACAATCGTAATGGAGTACCCATGAACCGACTGACATTCAAAAAATTCGACAGTGAGAAATGAACAGCCGCAGCACAAAACAATCTGCAATACAGCGGCTGAGCCGTAACATTTACCGAAAAAAGAAATAAATAAATAGAAATACGCGCGACTTTTCATTTTGTTGGGGAAAAGCGAACAATGGGCGGGAAAAAAGCGGGAAAATTGCGCGTCACTCTGCCGTACCAATTTGTCAAACGGTCGCCGCAAGATGGCGGCGGCGGATGCGCGGCAACATGGCGGCTTCCGGCGGGGTTTAATTAAAAATGCGTCTCATTTTAGTGCCGCGTTTAGGGAGAGCTGGGCGAATTGTTTAACTAGTTTTTTAATTGTATAGCTATTACCGCAAACGCTGAGAGTCACTTAAAGTATATTTCAGCAGGTGGAGAGTGTTGCTCATGAGTGTATGTTGTTAAGGATCCAAACAAACTCATTAAATTATTCAATTAACTATATGTATTACACTGTAGGCATAGAAAATGAGAAAACTTAGTGATAAGTCAGCCTGTTCTCCATTTTCAGCCCTTCCATACGCACAGCGTGGTTTGTGATATAACTTAGTACTGTTGTTGAAAAATAATTGGTAAATATAAATATACCATCGAATAAAACATATACCCAAGTCAATTGCGTTGATTCAAGCATATATTACGTGCTAATTTTCGCGAAGCTATATATAAAAATAAAAAAAAAACAAATACACTCATTGAACATTTAATCCTGAAGTATAGACAAAGTTCTACATCTGTATTCATGTAAAAGAAGCAATCATTACTATAAAAACGAAAATACTTCTGAATCGAGCCAATATGAACGGTCTCGCTGCCGACATCGACAAGTAAAATAAGTATCCAGAGGAAACAATTAAAAAAACAATAAGTGATATCTCATTTACAGCTAATAGCTCTATTGTTCCAATCGCTTTACGCCCGCTGCCTGATGGCTCATGGAGTCGTGGCTGATCCTACGAGAGCACAAATTATTACTTTTCGTATATTACGAGTATAGGAATTGCTACTTCATAATAAAAAATGGCAGTTACCCTCCAATCGTGCGGAACGTTTGATGGATGTGATATTAATTACTCACTGTACTTAACCATTGTCTGGTCTTTCCTACTTTGCTTTTATGTTGGAATGAGCTTAGTTTTTACTGTTAAATGTTTTTTTTTATTATTTAAAGACTATATATAATGTTCTTGTGTATAAGAAATTAAGTTTTTATTTGAAGGTTTCAAAAATTTTTATATATAAAAAATTAGTACACATATTCATCGTTATTCTTTGATCAAATTGTTGTAATTCTATCTAGCACATTTCATTAATAAACATATTAAATATGCATTATTATAATTCATTTTGTTGTTGAAAATTAACGTACAATTTATCTTCATGATATTTTATATTATAGATATGTAAATCTATCTATCTATCTAAATACATAAATAAATAATTTATAAATAATCAATTTCTATCAATTCTCATTGCACACAAAACCATAAACCAAATAAGGGGCAAACAAAACTGATAGTATATTTTCAAAAATCACTTGACCTCCCACGAGTGACGAGATCATTAACGCACCGAAATGTCTCCCATGGCCCGCAGCCACCCCACCGCAAAGGGAATGCATGTCAACGTACTAAAACAGCGCCATTTATATGACGAATAATAGAAAATACCCTCTATTAAAAAACAAGTGGGAATCACAATGGGGATCGAACCTTGGCCCTTGCATCCACTCCAACTTAGGGTTGAACGTGACTTGAATTTTTAATAGATTTTTAAACATGTTTATTTTGTCGTAGAGACTCCTCTATGGACGTAGGTGTTTTTCGTTTGTGTGTTGAATATAAATTTTCTAATGATATTCTATTGGGCTATCTGATTGAAATTATCTTGAATTGAAGAAAGTAAGACGTGGATTGGTCAATTTAGTATACGTATTGAATTATCAAATATTTCCTTTTAAAATGATTATGAAGTCGTTTAACTAAGCTTTACAAATAGACAAAACTGGACAAAAAATAGAGAATACTCCCACTTAAATAAATTGAAATTCATTTTGGAAAAAATATAGATTAAACAATATTTAATTAGTAAGAAAATACATAGCAAATTAAACAAAACACACATACTAAACATCCCCATTGACAACCCTACACAAACCAACCCTGCATCCCTCGTGAAGTATTGAGTGTATCAACGGTATCGGTAGTTGGATTTGTTTGAATTTGGTCTTATTAATTAACCAAATAAAACACTAGAATACGCCTCTTCGGTTCACCCTACATCATTTGCCATAGTAACTACATTTGTTGCTGCTCCTCTTGATGAATAGACGAATGAATATCCACGCTGATAACTCTTACGAATATTTTTTATTAAAAACTATAGTTGTATGATGCTAGCCAATTAGACGGAACTAATCCTCAAAAAATATATCTTGCTATTGTCAATTTGAACTAAGTCAGATATTTTTTGATTCATTAATTTCCAGTGTGTATTGTATGAGTACAGATGAAATCTATAAGATAAATGGCTGAGATAAGCTGATGATGTAATGATCATTTTATAAGGCCTCTATCACTGAATCGATCTCCTGTACTTTTCAATGTTGAACTCAGCCAAAATATAGATATATATCCTGGCAGACAATGCTTATTATAGATACAAGGATAGGATCATCCATTGCAGGGTAGTTTTAATACGATTATGAAATTTTATTCTAAAAAATAAACAATTTAATAATAAATAGGAAATTCCAAAATAGCAAATGATCTATACATTAACAGTTACAGATAGCTTTATCCATACATAAAAAAGTTTTAACTAGCGAAAATTCTTCAATAAATCACGTACGTAACCCACCGCATAATTTAATCGTAACACCGCGGGCCACGGAGCTTAACCGATATTAATGTCTTCACAACTAGCGGCCCGAGGCGTGCGTTCTTTGCGAGCGCGTCCAATTACACGTAACCGCCAATTAGGAATGTGGCGCCCGACGTGGGACCGTGCCTCTGAATGTATTGTTCGAATTATAGTATAACGAGCGACGCTATCAAACTATCCTTAGATATTTAGATAGTAATAACATTTTGGTTTTATTATTTTTTTTCTAGCTTCAGGGTAGGCAGAGGAAACCTAGTGTTAATACACTCCGTTTCCTATCAATTTTCGTGGCATTGTGTGTTGATTTGCGAAACTCAACGCCGCGTTTTGTCTTGCTATTAGAACGAGGAAATAAACATATCAAATAAATAATTCACAAGAGTAAGATGTATTGAAAACTGGTCAGCATAGTATTAAAATTGGTAAGTATTTTATAGTCGTAAATAGCGGATGTTATAAATCTAATTACATATTCAACCTAATAGCATCCGATTTGTAATTACTTAAATTAAGATATTTTTGAGCATGTTTTTAATTACTTGAAAATAATTAATAATATCAAAAGATAAATAATATCAATATGTATCTATGACGTCATAGACATATTGACAGCTTACGTAAGTAATGATCATACATTACTTTTTTACATGTAATGAATCGATTTAGCTATCTATGCATTTTTATCACGTTTCATTAGTTTTTCAACAATACATCAAAACTTTTAAGGTCGTCCTGGCGTGGTACACCAGCTGACGGACTGTAAAAGTTACGGGTGTGGGTTCGGTGGGTTTTTATTCGAGAAATTGAATTGTATTTTTGTTTGTTCCTTATGGTGGCTATTACACTTCATTTATAGATTTTACATCAGATTAGAAAACATTGAAACAGTTATGTAAAATACAATATTACTTATCTAATTTTTAATAAACTTATAAATTAGTAAACAAAGGCACCACGAGGCAGAAATTAGAAAAATTGAGATTTTGGTAATGTTTATTTCTAAGACGTAATTTTCATGTGTAAAAAAGTACGTGAGTTGACATGTTTAGTAAAAAAATCATAAATTTCGAAATTCTTGCACCTGCATCGCATAATCATCATTCTATTTATTCTAAGCAATGCCCACCAACGTCGACGACGTCTAATAAATAGGAAACCTTAGAAAAATTTAAAACGACAATATCCGTAGCTTCTAAACAATAAAAGGGAGTGTGCGTTCGAATTTTAATAGGGGACAGGACGCTCGACGAGATTGTTTCGAAATTAAAAAGTATGAGAGAGAGCTTTGGATGTAAATGGGGATACTGTCCCTGTCTTTCCGGCACGTGGCCATCTCATCCATGAATATTGATATGTCTCATTATATTTACATCGAATGCTTGAGTTATCGTGGTTTAAGTTTTGAGTAGAAAAAACATTTTTAACTATCAAATTTAACTTAAATATGCAAATCATTTTTAAATACTATAATTAAAATATTTTTCAAATAGCAATACGTATTTATTTGAAACAGAAAACAAATCTAGTACCTTGTGTGTGAAAGTGTTTATCAATTACAATTCGCCACCTGTTAATAACCCAGGGTAAACAAGCCGTTCCTAAATACAATACTGCCTCGGGCGGGAGTGGGGGTGGGGGTGCGGTTCCTTTGATGCCGTCTGCGAACGAAAGCCTGGCTAACCGACGCTCAGCTTTGTTTTCCAGTTAAATGATAGACATTTTGCTGGTATTAGCTGCGGGTGACGTCTTAAGGTCCTGCCGTTGTGGTAATTGATTTAACTTTTTAAAATATGAATATTGGTTGAGTTTGCTATTGTATTTTAATTATTATATTTTTATGATTTCGTCACTCTACACGCTATATTTCGATATAATTGCGAAAATGAGGAGCGAGACGTCTTAACACTAGGTTCCCTACCCTGCTATACAGGTAGCTGTTTTTTACGAATTTTATAAATTATTAATAAGTAAAGCTTAATATTTTAGTAGCTAAAGTAAGGTATATAATCCATAATAACCTACCTTTATTAAAACTAAATAAACACTATTTCGAAACTGTCAAAGTCTCATGTATTTTTAACCGTTTTCCTTGTAACAGTTTTTGATGCAGCAATACATATTTATTTGAAAAATAACATTTTCCAGTATATATAATGGATGTGTCGCCCTTTGACATGTTAATTCTTGTATATTTTAGGGTTTTTTGTATTAGCGTGTGCTACTTCACGCCGCTTGTTCGTTTTGTTACGTTTTCACAATTCAATTTCAATTTAAAAGATATCCGTTGGCAGTGAACAGTTAGTAATAGTTTTAAAATAAATTGTCTCAAATATTATATATATTTTATGAAAGTAAATTTTAGATATTTTTTGTTAGTGTAAGCATATAAGCATATATGCACAAAAATATCCCTCTTATTAAGATTTTGTACTTAATTAAAATCGCTAAATTAGTAAACCAACGCAAAAAGATCAACCTTTTTAAAACTAAATTTCTACTCAATTTATTAACTAGTAATATTCTTTAAAAAAGCGAAATTAGAAAAACGAGTGCATTAATTCGCCCTTACCCCCGTCACATAAATAAAACATGGTGTCCCCATATACCCCACATACCCCATATGATGTGATATTATCAAGCAATTTGCATGCTACTAATCTATTCAAATTAGACCGTTTTCTTTGATGTCTCCATGAATTACGTTTAACCTTTGTGCCTGTTTTGATATTTTTATTGCTTTGGATACTTTCAAGTATTATGAGTGACGGCTTGGTCAGATATGTCTATTTTCTTACAACGTAATCGGTCAATTAAGGACAATAAGTTTTTTTTTCAACTTCGCGCTGTATCCCGCATACATCACCAATCCATTGCTTACTTTTCGCCAAGCCCAAGAGGGGACAGGTTCGAATCCCGCTACGTTTTAAATTTTTATACGATTTTTTAAAATATTTTTTTAAAAATAAAGTATATGATTGTTATCAAAACCTATATTGGCCAGATATAAGGAAAGGAAATAAATAAATAACCATCTCTAAAGATGTCATTGTAAATACTTCGTCTCTTAGTGGGCGGTGACGTGAGACAAATAGAAATTTATAAAGCAACTCATTAAACCTACACGAAACAATCTCATCATTTATAGATGTTACAGAGAAAGCTTGAACGTAGGATAAATCCTAAAATAACCATGTATAAATATGAAATTACCTTTAAATGTTAGTTATTTATTAGTTAAGGTACTGATTTAATATCTAACTATTGACATATACATACGGGTATATTTATGTACGTGTTTGTGGAAGGCACTTTCACGCTTTTCCCGCAAAGTGAGATTAAGATACTCCGCTCTGCATTTTCCGGTCAATTTTCTTGTCATTGTGGTAAGTGGCGGAATTCAGCGCCGTTAATAAACAGTTACCAATGTAATTAAATAAATTTATATAAGAAACAATTGCACTTGATCGTCAAGCTACAAGCTACTATCATATGCAAAGTATTATATGCAAATGCTGCATTTGGATGCACTGCGTTGAAATCCGTTCAGTATTTAAAAGCGATGTTTTTTCTCTATCTCACTCACCTTATATAAAATAAAAGAAGAGTTAATAATATATTATTATAATAAGAAATTGTAAATGCTTACTTTAAGCAGGCGTTCGTCGAATACCTACCTGAAACAAATAATCAATCATTAACATTATAAAAATTATATAAAATATATTTAAAGTGAATTAATCTTATATGTAGAGAAACTTAACGTCTTCTTGGTGACTACTTAGTCTACATCAGCCTTATTGCATGGACCTTAATGGTCCGTGTTAAATAAGAACTTCAAGTTATATCGCGCTTGCACAATAGGATCAGACACTCCGTAACCCATTTTCCACCGAATTCTGGAGGCATTGCGTGCTTAGTGGCGGAACTCTACTAACTCGTCGCGTTTACAGTTACATTTTGTCCTCAATAAATTAATAATCAAAAAAATTGTATTTAGAAAGTAATTTTTATATTAATATTAATATTTAGTTTCTAAATACTATTTTATATTAATTGTATAAGACGGGTGTGGCGATACAAGTCAGCAGACTGGGATGAGATGCGCCACTTCTTTTCAGCTTATCCTTGGAGATCTTGTTTTTCTTCAGGAGAATCGTCGAGCTGCGCAGAAGCCATAACCGAAGTCTTACGGCAGGGCATGGAGTATTTCATACCATACTCTGATATTCCTTCTGGTGGTAAAGCTCGCCCATGGTTTGACGCTGACTGTGACCGTGCAGAAGCGCGGAAACAGAAGGCGTACACTGCCTGGGCTGATGCTCGCACGCGCAAAGCTCCGAATACTCGTGAACTGAAGAAAAACTTCAACAGGGCCTCCAGGCTAGGCAAAAAAGAATTACGCAGAGCTCGTTTCGACCGCATTCGTAAAGTAGGCGCTAAGCTTGCCTCGTACCCAGCGGGTAGTAAGGCATTTTGGTCACTTGCGAAAGCGGTCGAAACTAACTTCTGTCGGCCCTCTTTGCCGCCCTTGCAGAGGCCAGAT
>JAKRZM010001267.1:991776-1091433 GCA_036379175.1 Heliconius cydno galanthus
CTTTATAAAGACACAACGTTTAAATGTAAATAAGTATTATTGTAGATTTAATCTATACTTGACTTTAAGTTTTTCTTCAACACATAATAGACCGTAAAAAATATTAATAGTTCAACGCTTACAACGTAATAACGCACGCTATTAATTGTTTAAAGAAAACGACAGATACAACCGTCGACGTGCGTCGTAAAAAAAACCATTGAAAACGTGTCTTTATAAAAGAAACTTTTGAAAAGAACTCATTAATTAAGTCTGTACTAAGGAAAGTGACAGAGTGTCCTTAGTGACATCACGGTAATCGCCACAAGCGATTACGGACCATTACCGTTTAGAACTTAGGTTGATATTACTGTTAAGTTAAAGATATATAGATATAGATAGATAGCTTTTCGTGTCGGTTACACCGCTTCGGGTATAATTTTATTCTAATTTCAAAAGTAGGCGTGGTCAGCTACCGAGATACGCAAAATGGCTGACTGAATAATGATTGAGATTATTTGTTGTGGAATTATGTTTATTTATCGGTTGTGAGATATAATAGTGACAGAAACATGTTCAAGTTCTTGAGTTAAGTCTTTAAGATGGTGATTAATGATAGTCTGTTAGGAATATTATTATCTATAATCGACTAAATTCAAAACTAGACGCGAACTGGTCACTAGTTCAAAACCTATATGTCACGTACACTAAAAAACGCTTTCAAATATTTTACCAATACAAAGGAAAAAGTAATACAATCTCTACAACAATATCTTTCCTTTCAACATAAAGACAAATTTAAAATGTCCATAAAGCTAGAATGATTCCAAATAGCACTCACGTACCATATTCTCGACTCCCAACCCTCAATGTTTTATCCCCTTTAAAAGGCACCTCTGTCTAGGCATCAACTATTCAGTGTTTTCGTCTGCCTAGGTCTTAAGCACGGATTTGGGTGAAGCGTCGCAAGGTTCAGCTTGGATCTGGGTGACGTTTTGTGTCAATGTAGGTGACTGGGATTTTATTTTTAAATGACAAATCGAGTGCTTTTTATCACGTTTGTGTATTTTGAAGGCAACCTTTTGTAAGAAGTTTCATTTACTAAAAGTAATATTAGAGTATTAGAAAACAAAAACTCAAAAGTTTGATAATTAGATATCATTTGTATGTAACATTATACGTAGTGTAATTATAGAAATTAATAATTTTAATAAATATTTTACGCGGAAATCAAACTGACTTAGTCTAATATGGTTTTCTACGAAATGTGAATATTTTTGTTACATTTATAATGATTTTCGATTTTTAAGAGCAAGCGAAAGATTGTATACGCATCAAATATTCAAAGACGTCTGCCAGCTCTCAAACAAAGCCGAGTTCAGGAGCACAAGGCGTCGCGACGTTTTGTATGGATGTAGGTGAGACCGTCTTCAGGTTGTGTCTTTACTATAGAATGGATGAGACTAGTCATTTTTTGTTAATATTCTATTAGAATGTAGTGTAGCTGCTCAGGTTTATGTAAGTTTACTAATAGTCTAGCATACATAATACTGTTTATTATAGTACTTGTATATATCATATTTATGATATATTTCCTTCCTTTTTCTACATTTATTTCCTTTATAAGAATTTAAAATAGGGTAGCAACACACAATATTGATTTGATAGAACTTAAATACCTTTTTTTATATTTATTTTTGAACACCTAAATTAATAAGCATAGCAAAAACTGTTTTTATAGCTTACAATTTAATTAAGCCATATTTACATATATAATCACGTATTGTATTGTTATAATCGTACTGTTATATTAATTGGTAGGAAGTCGCTTTCCGACGTCATTCAAGAGGCGACGTCTCGTCTGCTATATAAAGTAAAGCCAGGAACATAATACTTAAGCCCCATTAATATTCTTAGCACTTCTGTATTGCAAGGATTGCAATCACAAATAAAAATACTTATCGTAATCGTGACGTACGCAATTTTTTTGTATATTAGCACTTAGTAGGAAGTCTTTAATTTTAATAGAAAATATCTGGAAGTCTTTAATTTTAATAGAAAATATAATTTAGAATTTTTTTTTGATAAATTAATTATGATTGTTTTCCCATATTTTTTTATTTAAATAATTGTTGACTTTTGTTTTGCATTCTTTTTCATAGTATGAACGAACTAAAATATCAATGTTAGTGACTAGATAAACTAGATATCTTGTTTTTTATTTACTCTGGTTTGAAGTCTAAAACACTAAATCAAAAAAATATTAAGCCCGTAATCTCACATGAGCACTAATCCTAACAGGTGTCTTGGCGACTGGCGGAAGGCATCACTATTCAGACACCGTGCGAGGTTTTCGTCTACCGGACATCGTGGGTTAACGCACTTAGTATTTTTAGACCTAGGTGCAGTGTTTCCGGGATTACGCGCAGAGAGTTACTAATGTGAACTTATTTTTTTAGCTTCACGCTATATTCTAGATGTAGTAGGGTAAGCAAAAAGGTACCTAGATTCAAGACACTCTGTTATCAAAGATCGAGACATTGCGTGTTGGGTGACATCGTTGACATCTCAACAAAAAAGTACTTATATGTAATTCTTCCAGTAGATAATCATTTAAAATATATAATATATTTTAACATTTTCGATTCCAAATTTGAACCTGTATCCAAATAATGACGATTATAAAATAAACAACACTAACATAACAATATTATTATATCATAAGTAATCAAAGCCCAATTTTCTCATCACATCACACATGCTTAAACGACACTTGCAGACGTGCCTCGTTTTTATTTCAATATAAAATAAAATAATCAGATATATATATATAAATGTAGGACTCGTAATTACAGGCGATGTGCGAACGCTCGTTGCACCCGTCCAGCGCAACGCTGCGCTAAACTTTACGCAATGAGATGAAATCACACGCATTGCTTAGTTTAAATACGTTTTTTATATTATTTTACAGCGATATTACAGTAAGTAGTATATGTAAAACAGAAGTTAGTTATTGTTATGTAGGTTTGGTTCGCTTCGCTCTATTTTATTAATTAGCCATATGAGGACCGGGATAATTGAAACTATTATTAAAATTCAATTAACGTAAGTCTAAATTTTTCTTCGACTTTATAATCAATTCGACACAAACAGAAAAAATATTAATTACCTCTCTGATACGGCGACAAGTACATTTTTTTATTATATTATTGAAATTAATATAAAATAATTTACGTACCAATAATAAATTCTTACTTATAACATCTTAATATAATTGTCAATTATAATTCCTAATCACAAAATTCGTTTTACAATTAAATTTAACATGACATGACATTTAACAATAATTACTTTTAAGTTATGCACATAAAAATTAAAAACAGGACTCAGATAAAAAACGCACAAACACAATACAGGGTAAAAAACCCACCGGCTGTCACCTGAAGATGCGCGCGTGTCTGCATTGAGACGTATAATACATTTTTTATTACCGAACCCGCTACCCCTCTGCAAATGACATGAGAACTGTGAACAACACGTCAAAAAGGGCAATTTGTCGACGAATTCACGTGAATTATTGTTGCAATATTGGGGTGTTATTGACATAGGGTTAACTTTATGAATGTTAATCACTTGCGGATATCGTAATAGTTCGTGTTAATTTATATTTCAATCGGGGCGAATTGGTGTAAAGGTGTGTTCAGATAACATTAAATGTATATATTTTTACATATTTTGGTTGTAGTCCACATTACATTAAGATTATTTTAATTATTACTATATTTTTATTTTTAACATGTTTAAAGCGTTATTCCACACTTCTCAACAAGTATACTATATTTTTATTCAATAATTTCAAATGAAAATTTATTATTTATGTTTTTATGCAATATACGTTTATTATATACTTATAAACGCAACTATAATAAAAAATATATTTTTCAATCAACGTACTTCATATATATTATTGGTTTTGTTTTTAATCATAGGCGTGCCCATTGGACGTCACTCTAGCATCTCTAATAGCAGCAAATCGAGTTGCGTAGTATGACAGATGGGCCAGCGCTCGCCGGAGCGATGACAAATTTGCGATATTACATGCGGATTAATGTCCGTGCACCATTTTTTAGGGTTAAATTGTCTTTTCAGGATCACCCTCAACATTCTTAGATTAAATCAACGAATAAACGCTCTAGCTGTTGCTGTTTGAGTTGAAATTTGCTTGCGTTTTCGCCACAGTTGTTTTCTATTGTTTCGACGTAGATGCTGAGATCGCAAAGGGTGATTCCCCAGGCTAGATCCGCACGATGGTTATCATAATCCCTCCATTGACGTGATGTGATGACACATGTCGTGCAGTCGTGTTCTAAAATTTCGCTTTGAAAAAAATCCGCGAGCATGTTTTGAGCCGTAATAGGCGCGTATACCCTATTCCTGTAGGTGTACGGTTGAAATTATACTTTAGAGCGGTATTAAATTTTGTCGCTCCTGGGAAGATATAGCGTGGACAGTTCACAATAGAATATGTTGTTTGTACATGAAGATCACTATTTGTATTTAGTCTTACATAGTTCTGATCTGTTTGCTTAACTCATCTCAAGAGCATGTTTGATTTATTTGCGCAATCTAATTGTTGTGACTATTGAAACGGGTCTATGAAATACAATTGATGTTGCAATTTTAAAGTTTGTTTTAATTCAAATATAGCTTATTTGTATTTTAATATCTTTCCATTAGAAGTGTTTATAAACAAATATTAATTAATTGTTATTAACGTATACCATAAGTAATTAGGTAAAAATATATATCTCTCTCTACTTAACTGAAAAGACTATATGTACGGTTTATTATTATTATTAATGGCTTTTACGATTGACAAATATTAGTGCAGATTAAAAATCGCCAACAAAGGACCTAAAAGTAATTCAGAATTAATATCGGCCCTTCGCAATTACGATCCGAAAAAACGGGGCAAACTGCAGATTCATAGAAAATTACAGGATTCCAAACATCGCACAAAGGGACCCTCTTGCCGGGGAAATACTCTATGCGCCACTAATGGGTACAAATTTTTAATATAGGGTGCATTGCTTTTAAACAATTACGCAAAAATGTGTAAAGATATACATATATTATTTTGAAATCAATATAAATTTTAAGTTACAGAAGAGGATAATTACATAAATGGATATAGGTATGTATATATATATATAAAAATACAAGAGAAACCCGAGGGCTTTTATGGCTAATAAAAAATTCCTAACCCTATGCAACGGGTGAAAGGCTCTCGAATCTGGAATACTTTTCTTTTGTACGAAAATTATAAGAAAAGCTACTCGATCGTGAAAAGCGAACCATTCACAGTGCTCCAATCGCTTGCTACATGGACGAAAAAATGCGAAAATAATCGTACGCAAAAACCCTCGCGACAAATGAACATCGGGGCTCGAGAGGTCATTAAAACGAGGCTCGATCTAAAAATGAGGGGGAGGCCCAGAGGGGGGGACTTTAGAGAACTCAGTAATTGGACCAGGGAGGGTCTCAAATCACATTCGAACCAGTGGAGGCGGAAAGGCGGCTCAACCGACTATAATTAACAACAAATATGGGTGAATCGATTTTTACTACATTCAAAGTACCCATTAGGTTATTTCGCGAGCCGGCCGATTACTCAAACAATAACCTCTTAAATATTAACGTTAAAGCCACGTTTTTGTGGGAAAACTTTGCTTGTTCCGCAACTGCGCTGGTAATGGTGTGTTGTGTTTTCTTTCGCATTTACAATGTTGTCGGGTTGAGCGTGCATTTTTTTTTCATTATTTTTCTTTCCCTTGTTTACGTAATTGAGTATTTTGTGAGTAAACGAAGGGAGTCGGTAAACGCTTCAGTAATTTCAGTTTTAATGTAAAAAATATTGGTCGATATCGCATTAGCGAGCTTTGTTTGAAAACAAGCTAGTAATTTTGAAATGGAGACCACTTAAATGCCACGTAGCATTACTGGAAGAATGATTTCATGTTTATTCTAACGTGACCTAATACTTGCTGTACGTAGCGCTAAAAAGACTAACCGCAAGTCATCGATTCTCAGAAAAAACCTGTATACAATGTGACTATAGAGTATGTACCTACTATAGACCACACACTGAGGTGGAAGTGTTAAAAAGTGGAAGAAAAAAATATGAAACACGAAATTCAAGTCACCACATAACGTTAATAGTTTGGTGATGTGACAACATTGACATAATCCGCTTTGTCCAGAGATGGTCGCATTAAACCTCTGCCCGTCCACTGGGAATGGCTCCTTTGATTTTCGATTCGATGAAAATTAATATACGAATACGGGGTACATATTAGATGTATCTGGGAGGATTAGGAATAGCGCTTATTTTTTATATAGACAGCAGGTAGACAGTATAAATTGGAAATAACGTTATGAATAATAATGTAAAAGATAAAAGGCTATTTTATAAGAAACAGAAAAAATAAGCTATAATTTTATCATTCTGTTCTAATAATAAGAATACTGTTGTAAATTGGGCCCTGTAAACACACCATTAACTTATTCATACCGAAAAGCAGTGAAAGACAATCCATGTTATTAACTAGTGGCAGCCGGCAACTATGTTTATGTGTACTATACAATGTAAAAGTCCATTTTTTTCCGGTTTCTGGAGTCTAGGTCTAAAATTTCTAAGTCTAGGTTCCCGGAGATGCTTGACTCTAAATTTAAGCGCTTCTCATCGCGTAGTTTCGGCTGTACGTTGTCTGTCAGTCACTTAGTAAAACAAATAGAGATATTATAAAATATCATGGATATTATCTATTTAAAACCAGAAAACAAACCAAATACTTATTAAAATGAAATTACAAACACATAAAAAAACACAATCGTCAACATCGTAACAAGTGTTTAATTTAAAAATAACACAGTAACCACACACATTATATAACACGTCATTCACCGCAGCCATTACAAGTAACCTGTCAAGCGAACAAACATCGAAAAAAAAACTCGAAGCGCCGAGATGCATCATAATTAGGGGTTATCAACGGTTCCTGCGAACCGCACGCGATTCAGAACGTGTCAAATAGCTCGTTATGCCCCTCGCAAATAGAAATATTATTCATAACTTAATCCCCGATTATAATGGATTTAACCTGCCATAAAATCATATTCTTTTTTTCGACCACCAAAAGCAGGGTGGGCCCACTGTGTATTTATAACGAATTGGCGATTACCACCGCACAAAAGCTTTAAGAGGTTATAATAGTCATAATTCATGTTTTTCGAGATGATAATCGAGGGGTAATATGAGGGGTAAGTTTGTAAATTGGATTTAATATTTTCGTTTATGGCAACACTTGTGTGAAATTGAACGCCCGGTTAAGGGCTTGTATCGGATAGGGTTAATCCGCGCCACTTCGCCAACAATTGGGGATTTCGTATTCGATTATTTAATCGTCGACAGTCAGTGCATAATTATTCAATTTGTTTAATTGCTACTGAAAATAGTTTGTATTTATTCCGCTGTACAATGATTAACACCATCGACTAAATAATATTGAATGTTTGGTTTAATTTGTAAATTGTATTTTGTATTTCCTCGCGATACCTCGTTTGTGGGCACTTTCTTTTTAAAAACAACGCATATTTATAAGTTAAAGTACGTAGAAGTCCTCCTTATTTGAATTTGTACTATATGTTACGCGTTTATAACAAGAAAGACATTTAATTCGGTAACTTTCGAATGCGAAACTGCACTACAGCTGTGGTAACAACGATTTCTGCGGAACTGAGTACACTCGTCATGCTTTACCGTAACTCTTACGAGCTACATCTTAAAGGTTATTTTGCGGTACCACACTCATCATACATGTTGCGTTAAGTATGTTGGGCTACATGGGAAGTATTCTCAAACTGTTACAAGCCTTATATCAGATGCTGTGAAGTTTATTTTGCCTATAACAGCGTGTAGGGGGGTCCCAGGTGGAAGGAAGGTGGCGGGCGGTTTGAAAATAGGACTTTCTAGGCAATTACCAGGCAGGGATGGACTCGCATGATCTTATTCAAAACGGGAACTGTACCAGCTTGAAATTATGACGAAGTTTTGTTCGTAACGCATTTATGAAGTACGTTGCCATCAACTATGCGTATCGGAATATTATTTCCTCTAGACTTTATTCAGTTATATACTTCATCGTGTGCCGGTATTTCAAAGATGTTGTGTAAATTAGAGGTGTATTTTTGTAGGAAAGATCTAAATCAATATAACCTATTTGTTTGTAAAAAGAGGTTTGAAGATTTCAAATCTCTTGAAAATACTCTCAGCATACTCAGCATACTGAGGTTTTACTTAAAAGTAGATTTTTGATAATTTCTTATTTCAATTGATTGATTATTGAATCAATAAATAACGTGGCGAGCATTGGGGGTGGCCTATGTCCAGCAGTGGAATTTAAAAGGCTGATGTATGGATGGAAATAAACGTTTGTTATTGATAAAAAAAATAAACTTCCTGAATATGCTGAAAAAAAGAAAGAAAACATTTATAGATCAATATCTAGATCTATATACATAACAAAACACAAGTGTAGCCTAGCTCAGTCCTAGTAAGTACAACGTGAAATAAAGTGTAGAGAACTTGTTAATTTCGAACGACTTTTCCCGTCGGCGTGCACAATGGGATGTAGCACAAAGCTGGGGCGCTTTTAAAAGTATTACCACCCCCGGGACCCTTCAGTCGGTGATACGATTTTAAATTATGCGTTTTATAAGTGAAATGTGACATCGGCGCAAGGAATGTTTATCTTTTGTATGGGAGGTGGAGGTTTCTGATGTATTATTTTATGTACTGTATCGTGTTGTTGATCGTTCGAAATTAAGATTAAAATAGCTTCACGTTTTATCCCAAACATAGCAGGGTAGGCAGAGGACACCTAGTGTTAAAACACTCCGTTCCCCCATTCCAAAATAATTCGTTAGTTTCAAACCGTGATACATATGACCGGTAAACCTTTATAGCAATGTAGTTAAAGCGCACTTGAGTTAACACAATAGTTGCGAACGCAAATTATACTTAGACAGGCTATTTATAATATTACTAGATTTTATCTCCAATTTCTTCCACGCGGTGAAATTACCCGAAACGATTAAAAAAATCCAACAAAACCTATATGTAATATCCTATCAAATAGTTCCTAGTATTAGCCCGCTCAACTAAACAAACTGTTTAACTTTAGGTATACTTAATATTAGACACGCCTCGATCTATGCCAATCATGAAAGAATGTGTTCTCTAAGCAAAAAATGTTAAATGGAGAAACGATCCTCTCCTTTTTCATCTTTATATATTATTGTATAATTACTTCTATAATTTTTATCTTGATATATCTCAGCCCTATATCATGTAGTATGAACGGAGAGGAAACAGTGACAAATCACCAACATATCTTTTTACCATCTTATCTGAGCGGTAGTGACTTCCCGCCGGACTAAGAAATATCTATTTATTGAATAATTAATCAATGTTAGAAAAGTTCCTGTAAAATTATTTCTTTGAATTTACATTGTTTCACGCATATTTATAGCATATCCCGCATGTCCCACCTGCCGCTGTATCCCGCATTTTTCGTTTAAATATAAAGACATTACGTGTTAAACAGCGGAACTCAACGCCGTACAAAGGATAATAGAGTGAAGAATACACGACATATTCGTGATAATGCGACGTGTTTAAAATCATAAAAATAAATACTCAATAAACAATTAGGTATCATTACGAGACACTTGCGGCACGCGCAAAGGATCCTAAAAAACCGACAAAGCAAATTAATAATTAAATTTATACTTCCGATCTGATGACTCAAAACATAGCATGTTTAAGTTAGGAGATGAAGCGATGTTGATGTTTACTGTCGTAAGTATAGTTCCTAAGCTGGAACGAGGATTTTTTTTATTTACTTATCCTAGATTTAGTTTTTTTAGCTTCACGCTCTACCTCGCACATATCAAGTGGGTAGAGGCGTGGCGTGGTGCAGAAGCACTAGCGTGCGACTATAAACGCGACTTGTTGGTCTGATTTCCACTTGACGAAATTAAATATTTAATTTTTTATCTCTCTGTTGTCGAGGCAAAGCACGGCGTTGAGTACCGCCACTCAACCCGTAACATTAGACTCCGTCTGCCTACCTTGCTACATGCAAAATTCAGCGTAAAGCTATAAAAATATCATTAAGTTCCGCTACTAAGACTGATTCAAAAATTTATGCTATTGTTTTTTAGCATTACGCTCTATCCCGCACACAGCATGATATTATTGTTTAAACAAACGCTTATTAAAACAAAGTATATTAGAAACACAATATCGCTAACTCTTTTGACTTGTATCACACGTCGATGCTATTGTTATAATAAAGGTTCAAGGACAGGCAGAGACGGGGAATGTGGCCTAGCTTCCGGTCATTTTGGTAGGCGGAATACTTATTACCCGTTGATAGGCAGGATTAGTGACGTGCGGCGAACGTGAATCAAATTATAAAGAAACAAAGAGGATACGGGTTTTAGATACTTAATTTATAGTGTTAGCGGTCATATTGACATTTGCCTTCCTTCGTAACCTATACTTTGCAATTATATATAATTTATACACGATATAGAATAAAGTATCATCATTTCTTATAATAAAGTTTATTCATCTTTCCTAGGAATAACTTTCCTAGTCATCTAATTATTATCATTTTATAGCATCTAGTAGACAGGCAGGTATTTAGACAAAACCACAATTTGAATTATAGCGGTAAACATCAAGGAGCTAAACAATACACAAGAAAAACTTATTAAAAAGGACCGCGCTCCAGCACAATATATTTACGGGGAGGGCCAAGAACAATGGAAGAAAACGCTTTATTAAACCAAACAAAGACGGTGGGCCTTATTAGTCTTAGCTACGGTAAAGAATTAGAATTTCAACATTAAAAATGTAACAATGCTATTTCAGCTACAATTGTTTAAGCCAGCAAGTTGATTNGGAGAGGAAACAGTGACAAATCACCAACATATCTTTTTACCATCTTATCTGAGCGGCGGTGGTGACTTCCCGCCGGACTAAGAAATATCTATTTATAGAATAATTAATCAATGTTATAAAAGTTCCTGTAAAATTATTACTTAAAATTTACACTGTATCCGCATTTTCCATTTTTCGTTTAAATATCAAGACATTATGTGTTAAATAGCGGAACTCAACGCCGCACAAAGTACGAGTATAAAAGAGTGAAGAATACACGACATATTCGTGATAATGCGACGTGTTTAAAATCACAAAAATAAATACTCAATAAACAATTAGGTATCATTACGAGACACTTGCGGCACGCGCAAAGGATCCTAAAAAGCCGACAAAGCAAATTAATAATTAAATTTATACTTCCGATCTGATCTGATGACTCAAGACATAGTATGTTTAAGTTAGGAGATGAAGCGATATTGATGTTTACTGTCGTAGGTATAGTTCCTAAGCTGGAGGAGGACTACGAGGATTTTTTTTACCTATCCTAGATATACACTGTAGACAGTTTTTTTTAGCTTCACGCTCTACCTCGCACATATCAAGTGGGCAGAGGCACTAGCGTGCCTCGCTGACGCGTAAAACGCGACTTGTGTGTCTGATTTCCACTCGAGGATTTTAAATATTTAATCTTTTCTTTTTTTCTCTCTGTTGTCGAGGCAAAGCACGACGTTGAGTTCCGCCACTCAACACTTAATATTAGGCTCCGTCTGCCTACCATGCTATATGCGGGATTCAGCGTAAAGCTATAAAAATATTAAGTTCCGTTACTGAGACTGATTCAAAAATGTATGCTATTGTTTTTTAGCATTACGCTCTATCCCGCACACAGCATGATATTATTGTTTAAAGAAATGCTTATTAAAACATATAAAGTACATTTGAAACACAAAATCGCTAACTCTTCTCACTCGTATCACACGTCGATGCTATTGTTATAATAAAGGTTCAAGGACAGGCGGAGACGGGGAATGTGGCCTAGCTTCCGGTCATTTTGGTAGGCGGAATACTTATTACCCGTTGATAGGTAGGATTAGTGACGTGCGGCGAACGTGAACCGAATTATAAAGAAACAAAGAGGATACGGGTTTCAGATACTTAATTTATAGTGTTAGCGGTCATATTGACATTTGCCTTCCTTCGTAACCTATACTTTGCAATTATATATAATTTATACGCGATATAGAATAAAGTATCATCATTTCTTATAATAATGTTTATTCATCTTTTCTAGGAAAGTTAAGTCATCTAATTATTATCATTTTATAGCATCTAGTAGACAGGTAGGTATTTAGACAAAACCACAATTTGAATTATAGCGGTAAACATCAAGGAGCTAAACAATACACAAGAAAAACTTATTAAAAAGGACCGCGCTCCAGCACAATATATTTACGGGGAGGGCCAAGAACAATGGAAGAAAACGCTTTATTAAACCAAACAAAGACGGTGGGCCTTATTAGTCTTAGCTACGGTAAAGAATTAGAATTTCAACATTAAAAATGTAACAATGCTATTTCAGCTACAATTGTTTAAGCCAGCAAGTTGATTTAGGTTAGAAAATGGAACTATACGAGTATAAAGAACAAAACCCGACTTAATTGTAGCTTTTTAATTAATTTACGTACCTACCAACATTTTATTAAAAGAATAACACACGAGCGTACAATAGAGCCGTCCGGGAAGCTACAATTTTCCAGTGGAGCAGAAAAAATATCTTTGATTACACACCCTCGACAAAACGGCAACGGAATAAAAAGATATCTTCTAAAACGTCATTACGGACATAACTCCGGAGTCCCGGGATATAGCTTCCATACAAAATACTTTAAGCGGAAACCCCATACGCATCAAGACTCCCAACAATGGAGTATCTCGCAATCGCGAGTAATAAAGGCTGCGAGCGCCCACATTAAAATCTTATCCCTTTCTTAAATAAAAAATTCACGAAAAAATAAAGAGAGAGGATGCCTCCCCTCTATTATTCAGCCTCACCCCAGTCCACCCCGGTTGTTACAGTTGGGATTCGGTCGCTCGATAGCAAAGAAAGCTCAAAGAAATTCTAACTTTAGCATGTAGGGCAGAGAGATACGATTGGCGTAGCCGAAGGTTCCGGTCCGGAGGAGGCCGTGGACCTCATGTTCTGAGGTATAGAGTTCATATTCGGCGAGGATGCAGGCGCAGGGGTTAGAGGAAACGCGGCTTAGTCGCCGGCGTGGTATTTGAAAATGAGATGCAGTGTATAGGGTGGGTCGGCGAGGGCCTCTCGAAATCCGAATTACCGGGGCGTGTGTAATGATTTTCCCGGGCGGAATTATGCCCGGTATCGGAGACGAATTGGAGACTGGAATTGAACGTTCTTTTTAAGAGCGCAGCGATGAGGGAAATCGATAGTCTGAATATAACCTGGATAATTTTATTAGTTCCAAATGTATTTGGTCGGTTAAGCCCGTAGCAGAGTTGGGATGGGAATGAAATATTCGCAAATAGAAATAGGTTCAACGGTTTTAGTTTTTTTTTTTCAATTTATGCTGGTAAAGATGAGTAAAGCTAATGGACTAAATTATTCGAGTCGAATATAGCAATGTAGCGACAGTATAATATGATTGATATTTTTTATGTATTTTTAACAATAAAGTAGAGTTAGCATAGCAGGCAATATTTTAATGAAAAATTGCATTTTATATAAGAATATAATGTACTACAATGTATTATATACATATGACAAAACTTAAAAAAGGGTTTTTTTTTAATTACAAGAAATAATTATTAAAACAAACTAGGATGTCCAAGACAAGACAACGCAAATAAGGCTTTAAGAATTATAAAAGCAGTTATTTTTATCAAAACACCACATATCTCTATGGGGCACGACTCTGATCCCATCTCGGGGTGATCGCTCACGACGCTACGTGGCTACGATACGGCGGGTGATATGTTATGGTATAATTGGGGTCTTGGTAACCCAAGACATGGCAACATTTAAAAAACTATGTAACGTAACTGTTGTATACATTTTTAAATGTTGCCATGCCCACTTCATATGAGCATTTTTATATACTATAAAAAAAAACTTAAAATACTGGTCTAACCCTGACGTAACTGAGTAGTGTAAAAATATATGTGATAGAGGTACATACGACAATTTTCGTTATTCCTTCATATAAATTTACAGAAAATTAAGAATTTAATGTAAAGATATAAACTTAATGTAAAGAAGTGGTTTACAATCTAGTAGAGTTAGATATTATGTGATTTACCAATAACAATAAGATTTTTTTTTAAAGGAACAGTTAGGAAAAAATATATTTTGTAGAAAATGTGTAAAAAAAATCAATTTTATATACGTTTTCTAAATAAGTATAAAGAATTAGTTGTTTAGCCAACCGTACATTCTGCTTGTGGGTGGCTGTTCGATAAAAATAGCAACTATATAGTTATTTATATACGTGGCTATGATTATATTAAAAATCTATTACTATCATAATATAAAACTAAGTATAGATGTAATCTATTTATAGCACAATATACGTATCTACCTACTAAATGATAAACCACTCGTAAGTGACCGGACAATAACAATGTGTAATTAATACTCTATAATTAATTTGTTATCACACTGTATACAATTGGTTTACGGAAAATTACAATTGACACGATAAAATTTATGTGCGTTTTATATGAAAATTTATTTATTTATGTAATGTATAAGAACGTGGCGCTTATGAGTGACTGGTTCGAGTGTTTGTCTGAGGTTCTGATTTTAAATATAAAAACAGCTATAGGCGTTTCCTGAATAGTAGGTTAAGCAGAGGGAACGTAGTGTTGAGACACTTTGTTCCCCATTTTTCGCCAATTTTTTTTGATGTTGGCGCTTACTAAATATATTTATATATCGCAAGTATTAAATGAAAATAATTTCATAATATTTTCATTTATTTTCATCATTATTTATAATATTTAATTCCTAATTCTATAGCAATAAAATTATTTTAAATTTAAATACAATATTTCTTTATCTAACTCGTGCCATCATCCTCTTTGTATCATCGATTAAATTAAGTGAGTGCCAATCGATTATTTTTTGAGTGTTCGTTCTTTCATTGTTAAATAAATTGGGGGGTTGAATATCTGTTTGTTTAGTTGTACCATAAAGTTGAACTAAATTTTAAAGAAAATAATTGACTATTATAGATTATAGAATCTCTTATACATTACTTTTAGAAGTTTGTGACTTTATTCTAATTCTGTCTTGATAATTATTAATTATCATCCTATTATTATAACTATCCAATAATACAAAATCAATAAATATACATCTAACAACGATAATAAGTTCAAATTTGAAATATCCATTTCGTTTCGAAGGCAAGCGACCCCGAATCGCTGTCCGCATTCACCCAGACAAAAGCCGTAAAAGTAAAAAGAAAATTCATCCCCTCTTCATTTCCCGCCCTACGGAGGCGGCGACTGGGGGCGGTTAAAAGAATGAGACGAGAATATGTCCACCTGTTGCGTTTTGTACTTACTTTTAATATTTTTAGTTATCGTTTTTCTTAGATATGTTAGTATTTTTTTTTAGATATCGATATGATATCGATTTTTGCTTTTTTGTCGAATTCTAATTGTGAAATGATGTAGCTACGTAATTAAGTAAATACTTTATTACTAGTTCTTTTTTACTCCTAGCTTTAGGTTGTTTTTCACATACTATGAACTATAACATTATCAAAATGTCATGTATAGAAACTTAAATTTAGAATAGTCCTTCACGCATTCGAGATCTTCTAATCAATTAGATGCTGGATCGAATCCTTATACTTAACATACGAAATTAAGAACAAGTATTAGAAATTTCCAAGCACCTAATTACAAAGCAAAAATCCCTCTTAGCCCGTTCGTTCGTGTAATGCAGGCGAGAGGAACAAAAATGCAATAATCAATATGAATTTAATTTAACACATTCTACGTGACGTCGCCCGCTCGTTATTGAAATTGTTTCACAAAATGACACGCACCAAATATGCACGGTGCACTTTTTTACCATAAGGTTGTCGAATAAGATTTGTTTTATCAATTATGTTCTAATCTTTGAGCTAGTTACGTTGCTTATTACTGTGAATATTAAACTAACACCTAATTTATTTTATTTATTTCCATATAAATCTATAGTTAAAAATATTAAATATTAAACAGCATAGAGCAAGATAGATATGAAAAAATAAATATTTCGACTCGTATCAAGTGACAACCCTATTTATTAGTTTCGTTACTTTACTCTTATTACTTTACACGTAAGGATGAAAATAAAAAATGAAGATGGCTCATCGCGGTTAGAAGACAGAAATAAAAATGTTTGTGTTAACCGTTTCCGGTGGGTCTAGGATTCAAATCCGTACACGTGGCAGTTATTACGGGGAATAATTTATTAAAAATAGCCGCATCTTGATTATTACTGCGTAGAGTTTTTATTATTGTGAATAATAAACATTTTGTAGTTGTAGTTAGTTTAATTTAATATAAATAACCATATGATAATTATTCAACTGTACGACATATTCACCTTCAACCAACCAGGTATAGAACCTGTGACCTAGAGGTCATTTTGTCTGCGAGATTTTGTGAAAATTTGGATGTAAAATTAACTTAAATGAATATTTAATTTTATAAAGTTACGCGTAAGTGATTGATCACTACATTTTCTCTCGCATTGATGGTGATAATGAAGAAGACAACTTCTAAGTACTGTATGTTCAAGTGGACACAAAGCTAGAACGTAATGTTAGTTGTTTCAAACAAGTTCTCATGTTCAAGATAGTGAGAGATAAACGGATTTGTACGTTCAACAAATCTTAGATTAGGGTGCGTTTGGAACGAGTCTTGACTTTGTACTATGTTTGTATATATTATGCAATATATAATTTCATATAGTATGCTGATTTAAAAAATCTGTATTATGTATAAAAAATATCGGAAACATTTTTTTTTAATTTTAAGACATCTCTTGGAATTTTTTGAGCAAACAGAAAGAATCTACATTACTTTGTTTCTATTTATTTATTGCTAAGAAGAATTACAAAAATCCAAGCCCATACTTTATCAAACCTTCGAAACAAGTCTATCACATACTACCCTTATTAAAATTAGAACATACAACCATCATTGTAATTGGGCTATAATGGCTGTATCCAAAATGAACGGAATAGCAGTATAGAAGCAGCATTACCTTACACCGTTAAAACACGTTAATTTAAAGATACGACACGAGTCGATATCGATAACGCTGCACTGATAAGATTACTTGTAAACGACAGAAGATTTCATGTTGTTATTGAACAACACATATTACAGTTTTCACCTACTTATTGATATCTTGTGTAACACAAAATAAATAAATCAAATACACACACACATACAGCGGGCAGAGGGAACCTATTGTTAAGACATTTCGTTCCCCATTTTTAACCAAGTTCTGGAGGCATTGCTTGTGCTTGTCAAATTAAAGTTTTAGTTTTAAAATAATAACATAAAACAACAATAATATAGGACACTACAATTAAAATTTAAATTTAGTTTTAATGACTAAAAACTATATCAGCCTAAACTCGAGTGGTTTACTAGTAATCTCAGAATAATTTCACTATTCAAATATCTACTATTGTGTTGTCGACTAAGCTATGTGTAACTGCCAAGTTTTAAAATGATACATTTATTATAAATAGGTTAAATTATATATTTTATTACGTAGTTAGAAGCCAAACTAAAAAAAACCTTAAAAAGGAATTCTTCATTGAAAAAGGATATTAAGAAATGAACTGTACATTTTTCAACTTACCTTTTAATAATACAAAATAAAAAACAATTAACTCTAACAATTCTTAACTAAAAATATATGAACTCGCTACTGACCATAGGAACGGGGAGTGGATGAGCTCCGCCATTGGGGTAAGGGTATGGCGCCATAAGATAACCCATGTTGAAACCTGCGGCTGGGTGCGGCTCGAATTTACCTGCAAAAACACAAAATTAGTTAAACTTTACATGTAATTACCGTAAAAATTAACGTTAATGCTATTATATTGTAAGGGAAGTTGCAAAAAGTTTTTGTATAACTAGGACAAAAAAATAGTTTTGCAGTCTTAATTTTTTATTTATTCTATTCTTTTGCTATAATTTATGGATTCTAACCAATATTCCTTGATTTTTTTTACATATATTTGCAAATCCACCATCCTACATATAGTGGAAATCGAATATATATCTTCTACCATTATATTTACAATTCACATCATTATTGGCATTAATAATGAATACAATAGAACTAAAAGAACAAAACACAGAAAAAAAATCTAAAACACCATAGACACAGATACAGAAATTTATGCATAATATAATAGTTCACTCTCTAGCGCCGGATACTTTGGCGTAAAATGTAAAAGGCTTACTGAGAATAGGGTGCGAGATAGTTCCTGTCTGCTTTGCGACTGTCTTTTTGTTATACTTTTATTGAATGACTGACCGACTGACAGAGAAAAAGAGTGAGTGAGAAAAGAAAAGCCTTTTCACGCATTTTCCTATATAGCAGGATAGATATAAGAAGCCCTTATAAAGAGTATTAGTAAAAGAAAATGCAGGGAGCTACTGCTAAGACACTCCGTTCACCATTCCATTTCCATTTTCCCTCAAAGACATTACGTCGATAAGGTCTATAAGGTCGATAGTAATACCATATGCCTAATGGAACATTATAAATGTCAACATATTTTTTTAATAGGTATTCATAATTTAGAAAAGTAAAAAAAAAACTAAATTGTCATATACTAATCATTTTATAGATAAAAAAATAATTTACCATAGAATAGCTTAATTACGTGAAGTATGCGTAATTTTATTTGACATATATACAAAACAATAATTGCCACTGATTACTGACAAGCCTGTAATTTAGTTTTAAAAAGTAAATTTAAACGTCAGCTTAAAGTTTATGTGGTACAGGAAATTAACTTTTAAGCAGGTGTTTAAAAAAAATAAGTCCAATAGTGATTAATATAACATGTTTTAATTTTATTATAAAGTTAGAACGTTTTTGGAGTGTTAAAATGTGAGTTCAGTGGCGCAGGGGCGACTGTAAATGCTACAGGTTGTGGGCTCGACTCCCACTCGAGAAAGTGATTCTTTTTATATATTTATGTTCCTCGTTCTGGTAACGAGGTAAATGAAAGTTAATAATATGTATTCAATCAAATAATATTTTAATCATTTTTAACGAATTCAGCAAATTCATTTAACGAATTCAAAAAATTTCAGCAGTAATGCAAAGTATTAAAAACCTGAGTAAACACTAAAAGAAATGAATAAAAAAGTGAATAATTACGTGCATTATATAAATTATAATAAATTTATGCAAGTAATCCATATTTGGCGAAGTATTTAACATTAATAATTATATTTATGTTAATTTTTAATTATTCATCCTAAGAATAGCCTGTAGGTACTGTATAGAAATTGATAAATAAGAAACATCGTTATACAACTTATTTTATTTATATTAAACCGATAATTGTAATGTAATAAATATTACATATGTTTATTTACTTTTAAATTCTAGAATCTATAGAACTTTTTTAAATTCATACATGCCTTATAAGATAACTTGAAAATTAGTCGTTCGTCATGTTTGAAAGAAATTAAATTAAAAAAAAAAGTTTATCACTTTTAATGCATCTACATTTAAAGACAAAACTTCTGAAGCTAACAACGATAAAACTCTCTCAACAACGAACCACCGAGAAAGAGTTAACCTGTTAATAGATCAATGATACTAAAATAATTTCCCCCGAGTGGGAATCGAACCTACAAATGCCGGTGCTCCACAACGGTCTCATATAACGAAGATAAACTTTTTTTTAACCGGGAAATGAACTCAAGGCCGCCTGTTAAAAAGATATCACACAGCGACTGTTCCAAACGGTCATCATTTATTCATATATCAACAATAAGATTAAAACAAATACCAGAAACAAATCCTATTTAATTTGATATATCTAGTGATAATATGGTAATAACGAGATACCTTTTTAAAATTAGGTAAACAATGTTTTATTATACATAATTATGGAAGAACAATATAGTTTTTGTATGGTTTTATTATGAAAGCATTTTATAATATAATTTATATGCATTTATTTACATATAAGTAACTAGCTTTTTACTATGACTTTGCCCCTATTTTTCACTTTAGTCAAATGAAAAATAAGTAATAAGAATTGTGATACATCACAAACATTGATAAATGGAATACCTAAGATAAAAATATTTTTTCAATTTTAATCATTAGGTACTTACTTCCTGGGATTAGTTCATTCAACGAAACAAACTTTTCATCTTTACAATATGACCATATATTATAGCAGTATAGAAATTATAGCTTCTAATATCAGTGTATAAGATTTCATTTCCTCGTGATAAGCTAAGTAAGGCCATTTAAAGGCAAACGTCAAAGTAATCATAACTAAAACTTTTTTAACATTAGCATGTCACGGGACTCGAACCGACAACTACCTTGTAATTAAATACAACCCAACTACACCACACCCACATAACAAAGAACGTTAGATCATTGATACTATAATAATGCAATTAATGAATCAAAATCGTATTATAAATAACTCTTTTGTTAACTACTTATATTATTATTATGATTAGGTACTCCATGGTTAGTTTCAATTACTAATTATTAACTGAAGTAACACAAGTGGCTGGTTTGTGTCGAAATCTGGTTTATTTTCATTATATTGTCATATAACATTGTGTAAAATGTAAATAAACGTAACATAATTTTCATATATTATATGTGTGTAAACACTTGAAATGGTTTTTGATTATTTATGTATTCAAATTCGAGTGGTGTAGGATGGTTGTGCGAGACTGAACGCGGTGGTTGCGGGTTGGAATTCTACTTTATCACGATGCACCTTCGATGTAGCTTGGTAGATGGAGGGAACCTATTGTTGAAACTCTCTTACTCATTTTTGCTTAGAATCTTTGAGAAAATGTGTAATAAGTGGAGAAATTCAATTTTGAGCTTTGTTTCTAGAATCGAATCGACACCCAGCGCGTTTACAGTCAAACGTTGTACCGCTGCGCCACGATGGCTTTTATGAGGTACTACTTACTTTTATAATATAAATCGATCTAGTTATAAATTTATATATGTTTGCAATTTTATTAATTTTACAATATAGAAAATACTTCATAAACTAAAATCCTTAGACTGTTCGAAACGAACTCAACATAGCGTTTTGTTTTACAATAGACAAATCCCCGAAATCAGCAGCGAATCTATAACCACTACATCAACAGAATGCACTATAACATCTCCAAATAACATAAAAAACATAACCCCTTTTATACAAATCGGTTAATATCTCATAGCCATAACCGAACGTTCTCGGAACCACCACGGTGGGTCCTGCCTAAACAAATATTGACCAGACGTGTAATGTGAGGTAACGACATATGTACACACGAAACTTACACCGCACTGGCGGGCGATGCTACTGATTCGTATTAATTTATTGTATACTTTTTTTGGCTCCACGCTGTATAACAGGGTAGACAGAGGGAACCTGGGAACCTAGTGTTAAGACACTTCGTTCCCGTGGAAACACTTCCGTTCTTCACTGTCACCGAATTCTGGAGGCATTGTGTGTTGAGTGGTGGAAATCAACGGCGCGTTTAGCCTTGTTACCAGAGCCAAGAGATGAAAAAAAAATCATTGCTCCGAGTGGTTAGGTACATAACAGTGTTCAAACAAACATGCAATGTGCAAAGCTTGAATGAAAGTCAGTATCTCTACATAATATATGTCAAAGCCGTTTCACAGAAATGTACGCGCAGATCTATTAAGTACCTAGTAACGGATTTTAATGAGGTTTTCCCTAATAGATAGAGATTTTACAGGACAGTTTGTATGAGTGACAAATATTATAACTCAACACTAATTCAGTAATATATTAGGTATTAAATCTTATTGTGAAATAGATTTCGTTTTTTTTTTTTGCGTCACCCTAAGTCACTACGTCGCTTGTGTTAAGACGTCCAGTCCATTCCCCATTTTCCGCCGAATTCTGGTGATATTGCGGGTTGAGTGGCGGTGGAGAACGCCGCTCTTTACACCAGAGCTAACCAAAAGGAAATATTAAATATTTAATTTCCTCTAGTGGGAAGCGAACCCACAATCTGTAACGTTGACAATTCCACTTTGTGCCCTGCGCAACGACTAGCCTCAATATTGCAAGTAAAGTAATGGCTACATAATTCTAATATTACTTTTCTATAAAAAATAATTAAAACAAAAAGAAAAATTCAAATATTTAGCTAAAACACTAAAAACTGACTTTGACCCGATTAAGCAACGTATCGAGTGACATATAAAATAATATAATACAATAATGTAACAGATAACATAAATTAAATAAACCATAAATTTAGTATTATTGTCCACTAAAAATACAATTTATTACTATTCAATAATAATGAATATAAAAAAAATCCACCGAGAACGAGTTCTGCTCCCACGCGGAGGATTCCGTACATGATATCACTATATCACAATGTCAATATTTTATACGCTATGGACATTTTTTAGGACGTCGTAGCGCAGGGGTTAGACTAAGCTAAGCTAAAGGTTCGATTCCCACTCAAGGAAATTAAATATTCTATATTTTCTTAATTCGCTCCGATAACTAGGCAAAGCGCAATATTGAGTCCCGTCATTCTACACTCAATGCCTCTAGAATTCTGCGGAAAGTTGGAAATGGAGTGACTTAACACTAGGTCCTCAGGCTCGCTCAGCCTACCCTGCTATGTGCAGGATATAGCGTGAAATATTTCATTATGAGGCAATTGTAGCGCAACGCTAATAATAAAATATGAAAATATGCCCTTAGCTTTGTCAGTAGCTAATAAAAAACAAAAAAGTAAAGGCAAAATGCACACAATAGATTATAGAGATTATCTGAGGATCATTCTTATTGTTATAAAAAAATAAATAAATAAATATATAAATAAATGATGTCAAAACGATTTCATAACATTTTTATTTTAAAAGTAACCCAAAAAACATACTTTTAGGTATAAGCCAAAAAAAATAGTTGACAAAAATCAAAAGCATTACGTGATCTTTCATAAATTTGAATATTTAATATGATTCACCTTCAACGATGGTGGAACTAATTTGGTATTAATAATATCACATTTTTAGGTAGGTTAATGAAGTGCATGTAAGGTGTTTAGTGTATCAGAATAGACTTTATTAACCACTTTTCTGTTTTTCTCTTTTAATCAAGCATATAACTATGTAGACGTAGAGAACCATGGAACCTAATGTTAAGACACTTCCGTTTCCCACTTTCCGCTGCATTCTTGAGGCATAGCGTGACGAGTTCCACCACTCAACGCTGACTTGGCCTCGGTACCAGATCAGGGAAACGAAAATATTTAGTAAGGAAATTAAATTTTTCCTCGAGTAGGAATGGAACCTTTGCGCCGCGGAGACTCAATAAACACGATTATAAAAGACACACAAAAATCTTTATTACATCTACAATGATAAAAAAAACCTACGAAATCGCGTGAGACAAAGCTACCTCCCACTTCCAGACCGGACACTGGTTCATTTCCACCATAATTTTGCGGTCAACAGATTTCGGGGTCCCATATTTGTTTAGGCCAGATCCACTCTAACCTTAGATAAATAATCCTAGCCATCGATACTTATCGAGGTTCCTTCCAATCCGGTCACATGGTTTTGATGTGCCTTATCGCGTTGTAAACTTAACTTAAATCCCTTGTGATTTGAAAATCACTTCAAAAAATTTATAGACTATTTTTATAGATCCGTTATCAGTAGGTAAATAAAGTGTTTTTGTATAGATCTTGAATATAAGAAATGCTATTTTTTTTGTTTAAATTTGCGTACATTAAAAACTTTATTATTCATTTATAAAAATGTATAGTGGCTGATTGATGTAAACGTTTGGAGGTTCGATTCTCACTCGAGGGAGTTATTTAATTATTTTCATTTTTCCACTCCAGTTGAGAAAACGGGCGTTGAGTTTCACCATTTAACATGCAATTTCTCGAAAATCGTGCGGAAAGTGGGTAACGACGTGTTTTATTCTACCTTGGTAAACGTCAAGAATCGTTAAGCAGATCTTTATATCATTAAGTAATAGTATAAAATAATTACGGATAATTGAGACCGTTGTGGCGCAGTAGCACAAACGTTTGAACGCGACAGTTATGGGTTTGAGTCCCATTCGGAGAAATGAATTCATTAATATTTTAATTTCTTAGCTCTGGTAACAATGCGAAGCGCGTTGTTGAGATCCGCTACTCAACACGCAATGTCATGAAAATTCAGCGAAAAGAGGGGAACGGAATATCTTAACACTAGATCTACCTATCCTGCTATAATATATTCAATGAAAAACAGTATACCTACTATAAATAAACACTTGTAACTAATAAGTATACATAGGTGGCATTCTGATCATATATAAGAGATGTGACAGGCATGAAGTCTCCCATAGTAATCTAACACTGGTCTACTATACAATTGTAGTACTATAGTCTATAATCATACCTCAGTTTAGATAAAAAGACCATTTCTTGTGGACAAGAATGATTGATGTTTATATGGGAAGAGGACATACTTTGTGCACTTAGTAGTATGGCTGCAAGTTGACTTCTAATATATGTTTTCCTCTCGTTATGTGAATATCGCTCGAATATAATTTAAATGTGAGTAAAAACTGTTTATAAAAGATTTTTTAATGGCATTATTAATATTTTACATTATTAATAGGAAGCCGTGGCGTACGCACGTAAAGGCGACAGGTTGTGGATTCGATTCCCATTAATATTACTTTTCGTGTTAACGAGGCAAAGTGCGGTATTGAGCTCTGTGATACAATATGCAATGCCTCCGGAATTTGGTGGAAATTGGGAACGGTTTGTCTTAACACTAATTTTCCAGGTTTTCTCTGTCTACTCTGCTAAGTACAGGATACAACGAGTCTATAAAAATACATTATTTATAAAATTATTCTTATATTATTTATGTTCCATAGCGTTAATTATAGAGTTATTATTGTTTATGTTCTATAGCGTTCAGTATTTAAAAAAATAATAATACATACATTCACTTGAATACGATTCGACCTACAAAGAAGCTATCAGAAACATAATTCCAATTTATAAGACAATATAAAAATACATTGTCAGCTGAAACTTACCAATGCAATTTATATAATAAACAACGTTACAGTTGTCACATGTAATAGCACAAAAAACTATTCTAAAAGTAAGCATATAAACTATTAAAAACCACTATAGTTAATTTTAAATTAACAGATGCCCAACATTTGAAATTTAACTGAACGCGCAAAAAAAGTTCTCCTTTTGAGGAACAACTGACATTAAACACTCGGACCGTAAATGGTCGAGCAAAAAACAATTGAATTTGAATAAGCGTAACGATCGCATGTAATGCTATACGGTAATTACCTCTCATTATAGATAATTATATATACTTACATTTACTTACATATATAATATGTTTATCTATCCGTCGTGTCAGTCGGCTGATAGTAAAAACCTCGTTAATATAACGACGCCAGCTTAATATCAACATCTAATTAGAAATACAAAAAAAAGTAGCTTCACTATATTTTCTTATTAATTCAGAGACAAGACAACTTCACGTCACCACGCAAAATTTTCAAGACAGAACATAATTAATGGCGGTACTGAACGCCGCACTTGCTTAGCAGAACAGGGAAGTGGAATAATAAAATATGTGGTGGGAATTGAACCCACAATTACCAGTCCCACGGCGCCTCTTATCACTTCGACATAATGACAAAACAGACAGACAGTAGTAAAAGAGAAGTATTAAAGCGAAATGAAGTGGGATGAATAGCGTGCTACAATTGAACGTGGTATTATGGATCGGATACGCCGTCTGGAGTGAACTAATGTTGTGCTGATGGGTGTGAAGCTTGGGCATAACGAGGATTAGTGATAGCCCATCAACTAAGTACTATGTAGATACAGTTTATTGTCTAGATATTTAGTGTATCTATGTATATTTAAGATAATATATTATATTAGTTAGTCGCTATGTCCTACATATAAAAAAGGGCCGCTGTGTTTGTTGCGCCGGTTCTTGTCAAGTGTGAGAAGCATTAACTTTTGTGAACTGTTGGTAAATTATTTGACGTTCAAAAAATTAGACATAAAACTTCTTATTCTAAATAAAAAATATTTGGCTATAGCAAGATAGACAGAGGCATCCTAGAGTTAGGACACTTCGTCCCCACGCACTGCCTAATTTTTTATATATTGTGTGTTAAGTTGAGGCAGGAGTGGTCTTGGTTGTCTTGTTCAGTCCTCCAAGTAGGATCGCACCCAACCGTCGCGTTTTGCGGTCAGACATTGTAACGCTGGGTCACGACGGCCTCGGGCCACAAATGCATACCTAAAAACCCACCTAAAATTGAACTGACAACTACAGCTAAAACATAAATTCACAAACACAACCATAAAAAAAAGACGAAATGAAATTTAAAACGGGCAAAAAATGTTACAAAGATTGACAACATTTCACAATATAAGATAGTGGACTTCATAGTTTAAAGAAAAAATGTCACTAATCCGTGGACTGTGACGAATTAACATAGATTATATAGATAGATAGATAAATGAGGTGTTTAGAAGCCAGTGTAAATTTACTTTAATATAATTATTTTTATATCAAAATAAGTTTATTAAACTTTTTTAGAAACGTATATATAAAATAAGTGGCGCAGTTAGTGTCGGATTTGTCATGACTATAGGTTTAAATCCCTCACGATGATTTTTGAACATTCATATTTCTATAAGTCTAATTAGACAAAGTCAGAGGTTAAGCTACGCTATTTCTTTATTTTGATAATGGACGAACAATTTTTAATATAGTGTTGTAACACTAAGTCTTCCTAAATCAACTCAATTAAAAAAATTACTTTCTTGTTTCTTCGAGCAAAACGTGTTTTACTCGTTATGGACTTCACAGATCATTTATTTATCGAAGTATAGAGGGATTTTGATCGATCGTGCTTCTTGATATTTAATATAGTTTATTTTTTGTTATGTTTGGACTACTTTTTATATGTTTGCAGTGCATGATTTATTTCTTTGTGTGGTTTAAAGAAATGTTATAAAAACTGTAACATATTCGATAAAAATATATTGGTATGAATAACTTATAATGACATAGTAAGCCATTTTATAGTCACGTTTTTTAAAAATTATCAAACAAATATTTGAAATAAAATTTTACTAGACTTAATATTTAATAATGTATTTTTTGTGTTATTCCTTAACGAGCTCGTCGACTGACTGTAAATTTAAGTTCCCATTCGATGGAATAATTCATTTTTATTTCCTAAAGAAGGCACTTCCTAGGGGAAAAACAAAACGCAGCTATGGCTGCTGTGTGTGGGATACTAGATGCTTTTTGCTGCTATCTATTGAGAACTGTTGTTTTTTTAAAGTGGCAAATGTTAGTGTCATAACACTAGGTTTCGAGGTTCTCTCTACTTTCCTTGCTATGTGAAGGATACAGTGTAAAACTAAAAAATATATTATCTAACAACATAGTAAAATTCATATCTTTTTAACGGTCCAGCGTCTAAGTTCCCATAAAATACATCCCAATCCCCAATAGTCTTGGTACATCAGTTCACTTTACTCTTTTTCCTTCGCCCCGAGTCTCGGGCGTGGTGGCGATCTGATCAGATTAGAAAACCGGTCTCTCGAAACATCCCGTGGCATAACAAAAAACGACGCTAATAACAACAAGTAACGAGGTATACCGAGTTAGTGGTGGGTGATGGGAATGTCGATACAAGTGTTTGATGGATTTTTTTTTAATATAAAATATCAATATATTACTATGTTATTTCCATAATTTGTCTGGTTTTTATATTTGTTAATTTGCTGAAAATTTTATTTTTGTATTTTGTATTTTAATTGGCATTGAGTGGTATTCTTCTAAAATAAATAAAATAACAGTATAAATTTTGCATCATCGATGTTTTGGAAAGAGCGGTGCATTACCATATTATACATAATTCAAAATGCGATTTCATAAAATTTTATACCTATCTAACAAATCTAAAAACAATTTAAAATAGATAAAAAAATAACATCGATATAATCAGAATCGAATCACAAAATCGATATCCCGTAAATCAACGCTAACACTACATATCTAGAGGTGGAGTCAGATGAAATTATACAAAAATATTGTAAGAATAGTGACAGATGATTATAAGCTGGCGATAAAATACACATAATTCTAACATAATGGCCTCCATGGGTCGCATTACTGTGGCGATAATTCCCACCTTCGAATCTATAGAAAACAATTTTATGTACGGTTCACTATTTGATGATTCATCTAAGTTTTTTATTTATCCTTTTGGTTCTGAAGTCGAAATGAAAGTTGTTATTGTTGGGTGACTATTAGTGAAGTATAGGTAAATGGATTTATGTTTATGCTAATCCTATTTTGATACATAAAATACTGAAGTTTTTTTCCAACATATTTTCTTAACTTAACTTATATAAAACATTCTATAATTTTATAGACCAAATATAGACTCAAACAAGCAACGCCAGGACGAGCTGCCAGTTTAAAATAACATTTTATAGTTTAATTACTTTGTAAGTATAAAAGTCGCAATAAAAATCAAAGATACTTTCCATAAAAACAACATTAATATAAGGTGGCTACAATGTAATGTGATCAAGATAGCTTATTACTGAAGTAGCAAACAAAGTTGACTCGATACTTCTCTCATAATGTTCTTATTGCCACCTGCCTCTTAAACTTTGCAGTTTTTTTATTTAGATACATTTATATTTACATTTTCGCAATTCTTCTAACAAATAAAAATATATTTCTTTTTTTAACTCCACGGCCACTCAACAATATCTCAAATTTGGGCAAAAAGTGGAAAACGGAGTTTCTTGACACTAGATTTTATCTGCCTATGCGGAAAAAAAACGTGAATCTAAGAAGGAAAGAAAATAAATAATATATATTTTTTACTTTAGGAGTCTCAGAATTCGGTAGAGAGGACCAAGACATTCACCTCCAGTCTCTAGCTATCAAGTTCCCCTTCATTCAGTCATATAGAGTCTTGGAAGAAGTTGCGGTTTTTCTAACCAAATCCATGTTTGCGTATGGTTACGCAAAATTATTTCCCTCATTAGTTACAGATGATTAGTAATTGGTGGCCCATTGGTGTCAAAATGTTAGTTATATTAAAAGTAATACAACTACAAGCAATTGTATTTAGCGTATAACCAAATCAAAACACACCAACCCTAAAAGGATAGCAACCTGCCAATGCATCCGATAATTTTAATTGATTTATAATGTTTGATAAAGTTACGAAAATTTCTCATCATGCCCTTATAGAGACGCGATTCAGAAAAATGTGGGTGAAACACAGGCTTTTTATCCTTAGTGCTCCATCACTTTAGGACACTTTCGAAAGTCTTCTTGGTTGAATCGAGTTTTTGATTCAATAAAATTATATAGCATTATACTTCAAATGAATCAGTTTAAATCATAAGTTGTAATGTTAATATGCCTTTTCGAGTTTTTTTTATGGGCCACCTATTATTAAAGTTATTAACAACTTTCTTCCACAACAGTCTACTTTGTAATTCTCACCTGTCCGGCTTGTAAGGAGGACGAATTTTGAATAATATTAATGTGATTTTGTTTTTTTGCTCCTGCATTATGCGGACGAGTTAACGATTTAGCCGCGGAGAGAACCTAGAGTTAACAAAATTCAACAGACATTGCAAGATTTAAAGTGGCGAAACTCTCCTCCTCTTCTTGTTCACTTTAACTACAAAAGCATAGAAACTTTTGTGTATTTTGAAACTTTTGTGTTTTTTTAATAAAAAAAATAAACTTTCTAGTATTTTTTATGTATTGTAGTAACTCTACATTTAATAATAATTATTAGGCTAAATAGTAACAATACGCTATTCTTTAATTCATTCAGCTGCGAACTTGAATTAAACAAGGGCATTGCTTCAAACTGGTTTAGAATTATTTTTATTCACATGTGCCTTATCAAGGATTGTCGCGAATACTAGTCCAATTTAAATCTTTATGGCAAAAACCACATATTTTTCGTTCTTATATACAAAATAATTGTTTATGGAACTTACCAAATACAGGACTTAGATCCGATTTCACCGATAGTTTGCCGGAATAAGGCTCCCCCGATTTTTCCTGAAATAATAAGAAAAAAATATTAGTTATCATAAATTTTTATTATCAATAATATTAATATATTTAATTGATTATTATAATTTTACATCGAGATTATTAAATAAAGAAGACAGTAATTTATATTCTGATTTTTTAAACAATACTATTTATTTATAACGTCATTTGCCCTTAAAACTTTTAAAGATATTTAAAAGCTTTTGAAACTAAGCTTATACAGGAACAATAACTTACGAAAGCCTACCGTGATCTACTTGTTAACGTTAACAAGTAGATGTTCAAAAGCTGACCGACTAATTCCACTTGAGGCTTCCCCAAACACAATTATTATAAAGGTAATAAAGTATATAACAAATCGAGATGTTTCCGCTATCATTAATTCGGAACGAATTTCCTCTGGCCAAAGGGCCAATGGAGCGTTGAAATCTCAACACCTTAGTGATTGTTGGGAGAGTATTATTATGTCGTTCGATAGTGAAATTAAATAAAATAATTTAATAGTTTCTATTTTAATATGTTTTATATATTTTATTGTGAATAACATTTTCCTATGTGTAATTAAATATATGTATGTTGAAATCAACTTAAATAACGATAACCCTCAACTAATAATAATTTAACTACTACTGAATTACTACTTACTTGACACTTAGTAAAGAAATTCTTTTTATATTTACTTTTTTACATAAGGCAATTAATTCTCAAATATAACGCTTTACAATGAACAATAAACAAGTACTTTTTCAAATCCTAACATAAAAAACAAATCAGCATAACAACATGTATCTAAAAACTAAACAAACATTGTTTCCTATCGCATTTTCGATCAAATCGTGCGTTACACTAATAGTGACCCAATATCTAGTATAGGGCAGTAATTGGATAGAGGGAATCAGTTTACCCCACTCGGACTCGGTGTTTACCCCTAGACAAGGGCATGATAGCTTTTTAGATGACCATTTAGTTTAACAGCCTGTTGAGCTACCATTGTTATTACAAAAGTGTATTAGCCATTATCAATTATGATAAATTGTTAAGTAATTTGAAATAGAAAAAACAGGTCAAATATGGTAATAGCCAAGGAGAACGTATCGGAATTAAAACGACAATAGAAGCTTCAAATGTCCTTGTGGGGAATATATAAATTACTACATCAATGTCATTAGAGAAGAACAAAGAAAAAGAGAAGTGTTTTATGTGTTTTTTAATATCATTAGCCCATTTCATGTTATACCAATATTTCCAAGTAAACAATGTAATTCCAACATAACATTTAAATACCATATATGGTATGAACGATTAGTCCCTACCACATAACTGTCAATGCTGTATATTAAGAATGCAAATATCCTTACCATTTATTTTCATAGAAGATAACACAAGAAATACAAAAATGTGTAAATGTATTTTTAATTACAGCTAATTGAAAGCTGCAACGTAACTAACTATAAAGAGTTTTAACATTAAAGGGTGTTTTTGTTATAAAAAAATGTGCGTTCAACCTTTACATAACCTTACATATGAATATGTAATAATTGATAATTTCTGTAACTTTGTTCGTACAAATGTTTAATTAAGATATTTTTTAGAGTACAGATGTATTTGCCTTGTAAGGCTGGCAGCTTGAACTTCTTTAATACAATTGATAACTAATAAATGTTAATGTGTAAATGGATGTTTTTCTGCTATTCTTAAAGAGGGTGCTAGTAGTTAGCTATATAAGAATAATTAATTAATTAATAGAAATATTTTTTCTTGGTCGGCAGAGGCAACCTAGAGAAAATCCATTCCCATTTTCAATACAATTTTCAAAATTTAACGCCGCACTTTGTCTGGTGGGGATTTAATAACTGGCGCTCAAATTAATCCCATACGTCTCAAAATATTGTACAGACTGAGCTAACATTGCCATAATTAAAATAACTGAGAAAATAATGAGTTCCTTCCATTTTAAATTACGTTTTTTATCGAAATTAATATCAAATATATTCATATCATAATCGCCCTAGCCAGCATTTAGTGAAATGCAAACCTGATTCGACTTTCCATGGAACGTTTAGATGACAAGATAAAATGTTAAGTGCCCCTCAACTCGTAATTAATGGTCGTCGTTATATAATGACTTTGCAAATAAATGACTGAAAGCGTCACCTTTGTTTGCTACTGAGTCATTGGTCTCACGTTGTTGTATCCCGCACACAGCAGGGTAGGCAGAGGGAACATAATGTTAAGACACTCCGTTCTCCACTTTCCGCCAAGTTCTGGAGGCATAGCGTATTGAGTGGCGAAAGAAATGAAAATATAAATGTAAATAAATATTTTATTTCCTCGAGTGGGGATCGAACCCGCAACCGTCGCGTAATAGTCACACCCTTGTGCCGCTGCTCAACGAAGGCCTCAAGATATTACAATTGAAAAATAATAAAATATAATAGATTTTATAAATAAAAACGATATCTGAAGATCGCTCTTAAAATCAGTCTCAGAGTTGAGAGCGGTTTATAAATTGGGATCTAAGACTATATTATATCATGTTAATTGTTACCTCGGGTACTCGGCGGAGTCACACTTAAAAGCTAATAATATATAAAGCGATAACTAATGGCGTCTCTCTGTGGCATACTTAGTTTCCAGGAGGTCGCGAGTTCGAAGATAGTGGTATCGCAATGATATATCATGGTATTATCAAACCAGAAGGAAGTCCACAAATTAGATAATGTTTTATTAATGTGAAGTATTTTTACGATTTTCTATTTGCGCTATCGATTGTCTAGTAATGATTAAAGTATGAGAGAAAGAGAAATTATAAATATCTTATTTACNTAAGGGGATGAAACTTTGTATGGATAATATTTAAAAATTTCTTCGTTTTCTATGAAAATTATTATGAGGACTCTTAAAACAAGTTATAGTATGTATAAACGATAAAAACACTAATTACCTACTAATAATATTATTATTAAAACGGCGCGCGACCTACGCACGTCCGTCTTCGTTCAGCGGTAAAACGAAAAAACCCGAGACCCCGGCTGCAATGTCAAATGAGCGCTCCCCCCCTTGCCTCTCGCACCACTATACCGAGACTACGTTATAGCTGCGCGTTTTACACGAAAATTAAGTGAAATTTCACATATTTCTTGCGATTTTTGTTATTTTGATTTACTATAAAAATTTCTTTGACTTGCATCGATTAAATATAGTATTATCTAGACCGAAAAGTAATATTTTTAGTAGATTCGTAAATTTGGTAGTTCCTTAATAGATTTTGTTTTGTAATTGGTTTAGTTCGCTGAATTCTTTTATCATTCGTACAGTTTAGTTAAGTTTAGTAGTAAGGTTTAAATAAAATCTGTAATATATTTTCTTTTGTAATTTGTACAATTTTCAAAATTCTTTATAGATAGTAGTAAGATTTTAAGTGTTATTTAAATTCCTACATATTATTAGTTAAGTATAGTTTAGTAGTAGAGATTATTTTAATCCTTCTTATTAGTTTTTCTATTTATTTCCCACTATTTAGTTTTATAATAATTAATTAAGTAAATAAGTTGATTATATCTTTTAGAAGATATAGGTGCGTGTAGGTATCTATTTGATTTATTATTGTATTAATTTGAAATGGAAACTTTAAATGTAAATGGTAAGATAACACCTCATACCATTGTGTCTATCATAGGTGATGGGGCATGCCTTTTTAGAGCTATTTCTTATTGCATTTATGGAGATCAGCTTTTAGCAAGAGAAATGCGGAAGCAAATTGTTAAACATGTCGTTAATAACTGGGAAGAATTTGCTGTCCTGTCTTGCGATAGGTTTGGGAATAATTACGCCAGCGCCGCAGACTATTTCGCCGATATGTCTCTATTACATACATACGGCAGTTTGTGTGAATTAGTAGCTGCAGGTCAGATATTTCCTTTTGTTTTTGAAGTGTACAGAAATGGTGGACTGTACGCCAAGTTTGGAAATGATGGTAATCCCGTCTTGAAATTGCGTTTTACTAATGATTTATCCTCGGGACACTTTGACGTGTATTTGCCATATGATCAAGTAATTGAAGATACCCCACTTACTCAGCGTTCTGTTAAACGCCGTGCTAGGTTTACTGATGTAACAAAGAAAAAACAACGTCAAATCGCTAATAAAATATATACACCTAAACCCACGGCAAAAGCCGCAAAAGCCAGGTATCAAAAAGTTAATTCTGAAACCCATAAGGCCGATGTAGCCAAGTATCAAGAAATTAATCCTGAAGTGCATAGAACTGCAGCAGCAAAATATCAAAAAAATAAGCCTGAAGTGAACAGGCTTTCTGTAGCAAGCTACTATAGTAGGAATCCCGACTGTCGGCAGAAGCGACGAAATTTACCGTGGAAGACTAAAGTTCTCTCTGGACTTATGTACGATCCCAATATTAGTTATCAATTAGACAAAAGTGTGGTACTTGGTGACATGAAGCAAAAATGTCAGTTTTGTAACGCTTTTAAGTGGACAGAGGAAGCCCCAGGTATGTGCTGCAAAGCTGGAAAAGTACAATTACTACAATTTGAAACACTACCAGAACCTCTCTATAGTTTGATTATGAATCTTCATCCTGATCATACACATTTTATGGATCGAATTAGAAAATACAATGGCTGTTTTCAGATGACATCTTTTGGAGCTAAAAAGGTTATAGAAAGGGGGTTTATGCCCACTTTCAAGGTACAAGGGCAGGTCTATCATTTGATTGGCAGTCTTCTTCCTTCTACTCAAGCAGTGCCACAATTTCTACAAATTTATTTTGTGGGGGAGGACGAAAGAGAAACACGTCTAAGGTGTAGTAGTTTTCCGGGTGTCAAACAAGGACTGGTCAAGCAATTGCAAAGCATGCTGCACGACAGTAACAAATACATAAAAAATCTTAAAACTACAATGGATAAAGTACCTAAGGATTGCAATAAATACGAAATTGTTATATACGCAGACAAAAACCCAGTTCATGCCCATAGAGGACGATTTAATGCTCCTACTACAGATGAAGTGGCTTTAGTGATGGTTGGCCAAGAGTATGAACGGCGTGACATAATCTTGCAAAATCGCGATGGTAACTTACAGCGTATTAGTGAATTGCATCGTTCATATGATGCCCTGCAGTATCCTATTTTGTTTTGTCGTGGTGAAGATGGCTATTCGGTAGATATTCCTCAGTGTGATCCAGACACTAAGTTGCCTTTAAAGAAAACAGTTTCAGCATCTTGCTTTTATAGTTATCGTATTATGATAAGGCCTGATGAAACAAATCATCTTTTACAATGTAGATCTTTATTTTGTATGTTTTTAGTAGATATGTATGCTAAAATAGAGACAGAACGATTGAATTTTATAAGGGCAAATCAGGCACAATTACGAGCGGATAATTATATACACCTTAAGGATGCCATTGGGCGACAGGACTGCGACGCTGCTCAATTAGGTCAAATGGTGGTGTTGCCATCATCTTTTACAGGAGGGCCAAGATACATGCATGAAAAAACACAAGACGCAATGACATATGTTCGTCATTATGGTCGTCCTGACCTTTTTATTACTTTCACGTGCAACCCTCGGTGGGCAGATATTTCAAAATGTTTGCTATCCGGTCAGAAGCCATACGATCGTCCCGATATTATTGCTCGAGTATTTCATCTGAAAGTTAAAAAGATGATGAACATTCTAATAAAAGGTAAGATTTTTGGTGACGTACGATGTTATATATACTCAGTAGAATGGCAAAAACGTGGGTTACCCCATATTCATATTTTGCTTTGGCTAATACAGCGTATCACTCCAGACGCTATTGACAAAGTTATTAGTGCGGAAATTCCGGATCCGGATAATGATCCTATTCTTTACGAAATTGTCAAATCGAGCATGATACATGGGCCCTGTGGAACAGTTAACAGCACATCTCCATGCATGAAAAATAATATTTGTAGTAAAAAATATCCCATGCCTCTCCACTGCGAAACACAAACGGGAAAAGATGGATATCCGCTTTATAGGAGACGATCCCGAGATGATGGAGGTTTTACTGTAAATATAAATGGGAATAGTCTGGACAACCGCTGGGTAGTTCCGTACAATCCAGTTCTTTTAAAAACTTTCAATTCTCATATAAATATAGAATATTGTAATTCGGTAAAATCTATAAAATATGTGTGTAAGTATATAAACAAGGGGTCCGATCAGGCTACATTTGCTTTAGAAAATGAAAAAGATGAAGTGAAGACTTATGAAAGTGGAAGATATATTAGTAGCACTGAGGCTGTATGGCGTATACTTGGATTTCCCATACATGAACGATTTCCTACGGTAGTCCACCTAGCGGTACACTTAGAGAATGGTCAGAGGATATATTTTAATACACAAAATTTGGTCGACAGAATAAATAATCCTAAAAAAACTACACTTTTAGCATTTTTTAAGTTGTGCCAGAAAGATGACTTTGCTAAAACTTTATTGTATTTTGAAGTCCCTGCTTACTATATATGGAACAATAATACATTTGAAAGACGGAAAAGAGGTATTGATGTTGAAGGATGGTCTGGCGTGAAGAAAGATCAGGCTTTAGGAAGGGTTTACACGGTACATCCAAATAATGCGGAGTGTTACTACCTTCGCATGCTTCTTCACGTCATTCGAGGCCCCACGTCGTTTGATGTGTTAAAAACGGTGGATGGTGTTCTACACCCTACATTCCAATCTGCTTGCAAGGCTTTACGTTTACTTGAAGATGACGAGCATTGGTGTGCAGCGCTAGAAGAAGCCGTATTTTCTCGATCACCTTTGATGATGCGAGAGCTATTTTCTGTTCTGTTAGTGCATTGTCAAGTATCAGATCCATTAAATTTGTGGGATAAATTTAAAGAACATTTATCTGAAGACTTTAGGTATCAACTTGAAAAAAATGTGGAAGTAGATGTAGATAAGTTTTCTTATGATATATTTAATAAATGTTTATTATCTATTGAAGAGTCTATACAAGCTTTAGGTGGCCGCACACTTAGGGAGTATGGTTTGCCACAGCCAAGTAGAGTACAATCATTAGAAAACAGAGAGTATCTAAGAGAGACAAATTACAATTTGGAAGTCTTAACAAACGTAGTCGCAAGCAATGAGAATACTTTGACTGCAGAACAGAAGTTAGCCTATGACGAAATCATTACTACCATAGAACAGAATGCGGGTGGAATTTTCTTTTTAGATGCTCCAGGGGGCACTGGAAAAACATTTCTCATTAATTTGATCCTCGCAAAAATTAGAAGCACGCGCAATATTGCGTTAGCCGTCGCAACGTCAGGGATTGCTGCAACCCTGCTGAACGGAGGTCGAACTGCGCATTCTGCATTTAAATTGCCCCACAATTTCACTGTTTTAGAAAACCCCATGTGCAACATACCTAAACAGAGCAATTTTGCTGAGGTATTAAAACAAACCAAAATAATAGTGTGGGACGAAATAACAATGGCTCATAAAGGAGGTATTGAAGCTTTAAACAGGACTATGCGTGACATCAAGGACAACGGAAATTTAATGGGTGGTGTGACAGTACTACTAGCAGGAGATTTTCGCCAGATATTACCAGTGGTGCCAAGAGGAACAAGAGCCGACGAGATTAAAGCCAGCCTTAAGAGATCTGTTCTGTGGTTGTCAATAAGAGTCCTTAAACTTACAAGAAATATGAGAGTGCATCTAAAAAACGACGTTACTGCGGGACTGTTTGCAGATACGCTGCTTAAAATAGGAAATGGGGAATTTAATGACTGCGAAGGTAAAGTAACTATAAAAGACGAGTTGTGCACTGTGGTGGGTACTGTTCAAGAATTGATTAATGAAATATACCCTGATATATTAAACATACAAGAAAAAAGTCTGGAATGGTTTTGCGAACGGGCAATTTTGACCCCTAAGAACGACCAAGCTGAGATAATTAATGAAATGGTGCTGAAATCGATGAAAGGAGAGGAAAAGATATATTACTCGATAGACTCGGCGGTAAATACGGATGACGCTGTTAATTACCCAGTGGAATTTTTGAACTCCCTCAAACCCTCGGGTCTCCCTCCCCACAAACTTACCTTACGGACAGGGACACCTATAATATTATTACGAAATTTGAAGCCTCCAAAGCTCTGCAACGGAACACGACTACAGGTCAAGCGTCTACATCAAAACTTAATAGAAGCCATTGTTATAACTGGCTGTGCTCAGGGTGAGACAGTGTTTCTGCCGAAAATCCCATTGATTCCCAGTGATCTACCCTTTGAATTTAAACGTATTCAGTTCCCTATTAAGGTGTGTTTTGCTATGACAATAAACAAATCCCAAGGCCAAACTCTTAAATACGCTGGGGTAGATTTGAGAGTGGATTGTTTTTCACACGGCCAATTTTATGTAGCCTGTTCACGTGTGAGTTCAGCCAAAAATTTAGTCATTTTACCGCCACCCGATCAGAAGGTTAAGAATATTGTTTACAAGGATATACTATAGAATGAGGTGCTGCCGAAGACTACATATCCAATAACCTAGCATCCGCCCACAGCTTCTCCCTTGTGAATGAAATTTTTATCTATACTTAAATAAACCAGTAAAAATATTTCGTCTATATATTTAATATTTTTGGCTAAAATGGATAGAGGAGTATAAAGAATAATAGAAACCAAAAATATATTTTTTTGTCTGTCTGTATGCATGTATGGTCACGGTTATCTCTGAAAGTACTGAACCGATTTACTTCTAACTTTCATCAATTGCTTTGTTTTAACTCAACTTAACATCTAAAGTTTGTTTCATGAAAATCGGTTCATTAAATTATTATCAGCATATGAATGAACTCAAGGCATCAGTTTGCCTGCAAATATAAAGAAATCCATATCTATACTTATTATAGGTATAAATCTGTATTTGTTTGTCATAAATCTATATGTTTAACCGAATTTCAAAACAAGGAGGAGGTTCTCAATTATATATTTTCGATTCGCTATTCGGTTAATTATTTCGGATTTGATTTCGATATTGGATCATTCGATTCAATTTGGGTATTTTTTGTAATATGCAATCATTACAGTTATTTTACAAAGAATATTATAAATCCTTATCCAAATCAATAATTTAACATTAAAGGCTGTTTCTGAACAGTGAATTAAATTTTTCATATATTAGACGTCGTTCTATAATAACAGCTGGCAGTCAATTCTGTTTAATTAATGAATAATCAGGTAGTTCAAGCGAGCGAAGCCGCAAGCGGGCCGCTAGTAATATATAAAGCGATAACTAATGGCGTCTGTCTGCATACTTAGTTTCCAGGAGGTCGCGAGTTCGAAGATAGTGGTATCGCAATGATATATCATGGTATTATCAAACCAGAAGGAAGTCCACAAATTAGATAATGTTTTATTAATGTGAAGTATTTTTACGATTTTCTATTTGCGCTATCGATTGTCTAGTAATGATTAAAGTATGAGAGAAAGAGAAATTATAAATATTTTATTTACGTCTTACCGGTAGAGGAAACCCTCGTTCCCATTAAAACACTTCAGGAATAGGTATACCTATTCCTTACAACTACGATAATTCATTTAATATACCTACTAAAAGTATTACCTAAAATACATGTAAATGATTTTTTATTTACACTACAAAATGACCCTTAAACTAGTGAAGGGACTAATCTCGATAAATCCCTATCTAAATCCTCGGACAGCGTGATGGATGTCGATGTATCAAAAAAATCATATCGATAGCTTATCAGCTTTAGCGCGGAACACGTATTGTGTATTACACGTACACGTGGCCAATATTAGTTTTCGAAAGTATGTATATGACAGTAAATATTACATGTTATAAGAGATATCATACGGAAGTGGCTAAAAGCTTTGATTTATGGTGTCCGTATTTACTATATTATTATTTCGTAATAATGATTTAAAGTCCTTACAAAAACTAAAAAATAGTCTTTTTTTAGCTTCACGCTGTACCAGGGTAGTCTGAGGGAATCTAGTTTTAAGATAGTGTTGGCGGAACTCAACGCTGCGCCTTGTCAAAATCAAAAATTTGTCACTAAATTTAAATGAATAACGTGTTGCCTAGTCACTTTGTATGCTATTTCTTAAGTAAATTGCATGGTGTTTGTCATTTTACAATTCTATTCAATCAGGTTAATATTACAAACAACATTTAAAGCCTTATCGCACCATTATCATTTTTAAATTTTGAAGTTTAACAAAAAAATGACAAGTTTAAGGCTATTCTATATCTGGCGTCGATCAAATATTTGCGTATTGTGTACTAATCGTTGTTATTATTACACTGACAATCTTATCTCGAAGGCCAGGTATCCGTGTAAGCAAGGAAAAATTAAAAAACGATTTATTATTAGCGACATTTTGTTCAAATATTTCAATTTCATGATGATGAAACAAGTTGAATAAAATAATTTGAGTAATATTTTTAAGGTAAACTAAAAATTTAAAGTAAAACTTTCATTTATACCTATTATCTACTCAACTTAACGTACCTAATTTTGGTGACGTCGAAATTTGGTGTGTCCAGTGGCGGAATTTAACGTCGAGCTTTCTATTGTTACAAGGTAATAAAAATAATTCATTCGCTGAGTGGGAATCGAACCCTTGACTGTTGTGTTCACAGTCAGACGACGTGCTACACTGCGCCACGACAGGGTCAAATAAATTAGTTACAAGTAAAATAAACTTTAAAAAATTAAAAATATAAAAGATTCGCAAAAAATGTAAAAGAAAAAAAAAACAACACAAGATAAGCATCGATTAAAGATATAAAAATTAATCGGTTCCGATAAGAACGGGAATGCTGGAAATACTTAATTGTTTACCATTACACCTCGCTTTTGTCCATTCATCGAAATATTTACGGTTATGAAGCGGCAAATAAAAAATATTTAAAAGTTTTAGTCAATTTTAAAATTTTACAGTGATTTTGTATACATTTCTAAGAAGATATCATTCTTTTAATACACAATACAAAGTTAATTGTCTCTTAGATCTATTTTTACACAACGACCACAAAAAATACAAGTGATAAGAATTTAAGAGTTAATAAATATTAATTAGAAGAAATAAAAAGAGAAAACGTAGTGATATACTCTTAAGTAATATAATCCATTATCAGAGTCTGGATATTGTAGACTTTACGTGGTCACAATCCTAAAATTTTTTGTTGCAAAACCTTAAAAAAACAAACATATAGACGCATCCTAAAACAACATTACAAACTACAAACCACATATAATTAAAAGGCCACCCATCCAAAAACGATCCTAAGTAACGTAATTGACGGACATGATTTGACCAATTTCACCGAACTGCCTTTATCGATAAAAAGAAATCGCTAGCCCGTAAGTTACAACTTTGAAAGTGGCAATGTTAATTGGTATATCGATACATCGATAGTATTCCACGTACGTAATTACACATCCCTAATAACGAATGACATCTGCAATCAATCGCAATAACACGAATACCTACCCTTGTGTTTGCTAAAAAGTCAGAACTGGTCAAGTTTTAGAGATTCTTTGACTTTTAACGGTATGGTAACATGCGATGTTTTTTTTATTTTATTTTATATAAATACGCTGAAAAAAATTAGAGGTTTTTCTTTGAACGTTGTATAATTAATATGTTATTTATAAACTGAACTTGCAGGTGAATTATTTATTATAATCATTGGCCTAATTTAATAAAATTTGTAGTATTTAACCTTTTATAGCATCTATAAATAATTTACATACATAAATTTTTAGTATGAATTAAAAATTGCCATAATAATTTAAATCTATAAAAATTAAGTTCTTTCACAGCTTTAACAACTTTTAATTGAACTATATATCAATTGTCGTATCCTGACATAAAATTGTTATTTTAATTAAAATTACAAACATAAATTGTTTATTAGGATATCGTTACAGTCCACAGATTACAGATTGTTTACAGCGCGGTGAAGCAGGTGAGCTTCATTAAATATTAATTTATGCAATCATTAAAAATACAGATTTTCTATATTATTTACATTTCCTTTGTTCGAATAGATCGTGTGTCTTTTAGGTTCGCCACCCAACATGCAATCTTTTCAAAGGTGGTAATTTATACATGTTTTTAGATACGTAAAATTAAGTATTTAAAAATAATATGAGAGGCAGTCGTGGTGCAACAGCACAACGTTTGGATGTAAACGCGTCTGTTGTGAGTTCGATTTTCACTCGGAAATATAAATTATTTTCATTTCCTCGCTCTTATAACAAGAAAAGAATAAAGCACGGCGTTAAGCTCCTTCACTAAGCAGGTATGTCTAGAGAATTGCGCGGTGTGTGGGGAACTTATCGTCTTAAAACTAGGTTCTGCCCTGCAATATAACATACAGCAAAAAAATATCATAAAAATTAATACAATATTAAATATTAACGATCATCTCTTAACTGTAAAAACTTTAATAATAATCATATAAAAAAAAATTAGCCAAACACGCAAATATTTGTTTGAACTACCCACATTTACGTATAATTGACTTTTCAATTTCGTGCCTTTAATGCGAGCGAGTCCGTCCGCCTGCATATGTAGCTATAGCCTGTGGTGTAATAAATGGTGATACTAACAAGTCCAGTTCTGAGAACGGACGGACCTTCGGACGCCTTTTTTTATTTTCGCTTTTCGGTCACGAATCGTTGAGAAGATAAATAGTGGAAGTGACGTCATTGTGCATGCATGCGAATTGTAGATTAATTTTGGCTACTGTTTATTTGTCGGTTACTATAAGCTAGATATATTATTACAAGCTTTTACTTCTGGCTTCGCCTGTCAAATGGAAATGCGTAAAAGTGATACAGCCTAAACATCCTATAGCCTATAAGCCTAAATAGCTTATTACAGTTTTTCTTGAGAAATGGACTATCCAACACAAATTTCCATTCAAACCAGTTGTTATAGCCAGTCAGGTTGCTATAGTAACCAATTTATACTCAATTGTTTCATGTCCATGAATTTTATATTTTTTTTATTTTAACATTTATGTGCTTCTAACTTCTCACTAAGCATTTTGTTAAACTTTTAAAAGTTCAATATTGAACTAATATAAATAATTAAAAGACAAAGATTTGAATCTAATACCATCACGATAAATCACACTCATACTGTTTGCTCCTGTGAATGCACTTTTGATTGAAGTAATATTAAAACTAGAATCTTTTAATAATCCACTACTATATTTACACATAGCATAAAATAAATAAAGTTTAATAGAATAATTTCTAGCTTACTCCGACGTAGCAAAATTAAATTAAAGTAATGAGGTGGTTAAATGCATGTACGTACTAGTTAGACTCTATCGACGCGCTAAGTTGATGCAACTAGTAAATAACGGATGCTACAACATTATGCAGATATAATGCATCTGTATCGATGCAATTATGAAAGAAAATGTATTAATATATGTTTTTGTGGTGAGATGGTTTATTAATATTCATTTTTGAATTTTATTATTTGCATTAATGCAAATATAATTACTAGGAATGCCGTTACAAGTAGGTATACCTAGAATATATATATTAATATGTAGAATAACTTTAGACGTTTTTAGATTTTTCATAGCAAGGTTCTGCAAAAAATTCTTTACAAAGGTGCTTACATGAACAATTATAAGAGCCGTACAAGAATTTCAATATGTCAGAATAGGCAGCTTCTGACCTTAGATACGTGCAGCGTCTGGCCTGTAAGCGCGATAGTTTTGGGTACGATTCCCAATTTTTATTTCCTAGCACTGGAAACAATTCAAAGCGCAGCGTTAAAGCCTGCCATTCAACATATGTCTTGAAAATTAGGAGGAAACTGATTATTAAGACATAACACTAAGTTCTCTTTGTCCACCCTACTATTTTAAGTGTAGAATTCTATAATTTAATTAAAATTAACATAGGCACAACTCCTAAATTTACACAATCAAGGCCAAAGACAAAACAAAATAAGAAATAAAACACCATCACAATCGACTTAGCACAAACAGCTATCGTAGAATAGTTTCATAACACTATATAATATACCTAACGTTTGTGTTCACACGTAATTAGACCCCTGCTCATTAGCACTACGGGCTGAACTGATCGACCTCTACCTGTCCTTACCACACCTGGGTAATTGATATTGGTGTCTCGCTCTCGTTGATTGAAGATCTAGCTGCTATTTGATTCTGGCCGACGAGCGATTGGCCTTTACTTCATTTGTTTGGCTGTTTGTCGAACACTTGTTTGTATTTCGTTCGTTTAGGCATGAAATATCTATTTTTTTATTTATTTTGTATTATGTCATTCTTGTNTTAACCCTGGCAATAAGTATTCCATTGGAACATTAGTGTGATGTATTAAAAACCTCTCACAAAGCATTTTATTAAACTTTTAAAATTTCAATATTCAACTAATATAAATAATTAAAAGACAAAGATTTGAATCTAATACCATCACGGTAAATCACACACATCCAGTTTGCTCCTGTCAATGCACTTTTGATTGAAGTAATATTAAAACTAGAATCTTTTGATAATCCACTACTATATTTACACATAGCATAAAATAAATAAAGTTTAATAGAATAATTTCTAGCTTACTCCGACGTAGCAAAATTAAATTAAAGTAATGAGGTGGTTAAATGCATGTACGTACTAGTTAGACTCTATCGACGCGCTAAGTTGATGCAACTAGTAAATAACGGATGCTACTGCATTATGCAGATATAATGCATCTGTATCGATGCAATTATGAAAAAAAATGTATTAATACATGTTTTTGTGGTGAGTATGGTTTATTAATATTCATTTTTGAATTTTATTATTTGCATTAATGCAAATATAATTACTAGAAATGCCGTTACAAGTAGGTATACCTAGAATATATATATTATTATGTAGCATAACTTTAGACGTTTTTAGATTTTTGGTAGCAAGGTTCTGTAAAAAAATCTCTAAAAGGTGCTTACATGAAAAATTATAAGAGCCGTACAAGAAATTCAATATGTCAGAATAGGCAGTCTGTTCAAAAACGCGGGCCGAAATCGTACCATATTCTGTGGCCGTCATGGCACAGCCACAGCGTCTGCCCTGTAAGCGCAATGGTTGTGGGTTCGATTACCAATTTTTATTTCTTAGCACTGGAAACAATTCAAAGCGCAGCGTTAAAGCCTGTCATTCAACATATGTCTTAAGACATAACACTAAGTTCTCTTTGTGCACCCTGCTATTTTAAGTGTAGAACTCTATAATTTAATTAAAATTAACATAGGCACAACTCCTAAATTTACACAATCAAGGCCAAAGACAAAACAAAATAAGAAATAAAACACCATCACAATCGACTTAGCACAAACAGCTATCGTAGAATAGTTTCATAACACTATATAATATACCTAACGTTTGTGTTCACACGTAATTAGACCCCTGCTCATTAGCACTACGGGCTGAACTGATCGACCTCTACCTGTCCTTACCACACCTGGGTAATTGATATTGGTGTCTCGCTCTCGTTGATTGAAGATCTAGCTGCTATTTGATTCTGGCCGACGAGCGATTGGCCTTTACTTCATTTGTTTGGCTGTTTGTCGAACACTTGTTTGTATTTCGTTCGTTTAGGCATGAAATATCTATTTTTTTATTTATTTTGTATTATGTCATTCTTGTAAAACGGATTGGGTACGTATTTTAAATATTAACAATTTAATTTTAAGACTTGAATTAGACAAGAATAGAAAATACAGTGATAAATCATAATCCGACACAGTGTTTTGTGTAACTACAAATAATAGATGAAAACTTAGTAAAAGTTTCCGTCAAAGGTATTTGAAACCACAAAAATCTTGTTCAGCTACAAATTCTAACTGCGTTGCAATACCTTCTTTCTTAAAAGGCACAAAAAGTTTTAAGCAAAATATATTAAAAACATTATTCAACAAGCTATATTTAAAACACGACATAAATGTAAACAATTATGAAAATTCAGTTAATAATTACTTAAAGAAACCAAGCGAATGAAGCGTTAAATTTCAGTACGTAATATACAAAAGACAGCAAACAAAATGCACAACCGAGATACATTTAAATATAAGCCGTGTGGAAAGTACTAAAATTTTCCCATTAGAGCACGTCCAGCGAATTTTAATAAACAGAACGACGGTAATTTACAGTTATTATCCTCGCTGACCCCGCGAAACACCCACCGTAGCCAGTCCATGTCACAAAACCAAAAAAAAAACAACAAAAAAACAAAAAAAAAACAGAATCTGGTATGGCCAGAAAAAAGTTATCTCGTCATCATACGAAATTCAACTTTAAACTGTAAACTTAAAACTTAAAATGAAATTTCACTAAAACATCGTATTAGGGAGCATCATTCCGTAAAAGGAGCTTTATTACAGAAGCGAGAAAGCCCAAAGTGAATTATGGAAATAATCATCCCTTACAGCTATTTGAATTTGAACCATAACCTATCGGGATAGGGTTTTAAATCGGTGGGTAATAAGTGTTTTTTGTAAAAAAGGATCGATCTCGTTTGGCGGGCGTACCTGCGCTCGCGCAGACTTGTATTTATGGCGCCTCCGATTCAACACGTGGTACACGGCATCGGTATTAAAAAGCTTGTTAGCTATAACTGTTCGTTTCCCTTCATTAGTTTTGGGTTTCGGCTATAAAATGTTTGTCTACGGTTAGAGGACAAATTGATTGACCCTTCTTACTATTTTGGGTTTTCCGTTAAATATTTTATTGTACTAATTGCTTTCGTTGGTATTTGTCAAAAATTACAATAATTTAATATGTTAATGATATTAGTATAGAATATAGTTTAATTTGTATGAAAAATCTTGCTGAAGCCATATTTCATGTATTTATAATATTTATAATATTGAAAATGATTATTTAACAAAAATAAGCTTCTCTTAAATAATAATTATGTGAGATATGCATAAAACTTCGGTTCATACATTGCCAATTTCATAACGACTTCCAACATTGCACAATACTAAGAATTTCATGTTATATGTGAACAGCCAATTTCACAAACGTAGAAACTCGAAGCATTTCCTTTGATTTTAAAAAGCTCTTCAAAATAAAAGGAGCGAATATACAGACAGACATACAAACGAAGGAGTCGTACAAATTTCAAAAGCACAATCGCTCAAGTGGCGGGAACAATAAACAAGAGATGTTAAGAGATAACAAACAAAAATTATCCATACAATTGTGTATGGACCAGAATCGCCACTACAATGACACCGGATGGGTTCAAAATCACCTTTATTTTCCTTTAAATGAAAAAATACTGTGACACGCCAAGATTAAGATATGGTGATAAGAGTTGTTTTCTTTTTAAATAAACAGAAAAAGAATCATCTTTTAAAGTTTACATAACTTATGTATGATATTAAATATTAGAAATAAATTATTAAATATGAAAAAAATATATATTAGCTTCACGCTGTATCTCGCTCACAGCAGGGTAGGCAAAGGGAACTTTTTAGACACTCCGATATCACATTTTCTGCAGGCATAATTCTGGAGGCATTGCGTGTTGAATGGCGGAACTCAACGCCCCGCTTTGCCTCGTTGAATTATACTTTTTAAATGAGATTATAAATAAATAATAACTAAAGTTATCAAAATGTTTTGATGTTTATATGGAAAAGTGGGGCTAAAAAATAATAGTATGCACTTAATACCTACAATTGGATTATTCCCATGATTTTCTCTAAAATATTTTAGTCTAAAAAAAGAAAATTTAGCTGTCCTTATACACTTATGTCATTGTCACCAATTTATTCCCAGTGTTTTCCTAGAAAAAATTTAACCACAGATTCAAACGAACAGATAACAAAAAAAACTATTATCTTAAATCAATCTTCAATTTGGTTTCTATTTACAAAATATAAGTCCTTTAGTTTTTTTGCCACTTCTAAAACTATCCGTATCTATAATGCAAGTACCCAAATATTATGCTTTTAAGACACCAGGGACAGGCGCATACCCTGATAAGATATGATTAAAGGAAATTTAAAGCAATTTCAACCTTATTGTTACACCTTTAAGGATTTTAGCATTCCAAGTGTACGATTACAGCTTGAAAAACCATGTCCTTCTTAATCACGGACTCGGGATTTAGATAAGCAGTTTGAGAAGTCACAAACATTTGCATTTCTCAATGACATAAATTTGTAGCCTTTTGAAATTTTTGCATATTTTTTTTTCTGTCGAACTTTAATGAATTTTACAGTTTATTATATATTTTGAGAGCATAGGAATACGATTCTTTTTTGGAAATACTTACTTTATAAGTATATCCGTTCTATAGCGTACATTTTCTTCTAGGAAACCAATACTAAATTTAACACATAATTTATGAAGATTTTTCAAAAGTAATAGTTAAATAGTTAAAAGTTAATATAGTGGTTCAAAATGAATAACTTAAGAGAACATCCAAACTAAACTGCCAAAAAATACAGACTTCCAAGAGGTTTTTGTCACAAATTAGACGCAAGGGCTTCAGCCCTCGAGAGCGCTTTCCTCTTAAGCATGGCATGCATGACACTCAAAATTTTGGTGAATTTATGTAAAATGAAGGCGAAATTTCTTTATTTTACTATGAACAAAACGTTAATTTATTATGGAGAATGGTAATTAGTATACTTTATGAGAGTTGTTAACACTAAAAGTAGTAGTAGTAGTGTAGATACCAAGTCCATTCTGTAGTTTCTTCGTCTTTTCATTATACATTACATATTATACGACGACTCTCACATGTAGAAATAGACATCTTTAGAACCCACTTTTCGGCGAATTCTGGAAGCATTGCATGTTAAGTGGCGGAATTCAACACCGCGCTTTGCCTCGTTGCTAAGCTAAGAAAATATTAAAAATTTCATTTCTTCCAGTGGGAATCGAACCCACAACCTTTCGCATTTACAGTTGCACACATGCCCCTGCGCCATGATCTTTACAATCTTATCCACATAATATTATCAAAAACACTTAATAATCTTAAGTAAGTACACAGAGATGATTGTTTCACCAAGTACTCAGTACTTATAGGTTTTCCCTTCAATCCACTCAAGTAAAAGCAAGCTCGCAAATAATTAAAACCATTACATCTATAGCAGACATAAAAGGAATCCTATGGAGTACTACCGAAATGCAACAATAGAGGCAAAACAAACAAAATGATCCCACGGCGAGGGGACACCAAAATATGTACCGCATATACAGCAATTTACAGGTAATATTAATAGGAATACAATTTTTACTTTGTAAATATAGTTGCCGTTTTGTCTCTATTAAAGATATGGTAATGATTCAATTTTGTTATTTGCATTTTTTTACCTATAGTTAATCAATATTACTTTTTTTTATTGGTGGCAAATAAAATGTTTAAAATGAAGTTTTGCCACTAGTGTAAATTATTACAGATATAGCTAAAATAATTTCTGCAAATTAAATTATAATTCTAAAGACACATTTCAGTATTAATATTGCTTTAGAATCCTTCCAATTTAGATTTAGGTACTTTCTTTCATTTGAAGAGCTTGTAATTTTATTTAAATAAATAATATTTAGAACTTTGATAAATTTTATTCATTTTAGATATGTTTTAAAATTGTATTTAATTTATTTTCACCTGTCGATATATTTCTATGACCTTCAAAGCGAGCCTAAGTAAAATGCTTTAGGCCCCCTGCTCTATAGGTAGGAGAAAAACGTGACGTTCGTTAGGGTGCATGACTGGCAATCGGATAACATCGTCGACGAGGACTCGCTAAATATAAATAGAATACGGATGTGGCAAGCTGTCTACTTACAGATTTACCAAAGTATACAATAAATTGAAAATATTAAATTAAATATGTAATATTATCCTATATAATCGTAAATTATGTAAAATTTTATTAAGTTAGATACATAATAAAACGTATATTAAATATCTGTAATGATTTAAAAGTAAAATTATAATTACAATTACTTTAAGTGTTAATTAAATGTTAATATTATATTCTTAAATCAATTTGCACCTCATATCTTTAAAAAAAATTCTAATAAATTTAATAAATATACCGCATTCAAAACTTCCTACGTCTATATTCGTGAGCTTGTAATCATCTGAGAGTGACTAATGTATAAGATGCATTATGTATACCTCAGTAATAATAATCTATACTAACATACAAGTCATAATAGAAGATTTAAATAAAATATACATATAGTTCATATTTAATTAAAAATTTAAAACACACATGAATATTAAAGACGTGGTCACGTGTTCAATTCTTGTTGTTTTTTTAGTTTTATTCACCTATCAAGTATTGGCGTAGCAGGATAGGAACAACTATTAACGAATCTCCGTTCAGAATGGCGGAACTAAACGCCGCGTATAACATTACCCACGTTTTAACGTTTGATTATAAGAAACATACACATTTATACGAATTGTAATCATAAATCACAGTGTAAGTTGCTTGATAATTACATAAAAAAAGTAGCACTAAGCGACGATAGATCAAATAACTCTCCTTAACCACCTTTAAAGTTTTAATTACAAGCTATTACTGTAAATATATTGCATGTAAGTCGATTTTTTTATACTTAACGACTAGATGTTGTCGATCAACATAGTAATATTCAATTATGGCACTTTAAAGGGAAACCGTACTTACTTAATGGCGTGTACAGTTTACTCGTATAAGGGAAAAAATTGGACTTTCTATTAAAGGTTTTATATAATACTTGCTATCACCTGCAACTTTGTACGCGTGGACTTTAAAATAAAAAAAAAGAATATTCTATTTTAAAATGTCCTTACATGTTCCTCTACAATAATAAAAGCACAGATATAAGCAAATAATATAAGTTAATGTTATATATAATTGAATTTACTTGTTTGAATTAATATACAATATATCAAATGAAAACGTGAAAACACATTAAATTTGACTAGGTATACAGCAAGTAAAATATAGATCTATATGAGGCAGGTAGCCAAATCCAATGGTCAAACAGTAGGATTCTTGCGTACAAACAGGATTATTTGCTCACGCTACCGGTGTTGCCACACACGTGTGTACGAACAAATATTTCCCTTTCTAAAGATTTTTTAGATGTACTGTCGGAAAATAGGTATGATATATCATAAAAGCATAAAAAAGTTATAGGTACATTTTGTTTTTAAGTTTAACATAAGTTTTTACTATCAAAAAACTATAATTTAACTAATATTTACAATTTTCTTAGATATTGAATTAAAGTAAATAATAATTAGTTATTTTTTTTAATATTGACATTATCTTTATTAGACACAAAGCAAGATTAATATAAAACAGAAGAAAAACAAAAAGAAAAAAAATATATAAAAAAAAACATCAACATCACTGCTGACCATACACCCCTGAGCGTTTTTGTGTGTATCACGCGCACCTTTTATTTCCCAGTTAGTTCGACTTGTTAGCTCTACCGTCTAACCACTTGTCGTCTCGGACCTCCCTAGAACAGGCCCACTGCACAAACTACCAAATTCTTGTATTACATATATTATTTGTTGTTATAGTTGACGCTATTGGTGGCATTTTGGACTAGAATGTTGGTTTTTTTTGTTCTTATTGTGCCTTGGTGTCTATATAATACAATAAATTTATAAATCGAATATAACTTTAATATTTCTTTAGAAACAAAACGCGGCGTTGAGTTCCGCCACTCACCACGCTGTATCTTGAAAAATTCCGCGGATAGTGAGGAACGGAGTGTTTTAAAATAAGGTTCCCTACCTTGCTATATGCAGAATGTAGCGTGAAACTGATTTATTTATTTTAAGTAATTTATAAAAAAAATAAGACGTATACGATTTCTCCTCACTGTAATTATGGCACACTATATATATATACAGTTACACCATCTGTCAGTATACTATCATATTAACTGCAACCTAGCATAATTGTATCTAAGGCATCATCAGCAACAGATTGGAATCTTGAATAAATTAATTTTACACGCTACCCAAGTGTTAATTTGGTCGATTACCATAATTCTACCGTCAGGTTAATCGTAATATACCACCCACTACGTAATACGTGTAACAGGCGGGAAGAGATCCGGAAGTAAACACACGTATTGGTAAGTCACACTCGGGATTTTTATAGTGTGTTAAATATGACAGGTAACAAACACTAAAGAAAAAATCATAAGATATACTTACGAAAAGTTAAAAATATTATAAGGTGCTAATATATACCATACTAACAAATCGCAGCGGTGAGTTACGTTACTTAACACAAACACCGTTTCGAATTTGGACGGAAAGCAATAATGGAGTTTCTTAACATTATGGTCTCTCTACCTATTCTGCTACGTGCGTGATCCTGCTACCAATACCATCTAACAAGAATAGGGTAATTAAAATATTGTAAGCAAAATCATTCCCTGAGATGGAAACAAACCCCCAACTATCGCTTATCAATTACGCAATGACGGCGTCTATTAAATAACGTTTCTATTTATTGTTTAATAGATATAGATAAACAGCACACAACTTAATATATCTTATTTGAATACGTTAAATAATGTTAACTAACAAATAAATTAATTAGGCTATTAATCATAGATAATTACACAATTTATATTGTTGTTATGTTAGAATTAAGTAGAGTTCATGATGATAAATGCAAATAAAAGTAAATGTATAGCACTATTAATAGTCCGAAATAGTTTGAATAATAGGTTAGTATCACACTTGTAACCGCGATGGTTGGGGGTTCCATTTTCACTCTAAGCATATTTTTTTTTGTATCTCCTTTCTACCAAGACTTAGCACGGTGTTGGGTTCCAACACTAGGTTCCCTCAGTCTACAATGCTGTATATGAGACGAAGTTTAAATATATTAAATAATAGCGGAATGAAATGAATCCAAAAATAAAAACGAAGTAGATGTACGGTATTAGGAAGTGGATAAAGATAAAAACAAAGATTAAAATAGTTTTCAGTTAACGCTTAATGTAGTAGAAGCAAGTAGTAAAACCTTTACTACTAAATGTATGTAATACCATATAAAATCTGTTATTGCTTTATAAAGCGTTAAATTGCACAATTATTTTACAATATTTTATATGTGTTAATAAGGAGCTTGTCTATTATATTTAATTATCTGTGGAAATAATAATTTTAGACGGTTGATGAAAAATAAAAAAATATTATTTCAATTTCATATACACAAGTTACATTTTGTATGGTTCCCTAAGCATTTAACAATACAGTATTAATAAAAATGTTCATTAGTGAACTTAGTATAGAATGTTAGCTTAATTATCATTTTTCTAATATACTTTTTACGCTTTATTAAATTTCTTCGGTCCATTTGCAAAAAGAATAGCTTAACAAAAAAAAATGAAAAAATGTCCCTAACCACGCCCTAACTATTAGCGTAACATTCTCCTTAACTGGTAACACTAATCGCTCAGTAACGAGTTCCGGTGGGGTTGCCCGTTTACAAAACGATACGAATATTATGGAATAATTGGGGTTTAAAGGGCGTTACGACCATTATCGGATTTTAATTGCACTTAAATGCGTATTAAAATTTAATGCTTGACTAAAAATGTGGATGTAATTTTTATGTTTTACACAAAAAACCGTAGCATTTATTTTTATATATTTTCTTATATTTTTTTCATGTAATTAAATTTTGAATGTAGCAAAAAACCTTGAAGTCATCGTAAAAATTTAAAATAAAATATATAAAAAAAACTCTGGTCTGTTATAAAATCCAGTTAAAACAATTAAAAATCGAAGTTGCGTTCCATTTACGAATTCTTCGTGGTGATTGGCCGGGCAGTGATTCTCAGGGCTGTAATGGGTAATATTATATGGAATGAGCTTTTTACAACTAAACCGATAGAGCCAGAACTGGTTCCGATTCCTTTTATGCCCGTTTCATTTTATTGTATTTAGCTTGCTTTTCATTTTATATTATTTTACTTACCACACGTTTGTTCGACCTTTATTTTTAAATTAAGCTCACTTTTTGAGAGAAAAAGCAGTATGTAACAACAGAGCTGAGCGTAAATCTAAAGAAACGAGACCGTACCGAGTCGTACTTTACATTTTATTACACTTGCACACTATAGAAACAATAAGCCATAAAAGAATTTCACAGCAACGCGGCCGTAATGAGTTTCCGAATACGTAGTCTCTCGACCTAATGGCTCTGACCGAGGTCGAATTATAGAAAAAAACACTATTATTTAAGAGCCATGGCAGTCCGCCGTAAAATTAAAAAGACAAATTATTGAACGTCTTCGTGGAAGTCAGCCTTTGTTATCTCACAAGTGTTTTTCGAGAGTTCTGTTTGTTTTTTACCCCGTTCTTGCATTTGAAAATGTGATCTCCTCATCTCACTCTATCTCGTTAGCGTCGGGTGCGTCGCGACAAGGCGCAACTCGGGCTCCCTTGCTTACCAAATTCTGACACTTTCAGCTTTCATAACAAGGTCTCATATTGTGCATAGAAATTATTAAAAAAAACCATCTCTCCCAATCCAATGAAGGGCGTAACTGTTAGGCCTTTCATACCGTGATATCGATTTATTGAGGACGGGATAAGCATTTATTTTGCTTAATTGGCGCCTGGTTGGAGTCTCGTTCGTTTTGACACGGTCTCATTTTTTCTCTCCTGTATAATGGATTGTGTTTTCGAATTTAGATTAAATGTTATTAGGACTAAGGTTTATAATTGATTGTATTTATAATTAAAAATTTATTGAGTTTGAGAAGCATTACCATAATGATGATCGGCCGTGTTTGACGGAGCAGGTGTTGTGTATATCGGTTTATTCTCAGTTTTTCTGATAAAATCTCGTTATAAAACAAAAAAATATCGCATGAGTTTATGAGATTAACCCAACGACGGATACAGTTTCGTTAATTATATTGCCAAGGAATCTTGTTAAAATTTTGTCAACCCTAATTTGTTATCGAACTTTGCATTATTAATGTTTTTTTACTCAATTTAATAAAATAACTCTTTTCTTTTTACTTTTTAAAGTTTTTCAAATTTCCATTATGATCAATTTACTTTCTTATATTTTCTAAGTTTTATCTTTAAATATTTTCTAATAATTTTCTCTTACATCGAAAGATCGATAGAAATCGATATGATAACAAATTATAATATAGATTATAGAAGATCGAAGAGTAGAATACTAAACATCGATCATGGCTAGAGCAACCTTTCAACATCTCGATAAACGAGCCGCAGTAATGGCTCTCGACGTAACGATCAAATATTCAAAATTAAAAATAGTTTTATCGATTTTCGCAGCATGAATCATAAACATACATCCCAACGGATAGTTTATTTATATATGTGATATTTTTAAATCGATGTAAACACTTATGTCCACTAAATCGATTTTATATTTTTTTTATTAGACTTTTTAATTTTATTTTTGATTCGTGCTAATAACGTGGAGCTTTTTAATTTCTATAAATAAAGTTTATCTTGTAATCATTGTCAGATTGTTTTTATTGTTGGATTAAAAGTTATATAATTTTATATGTTGGATGGTTTCTAAAAACATGTAGACAACTTACTGTGCGTAGTAAGATTTGATCTCGATTTTCTCGCATTTCATTAGTAGTATGAAGTTAAAAACGTTTATTATTATTACTCTTCACACTTTCTCGCACGTAGAAAGACAGGCAAAGATAATCCAGTGTCAAGGCACTTGGTTCTCCGCTTCCTATTCAAATCAAGACACTGCGTTTTGAATGGCGTTACTCAACTTGTATTGTCAGAGCGGGAAAATGGAAGTAGTCTAATGAACCCATTGCCTCATGAATATAAGATGTACTTAAAAACATTTTTTAAATTTAAATTAAAAATTTACTATTATGTATTGATAACGAGCTACACCAGTGATAATTGAATTTTATTTATAATCATATAGGTACATACTGTATGCAATTCGGAGAATTCAAACCATGTTATCCTTATCAATTATATCATTCAGAAGGAACGTGAGATAGCTTGAATGGAAAAAGTTATTTATAATAAGAATAAGAATAAGATGCAATTGTGGCTATAACTGTAAAATATAAAATGTACTTAGTTGTAATTTGAAAATTATCATAAAATTGTATTAAGAAACTCTCTTCCTCACCTTCCGCCTAATTTTCTGGACATTACTTATCAGGTGGCAGAATTCAACGCTGCTGTTTGTCTCATAACCTTACCAGTGTAAATGAAAATAATTCATTACCTGAAAAGGGAATCGAACCGAAAACCATCGCGTTCACAGTTAGACCCTGCGCCGCTGAGCCAGACGGTTTCTCTTGTTTCCTTGATATGCTTAAAACAATTTTTTTATCTACAATTGAATTCAAATCAAACATTACGTATAAGACAAATAAACGAGCAAAGTAATATTCACTTTAATCAAAATCAAAGTAAAAAGAGCACTTCTATACAAAAACAATATATCAAATCTCTAAAATCAGGTCACAATTTATCAATAAGTTTAAAACAGGATGCATTACAAAAATTCTTACGAGGGCGAAGAGCGACGTGTTAAGGAAGGCCAGAAATGATGGCCAGGAGTGTTGGCCTCTTGGCTGGTATTCTTCTGATGGGTACCGAGGTCTTGATATTTGGTGGGTAGCTTAGGGTTGCTATATGAGATAATTAAAAATAAATCTCTCTTTTTCTTATTATTTAAATAGTAATTAATAATATAGTATGTATTCTTTGTAGAATTTCAATAATATTTTTGTTTTTTTAGCTCCACGCTGTATTTTCTAGCAGGACCTAGTCAAATAGAACAGAATGACAAACACTACTGTTATTTATTACTAATACTACGAAACAAAACAACACAAAACGTCAAACTGATAAAAAAGATTAGTTTTTTGATCATCCTGTAAACATATTGTTTACAATGAAATAAATCTTTCTAAATAACATATGATATTTTTATACCGACAGCCCTCGCCTCTCTGATATACGAGAAACAAACAAAAGAAGAGTGATAACATTTGTTCGTGAGGATGAGTCAACGGGGTCCGGGCACGGCCATGTTTGCTCAATCATTCCTTTTTAGATACTAAATATATTAAACTAAATGTATTCAATTGTATAGGTAACATCTCGATTTTTTTTTTAAATATAGTTTTTTTAATGTTTTTTTTTGCTTCACACTGAAAGAAGACGGACTCAGGCTTAAGATATTTTACTCTAGAACAGATAAAAAATCAAAATTGCCGTAACATGCATACATTACCTAAATGTAAACATTAAAAAAAAGTAATTTCTTTTATAACACCGAGCCAAGCTCACTTTTAAACTTAAAAGTTGAACTCTATTGTCTACTAAAAGCACAGATAGTAATGTTTGTGGTGATAACCGTGGTATTTGGTAACGCCACCGACACCAAGACACGGAAGCTAATATTTAAAGTATTTAACTGATAAAGTATTTAGATAAACGCTGGTTTCGTCGCTCGGGTCACTCGGCAGTGTGTACATTGTAATGCAGCTGCTTATATTTTTGTTATACAATAATTTATTAGTATTGTAGAATTAAATGTTGTAAGGTGAAATGCTAATTTTAAGATATTATTTATTATTCACGTAAAAAGCATGAGGACCCCCCGGAGGGCTGTATGAAGAGGTTGATGACAGTGGACGAGGCGAAAGAGGTATCTAGAGACCGAAGCGTTTGCCGCTCCATTCTCTCTGACTACGTCGCTAGGGATAAAGCATGAAGTTGTGTTGACAATATTTATTGTCTTAAAGTGAAATTCGTATTTTTTACTACTTCCGCATGTAGCAGGGTAGGTAGAGGTAGCCTCGTGTTAAGGCACTCTGTGGCCCACTTTCCAAAATCTAAAACATTGGAAACATTGCATGTTGATAACAGAGATATAAAAATAATTTAAATATAATCATTCCCCTGACTGAGAATCGAACCTACAATCAACATACAGTCAAACCCTGTCTGCCACTGCGACACTAAGGTAAAGTAACACCAATACAAAAACACTAAACCTAAGAATAGCCAGCTAATAAGCCCACGTGTACATTAAATTCTATAACGTTTGTTTACACGATAACATTTTAAAGAACAAAATCGATGAGCCTTGATTAGCTGTAATAGTTTTAACGTCTAAATTAACTTGTTGAAATTGTTGTTTTTGACGAATTTATAGACATCTGGCCAGTCCAGTTAGTTTTATTGCACAGTATATAGTTACAGAATAGTGGACGTAGAAAATACTGTAAAATGAAATACATATATTCGTATATATTTGATTTCGTAGTTTTAGTTAATCTCAGTTTATCTTAATTTACATTTATATGGCTTTAAGTAAATTAAATAATTTTTATTATATTCAAAACATAACATTAAGATGATATAGCCGTTCCGCGTTTATCTATAAAAGTTCGTCGACTCTTGAAATCTGTAGGTACGCTTAACCTTGAGAAATATGTATATTAATAAAACTTCTTATTTTTATATTTTATTGAGAACTATATATTTATGTAGAGATGAACGATTCCGACTGAATACGAAATGCATAATATGGTATTGAGGCCAGTCGTGGCGCAGCGGCACAAGAGTGTGGCTGTAAAGATTGTGGGTTCGATTCCCATTGAGGAAATTAAATATCTAATAACACCGTCCGTTCCCGTACTTCCACCGAATTTTCAAAACTACTTGTATTGAAAACCGTGAAGTAAACTACTGATTGGAGAAGTGTACAGTGAAGTAAACTACTGATTGGAGATACTCAACGATACTTAATTTATTTAATAAATTGAACATAATTCCCTCGAATGGAAATGGAACTCACAACCATCATAGTCAGGCTGCACCACAACACCACGACGCTCAGTACTAAGAACTCTCACAAATAAAACAAAAACATATGTTACGTTAAAATACATACAAACATCCCCAATAACACTAAGTTCACTATATTTAGTACCAACATTCTGGGAACGCAATAGCATAAAACCTCTTTTAGAGTACAATAAAAACTCTATGTATACAATTTAACGACGCACCTAAAAACAGTTTAAAAATAAAAGTTTCAAAAAAAAAAACGTATCTTGTTCATTAACTAGCCGTGATTTATCCTAACTGCCGTTTGATTGGAAAAGTTACTAGCCATCGCGATTCTATTCACGCTTTGAACTGAACTAAACTAACACAGTGTTAGATGGTTTACGGATATATATTTTTTTGTTTGGACAAATACATTTTATTAAAGTCGTTAACCATAACACGCTTCTATGTAACATATGTGTATGGCGCAGTGGTAGCGATTTTAAATTTTCATAGTTAATATAGGTTCTTTTTTTGGATAAGTAATATTTTGAAGAAATAATAATTCAGCCAAATATTGAATGTCCTGCCATATGGGAAATCTATGCGACTGTCGTGGTGCCGATAGTAGTTTCAGCTAATGGTTTAATAGCGAAAAGCCATAACCAATATCTAAAGAAGTTATCGTTTAGCTGTTGGATCAAGAACTGGACATAGTATTCCTTGAGACTTTTTCGCTCTGGAGACCTAGCCTACTCATAGCCCTCGTAGATATATTTTAATGTTTTTTATAATTCTATTTGTTGGTGTCCAGTATAAATAATAATCAGGCAGCCAAAGGGCCAAACGAACATATGGGGTTTAATTATAAATACATCAACCCGAACTAGCATTATCCGTATCAAAATGTCAATTACTACCAAAAAAACCTCCCAATAAAAATCAGTTGCACCAACTGCCAGAAAATCGATTTTAACAATCTTCGATATTACACATATCGATCACATAAACATCAGATATCGGTAAGTATATTAACAATGACTATCATCCCAATAATCCAATGCGTTATCACTTATCAGTCGGGCTCAAACCACAAATAATACGTCATTCATAAATGATACCACCCTAGTTTGTTTCACGCTCCATTGAATTCTGGAATTGTTAATATTTCATAATATTTCTTTTTATGTTTAATAGTACTGTATAAGTTATTTTTTAGCTTCACGCTGTATCCCGCACATAGCAGGGTAAGCAGAGAGAACCAGGAAACCTAATGTTAAAACTTCCCTATGCCGCTTTTCGCCGAATTCTTAAGGCATTGCGTGTTGAGTAGCGGGTCTCAATGCCGCTCCTTGCTACGATACCAGAGCCAGAAAAAAGAAAATATTGTGTTATATGTAGGGGAGAAAGAGACCTTTGAACAGAAAATTGGTCAACCATCCCCTGCCTCCCCTACATTACACATAATATTTCAGATACAGTTTGTAACGCTTGTATACGTATTATATTTTTATATTTCAAAAATAACCACACGCCCGTCTGGTACGGTAGTAAGATTTTGATGTTGTACACCGGAGGATGTGGTTTTGATTTTTGTAAATCTTCAATATAAAAGATTGCCTTATGTAATTAGAATAGATGATTGATGAAGATTTATCCATATTGTAGGTATAACTATGTATAACAAATCTAGCTATATAGCGATGTTAAATAAACTGAAAATAATTTCGCAGCATTAAAAATAATTTCGGTACATTATAAATTTCCCATTGTAAATCTTTGATCGATACAAAAGAAAAGGTCAAGTAATTATCATTCTTAAATAGCGGTTATATGAAATAATATAATAAAAAAAATTGAAACCGAGTGACTATTAGTGACTACTATCTCTTTACCGCCTGTAATTGAAATACCACAAATGACAAAATTATTTGAAATACAACTCCCGCATCTTGCGGGGAATTCAAGGACACTACTGGGTGGCCTTTCCTAAGTTAACATTTCAGACATCATATAATTTTTTTTTTATATTCGTCATCGTAATAACTATGAAGGATCGCTAAATATCTAAGTAGTGTCTAGTGTCATAAGTAGTGTCTTAACACTAGGTTCTCTCTGCCTATCCTCCTGTACATGAGCTTGAAGCTGTAAAGAAATATATATACGTAAATAGAACCTATGACCATCACGTTTTAACTTATTACGTAAATATTACTTAGAAAGTAAAGGAAATAAATTATCTACTAAAAACGATATTCTCTACATAATGCACAATATACGACTGTGGCTTCTTTCATGCAACTGATAACTTATCATTTTAATGTGAGGGTTATTGATAAATACTTTCTATAACAACTGATTTACATGGAAATGTTTATTGGTTTTTTTAAATATATTTTTTGCTTCCTTCATAGCGCAGTGGACAAGTCTAACTGCATCTACTAAATTGTCTAAATATTACTCAAATTAAATTCCTTAAGGTTTAAAATATAAAATATATATTTAGCGGCGTTAAGTTCCGCTCAAGACTTTTCTCGAATTAGGGCATATATAAACTAGATTAAGCTCGCCCAACTGTGTAAAACAAAGGGCAAAATATTTAGTAGCATAAAGCTTGACTCCTACACTCATATAGTTAAATATTATAAAGTTATTTATTATTCACTATTTCTAAAGAAAACAAAATGTCACAAAATATGTATAGAGCCAGTAATTATTTCTAGATCACTATCAATAAGAAACAGTATTTACCAGTGTGTTTATAATTGTTCTACGAGTACATATAATTGCTTACCTTGATACTATATTCATGTACATATAATAATCTTATCAAAAGTGATATAAATTGTATGGAGGAAATACATAAGTTGATTTGTATGATAAACAATCGATATTAATTATATTTTAATGTGTAAAGAAATTATAATTACACCCTAATAGCGCAATTGCTTTTTTCGGATTATCGAAAAATATTAGTTGGTAAGTAAAAAATTGTCAAATAGAACTAAAGCAATATTTATAATGAATACTTGTAGAGGTATATATATATTTTAGTTTAATATATCTATTTTAGCTATACACTGTATATCACACATAGCGTGATAAGCAGAGAGAACCGTAGTAGTACCTAAGACTCTCTGTTCCCCAAGCACCGCCCAGACATTGAGACATTACGTATTGAATGGCGGAACTATAGAGCGAGTAAATGAAAACAACTCTTTCCCCCCAAGCGGGAACCGAACTCACAACTGGCGCGTTTATAATAAGACGGCTAACGTAACCGAAATATATACTACAAATCTATATACAAGAAACAACTATCCAACTAAGCTAGTAGATATTCTGTAAGTCACTGAACTATTACCATATTCAATGTTACAAACGGAAACATGGCACGGCCTCTCATAAACGACTACGTACTCGTATATATGCACTAATGCACAAACTTGCATAACTAATGCACAGAGGTGACGCTCCAACTGATATAGCCTTATCTAGATACCATCAGATCCGTGTACTGATAAGGAATATTGTTAATTTGATTAATTGATTTGATAAGCTGAAGGGTAAATGGGAAATGTAATGTAGGTAGTCCTTCAGTTATTTTATTTCTTGTTATTATGAATTGTGATATAATGTTAATAATGCGTAGTTATATTTTCTTTTAGCTTAGCTCTGTATATCCTGAGACAGAGAGAATCTGAAAACTTAATGTTAAGGCACTCCTTTCTGATTAAGACACTTACGTTTCCCATTTTCCAACGAATTCTTGAAGCGTGTTATTTTAATCGTATACATTAATATTCAATAACAAATTTAGCTTATCTATTTGTTTACATGGGTATGCTCATGTAGACAGACATGTGTGGGATAGATGAGTTACACTAATGCTATAACAGCAACAGAATTGATTTAAGAACTTATGCAAAGTACAAATTATTATACTGTGAGTTGTGACAGACATTTAAAAAAATTGTAAGAATGGAATTTTACTAAATATAGGACGTAGGATTTTTGTAAAATAAAAATTACATATACATTGTTATAATTAATATGTAGGTGTAAATAACTTTTACAAAAAAGTATTTAATAATACTGNCTTACGTTTCCCTTGAATTCTCGAGGCGTGTTATTTTAATCGTATACATTAATATTCAATAACAAATTTAGCTTATCTATTTGTTTACATGGGTATGCTCATGTAGACAGACATGTGTGGGATAGATGAGTTACACTAATGCTATAATAGCAACAGAATTGATTTAAGAACTTATGCAAAGTACAAATTATTATACTGTGCGTTGTGACAGACATTTAAACATAGAATTTTACTAATAAATTTAGCATAATTATTTAAAAAAAAAACAAATTCCTATAATCTATCCACATGCAATGTGTATTTTTTAAAACATTGTTAACACAAATACATCTTCGGTTCCTTAGTATGTAAATGTTATTTTAAAAAAGTCTTTAATAAATAGGTAGTATTATTTGTTGTGAAATTTTCTTAATTAGCTCGAGCGCTTGTACTAAGTTCAAATTTGATAAAGTAACGTTACTTTATTATATAAAAATAAACTATTGCATATCATCAACATAAACTTAAAATATTAAATAGTACACAATAAATAACTATAATATAACAAACCCAAACGATTCAATATTTATGAGAAATCAACCCAACACTAAAGACGATAGTAAACCAGTATGACTATTCCAGTCTGCCTATATCTAAAACAATAGTTATAGAGGCCAATGCAACTTCCTACGTGAATACCTAGATAATTAGCCTTACCCACGTCTAGATATGGCATGTGAAATTAATATTGCAAATTATTCCTGAGATTATGGTAAATGCATGGAGTATTTAGTGTGAAGGCTTTTTGATAGATATGATAATTTACTTAATTCTGAGAAAATGAGGTAATAGTTTAAAATTTACATGTAATATGACAAGGGCATATGTTAGTGTTTGTGTGTATTTTGCAATGAACCGTTTAACCGTACGTAATCTATGGTAAGCCATTCTTACTGACTTTTTCTTAAATTTAATGATATCTCCGTACAAAAACATTAAAACGACTATTATACATTGCCTCGAAAATGGGCAGGGCGTGGAGAACGGAATATTTTAACACTAAACTCCCTCAAATATATGCGGAACACGAAGCTAAAAAAGCAACAACTAAATCATCCAGTAAAGTTTAAAGACAGTAATATTAAATTCACACCAAACAACGATATCCAGCCGTCGTGAGATCCATTCGCAACTCGTTACGAACAAGTAAGTAATCGAGATAAAGAGACAATAAACTGAATCAGGCGACATTAAAGATGGCGACCCAAAAGGAAGACGGTTAGCAATAAATACTAATTAACCAAATGTACGCGCAAGGCTAAATTAATATGAGGATTTGCGCTAACATATTATTAATACCATCGTGTTATATTTAATTTTACAATTGTTTCCTTTAACTGTGGATAAAAATATTTAAAGTATCACATATGTAGAGCAGCGAGTGGTTTTAAATGCCTAAGTGTGAGCCCACTGCAGGTTTATGATTTATCACTAAGGCACTATAATCTAGTGTTATGACACTCCGTGACCCAATTTACTCGGAATTTTTGTGACATTGTGTGATAAAACTAAACGCTACAAACCTGTTTACCAGAGTAAAGTCAAATCCACAACTACTGCGTTAAGTCAGACGTTGCTTGTCCCATATGAATGATTCTTATCAGAATTTCACACTAGATCAGCATACTTTAATATTTATATCCCATAATGACTAATTTATCTAATATAAGGAGCAAAAGTTATAAAATATATGTAATTATATACAATAATAATATTAGTTACAAAACGTTATTTTAGTTTTTTTTAACTGTAACTTGATAAACATTTAGTACAAAATAAGACCGAAACCCTCAGGAATCGTCAGTTTCAGTTAAGGCCAATATGGCGGACGGAAACGGATGGCATCAGACAAGAGATCGTTGTTCGCTAAATATAGACGTGGATTTGGTGCGCGGGCGCATATTGGGAGAAATTCATTTTATACATCATTGATTATTAGTGATTAAGGTTGTTTTAAAATAGAATATTTATTGTTAATAAAATTTGGATAATTTAAGGAAACTAGTGACGTATTATCATTATTAGACATAAGATAAGAATAACTAAAATTTAATTAATCTGCTCCCATATAATTGTTATAATATGTACTATTAATAAACTAGCCCAATTTCTTATAAAATTAAATAAAATAGATTACAAAAATATTCTCCCGCAGTAATGTTCTCTGGAACTAGCACTTATCCAGTAATCATCAAGCGTACCATAACCACAGCGGAAATGGCTGAGGCACTTACTTTTTTCAAAAGGAAGGAAAAACATCTTTGCTATTTCACTAAGAAGTTTTTAACAATTTCACAATTGACGTGCATGAAAATTAGTTTAAAATGTGTACATTAAAATGAGTTAGCAATAATCGAAATCAAAGGCCAGGCAGGATTTCTACAAGATGTCTGGTCGTAGCCACTTTGTCTGTTCAAACAAACAACATAATAAAATGGAATTTGTTGTTATGAAAACATTTCCAAAACTCAAGCAGGCGTAGCACCGACACGATTTAAATCCAATTCACGAGCCGTCAAATTGTAATCTAAAAGAAATCGAAACTCAAAAGAAAATTGTACGCACAAAGTGTATTGTAATGGCATCACGTACGATAATCGATGCTATTATGACATACAAAGCAGAATTGCACCTAACTATAATCCAATATTTATACGATCCGTGACTGTAATACTTTGGGAATCTTGTACAAATCTGATTCTCTGTCTCGTTCTTGCCGTTCAAATTAGGAGACGGAGAGAGAAGGATGAGAGATCCATACATGAGCGTCATTTGTAGGTGTCCAAGGAATGTTTGCACTCCCTCGCCTCTCGGGTCGACAGGTAAATTCGTCCACAAAAGCAGTGGGAGTTCTTGTTTATTATAAGAAATACCTGACTGCAGGTAGACGTGCATTGTGTACGCGCCCCCTCCTAGCGAATAATAGAGTTTTCGGAAATAACACAATGACTACCTAATTTATGTCGGCTGGAATATTATTTTACATAAATTTTCGGAAACGTACCTGAGGCTTTCTTCCCAATTTTTTGTATGGCGCTCCGACAATCAGTGTTTTGGGTGACGTTAGTCTCGGTCCTTGCGGTTGATTTGTTTGTTTTACGGGCAATTTGCGATTATAAACATGTTTTTGGGAAGTCCGCGATTTTATCTCTATTATTTGTGACCATCCTACCACTAATTAAGTAGTTTAAAAATTAAAGTGAACAGTTCCGATGTTAATCTACGCATAGTCGAACATAACGAGGTCACTAACCGCTTCTCCTTATGAATATTAAAACCCGACACTTGGAGCGTATAAAAATCCGATGCAGTCGTAAATGGTATATTATCAAATTCTTGACGTAAAATGATCATCAACGGGAACGAGCTGCGCCGTAAACATGACAAATTGATCCGTGTGAAGTTCTGTGATAAAAAACTGGTTCAAATAGTAGCCTAGAGTGTGGGCGGACATGAATAACGCCAACATTATAATTCGTTGAATTTCGTTACATTGAAAGTGTAAAAGTATGAGTAGCAAATGCAATATGTTGCAACTTGCAAGTCATTTAATTTATCCGTATTACCGAGCTTGTAAAGCTCTTATTCTAATCTAAATAAGGGTCGTTTCAAGGTTTATTTCATCCGTTTATTTAAGTTGTTTTCTACGTATTTGTTAGGTATTGACAAGGCGCACTGACTGCTGATCAATATATAATGCATTCAATGGTATTGTACTTTAACGCTATGAAAACATCAATAGAGATCTACCTGAAGTAAGCACCTGCTGGCATGTACGAACGAGGGTACCATCAAATTTTTATAGTAAAACTTGTGTATGCAATTTTAAAGCTTCTTGAAAAAGAAAAAGGTTTTATTTGTTTAGTCGTTTTATTGAGTAGTGGAAATCGAAGCGCCGCGTGAAGTTATTCTTTAAATGATGTTAGTATGAAAGTAGACAATACAAAATGCAGAATTGTCTTATATCGTGTAATTTATGGTTCAACCGACCACCTATGATGTCCTTTTTGACAGACACAATTTAATCGTTTCCGTTTTTCGAATGAGCAGTATGCTGTTTGGCCCTAATGGCTTACATGCAGCGTCACCGGGCTTAGGAAGACAGACCTAGAAGAGCTCTAACCTTAGCTTGGTTACCGTAAGGACAATTTAATATTACTACATATTTTTTCCAAATTGTCTTCATTTTTGTATCTTCACATTTTATTTATCGACAATTCGTGTACTAATTTCATACAACGATGGGAAAAATGAATCTATAATTAAACTTACTTCCTGTTTGTAAACGTAGATTATGTTATTAAAAAAAATGAACGTACTAATACCATATCAAGTTGCTCATTCCCCTCTAATAACGATGCAATAATTGAGACATTAAGATTGTTCCGATAGAAAGTTTTATGGAATAATAAGGTATACTTTAATTAGAAACACTAAAACCACTTACTTCACTTTCAGTCCAATCTATAAGACTAGATTTTTCTTCTAGAAGGTTTTCTGAACTTCTCTTCTCGTCTTCTCCGTCACCTTCGTCTTTGAATACCTTGACCTCGTCCGTGGAGCCCAGGTCGTCGCCGCCCGAGCTCGCTGCTGAACTCGAGTGCGCATGCGGCATTTTCAAGAACCTAACGCCCCAACTTCCATTATCCCATCCTTCAATTACACATACTATCTGTCATCCATGACCGAAAACTAAATTGCCATTTTTAAATATTTATATCAAACACTGAAGATTTGTCTTTCTATTAGATTTACCGTTAACATTTGATGATTTGAAAATGATTACGATTATTGTTTTCCACACTTACAACTAACTACTAGGCAAATGTTTGGTTAACTAAACTAAATGAGATCACAGATAACTTTTGTCAGGTTGAACTTAAGACGCTAAAGTTGAGGAGTTCCATCTGGTTTCGTGTTGAATTGCATCTGCAAAAAGAAAAAGAAAATTTATAAACACATTTCTTTTTACTTTAAAAATAAACACATAAATTAAAATTTTCTCTTATATTTTTTGTTGGTTACAGAGAAATAAAGCAAAAATTAAGGATATTACGTAAGCCAAGTAGGCATCAGCCTAAATTTATCTTTTAATTCGCCGCATTGTGCTTCCATATACAGGTCAAGTTGGCTGTCAAGCACTCGTCAAGTCCCTGGCCTCAGGCCAAGAGCCTAAGAAAACCCGAGCGAACCAAATAACATATTGGCTTTGGAGCGAGTCGGACAAATACGCCCATCCTAAAATGTTTCACCTCCAATCAATACTCATTTATATTTATAATGTTAGTAATTAACATATCAAGTCAGTGAAATGTTGCGAAAATACAAAACTAGACTTAAACAATATTAAGGATATTGAAACATCAAGATGTAATCTTATATTAATTTAATATTATAATTTATTTTTTAGACTAGTGTCTCGCTTGCAGTTTTACCCGTGAAATAGACTATTATTATACTAGAATAGCGAACGTATATTAAAGGAAGGCGATTTTATTTATAGTACATAAAAATAATTATATCTAACTAATATTTTTTGTGCCTCAGACTACTTAGAAACAGAAGTTCTAGTATTGTTTATGACAAACCACATTACATTGTTTAATTATACATTGTCGGAATTCAAAGTAACAGGTGAACCGAAACTACTGATAGGGCTTCGCTAGGGTCAACAATACTTATGATTCGAATCACGATCATATAGGCGCCAGGGAAACCGTCAATTATGGTAACAGAGGGGATACCTTAATAGTTAAGCTATAATATGGTTGCGTATTATAGTTAGAAAAAAAAAGAATCTAGTGATTCTCTCCAAATGTGGTAAAAATCATGAAACTGTACTGCTTCCAAATACTTGTTTATTTTAATTAAATATATTTATGTAATTCTAACATACTATGTTTTCTTGCAGTATAATTCGCACAGTATTCAAAGCGTCAATGATTCGCTCGTAACTTTATCAAAATGGGCCAAGACTTATCAAAGTTATCGCACCTTTAACTAATCTAGGTAATATTGTATATAACTAACTATGTTTAACGCATAGAGCAAGCTCGTAAATTATATCTAATATAGAGAAAATTAAATAATATCTCATTATAGGCCGTCGTGCCGCCGTGATATAAAAGCAAGCTTACGTTGAGTTTCACCACTCAAAACGTTATATCTCGAAAAATTTATTGGAAATTTGAGAACGGAGTGTAGGTTCTCTAAGAAAGCGTTTGTTGTTTTTTTATTATTAGGTATATAGAAGTCTCACGAATTTTCTAGTCGCTACTGTTATTACATCGACTTTCAAATTACCTGCGTTTACGCATGATGGTTATATTTATCTTGTATTCATTAGTATGAATTAATGTTGGGAATTGATAATTAAGCTTATATTATAGAAATAAATTAGTTTAAACAGCACTTATCTTATACCATCTGTGGTACTTATATTTACATATTAAAAAAACAATGCTGTGAAATCTGTTTGTCTAGTCAATTTGTGGAAATTAAAGTAGTATACGAATGAAGAAAAAAAAAGAAATTTATTACTATTTTAGTGCTAAGTATCATTTAATTTTTAATTTTTACAGTTATAAATTAAATACGTTAAAAATGTTAACTTACTAGTAACCATTAGAAAAATAATAGTAAAATTAAAAATAGGAAAATAATTTTATATAAGAACAATCAATCCGGAGTAGCAATCACAATCATAACCACCCCTCCCGTTTACAATCATATGCTGTACAATCATAGTGTTAAGACACTCCCTTCCCCCTAACAATTTTATTTGATAAACAAATAAAAAGAAAGCTTCCAAGACCGAAGCTCTACCAAACTACACTACCGTCAATCACATCAAGTAAGGCAGCGCACGCGCATCGTAGAATGCATTTGTCATATTGGTATGTGCACAATGAATGTGGCCGACACGTTTGAACGGAGTTATGCATGACAATGTGCACTTGTATTTAAATTCGAAGCCATAATTACTTCTCTCATGATAGTAGGGTGAGATATTACTTACTGTACCTTAGACTAAGGTGTATTACAAGCTTTAAAGCTTTCTCAAACTATGTTTTTATATTAATTTTAAGACACAATGCGGTGTTTAGTTACGACATTGAAGCACGTGTCGACGAGTGACGCACAGTGTCTCAAATTCGAAGAGTGGTAGCACTGGGTTTTCTCAGCGTACTCGGATGATAGGCAGGATACAAAAAATATTAAAGCTGATAAATTTAATATATGCGTAACATATATATAAAAACATCTTTTGTTTTACAATTTATGTATTTATTAAGCGATAATTTTCTCATTTATTCAAATAATAAGTATTAAGTATAATATATAAATTTATTTTTTCACATTTTATGACCGCTTTAATTATAATATTAGCCGTTTATGAACCACAATAGAATTTACTAAGCGTAAAATTAATTACTTATAAAATTGTTTTGGTTTAATGAAATTTCGTGTTTTTCCCTTAAGTGATAAGAACTAAATTCCTTTGTATATTTAAGAATTGTACATATGTATACGTATATGAAAATTATATCTTTATTTCCGCAATGACCGTGCGTTTCGTATTTGATTTTATATTATATCTTTTATTGCCTATTATGTGTAGCTCAATATATTAGTCAGTTTTACGGTTATTATAATAACAGGTAAAAAGATTGAAATTAATTTTAGTTGTTCAAAGATATTATAAATCATTAATTATTTAATTTTTATTGTTGAAGATTATAAAGTTAAATGACGCACAAATTCGAGACATTGTTTGTTAAGTGGTAGAAGTAAACGCCATTATTCCAAATACGTTTTCCCAAGTGTAAATCAAACCCACACCACAACCATATCTATAAATTCAGAGACTTTGTCACGATAAATAATATTAAACGTGTAAAATTAAGTCTATCATTTCCAATCTTTCAAACAACAAAACAACTTAACTCAAACTTAACTTAGTACTACACAAAAATAATAGAAAACAGAGAACTGTCAGCTATAGTTAGGTTTCTTACTAAAACAAGTAAGGTGCCAAGTGCAATCCATTCAGGGATATACGCCAACTCGTTCGTCGGATGTGGCGCCATTGCGGCAAAAACAACAAAACAATAATACTTAATGCTTATTTTCATGTTCTATAAATCAAGAATAATGTGAAATAATAATTCTCTGTCTTAGTTGGTGCTTGTAGGACTTGCTGACTTAACTATTAGTGACATTATCAATATTTATACTTTTTTATTATTTTATCTTGATTCTAGATTATGATTATGTTTTTAAAGGTTTTTTCTGTACTAATGTTTCATATAATAAAGATTTTTTACCTAACACAGTTGATTTCGTTTACTACTTCATAGTTCTAAATGTAATAAGTTAAATTACATTGATTATTAAAGCTTAGCTTAGCTTAGCTTTATACGAAATAAATTTTGAAAGTAGCATAAATAATCATGTTAGACATCTCATAATCTGATAAATAATCAATTTGCGTGAAATAACTCTTTGATTATTTTATTAATATTATCTTAGATTTTTTTAAATATCTAAAAATGATTCACCTGTCTGTGGACATCATGGCGCAGTGGATTACTATAGACGCTATGTTTATAGGTTTGGATACCCGTTTTATGCAAATAAATAATTTTAATTTCCCCGTTGTGTTCAACGGAGGTTCTGATATTCAATATTCTATCTATCTAGAATTTAATATAAAGTGGGGAACGGATTGTTTACATAAGATTCTCTCTGCCTATCCTTGGCATATAATGGCAGAGACGGAAGAAACTCAGCAAACATATATATCGCAATATATTTCGACACGTAAGCAGTCAGCCTTATATAACAATGCTCATAGAAAAGAGCATTAGCATAGCAAAACTATAGTAGTATATCAAACGTATGATCTATCATTAGTATCTATCGCACTGGTGAATATCTGATGAACGATCTGGATGCGTGGATTTAAAGCCTTCGTCGTAGACAATTTTTAGAGCATAAATATATACATATTTTGTAATTTTGTTTGGGTATCAGCATTTTCATTTATTTTACTATATTTTTTATCTCGCTATATTAGCTGTGTGTTCTCCAACGTGACATTGGCGAAGCGATCTGTGTGTGAAAGCGAAGAAATAAAAATAATTCATTACCCCGAGTAGAAATCGAAACCCCAAACGTCGTGTTGACAGTCAAACACTGCCGCTGCGCCATAATGACCTCTATTTATAATTAACTTAATATAAAAAAACTATAACAATCACACCTATATATATACACAGCATTATCTCATATTAAGCTCATATAAATAAAATATAATACCTATGTAAGGCAAGTGCTAAACTGTGAATGGTAATGTATAACCTTGCTTTGTAATGGTCTTGCCATCGAACCCATCGGTTTTATGGTGGTTTTTACGATTGCCACGCGAAACCGTTGTTACGAGTGTTTCTCTAAATGATTTCTGTTTTACATGATTTGCAACAGCTTTCGACGATCAAGATTTATGAACTTAATAACTATGTGGAGCAGTGGTGGGTGTGTAGCTACAGCGGACGGTAGTGTGTTTGATTCCTTTCCAAGGGAATGAATTATTTACATGTTCCAGCTCTGTTAACAAGACCAAACGAGGCGTTGGGTTCTGCTAATCACTACACATTGGGCGGAAGGTGGGCAAGGCGGTGTCTTAACACAAGGTTCCCTCTGCCTACACCGCTCGATGTGTAATACGTGACGCTAAAAAATATAAATAAATAACTAACTTTCTACGTACTGATAGTTGTATGAATTAGCTAATTTGCTCGTAAATTTTATATTGGTAGAGATTCTTGGTCTCGAGCCAGCTTTAAAATTCTTTACAGTTTTATCATATATTAGTGGCGTATTGCAGTAATTTATGATTATTTCAATACTAAAACTTTTAATTAAATGGTGATTACGAAGAATTTTAATAATAGGATTGAAAATCATTCATGTAAGTACTTATTTTTAGTCAGATTCGAATTAAAAATGAAATTGCCAAAAACTAGTATATAGCAATTTTTTTCCGCGCAGAACAGAGTGTTTCAACACTACATACCCTCTGCCCACTTTGAGATACAGCGTAAAAGTAAATAAAATAATACAATCAATTCTAAACGCTAAACAGAACAAATTAGAGTATTTAATCCTTAAATTAAAGACTCAACAACATTTCAACTACGTCGCACACTCCTTTCCTGGAACATGGTCAAGTCATGCAATTTGTATTCATACCTATTATGACACGATCACATATCCATACATTTGTGTTTAAAAAGTATCCTGCTCGCTTAGTTTTACACATTTTGCATAAATATATGTAACTGCGGCTATAATGTTGAGTGAATTTAATTTAATTTCCATTTTTATGCCTCTCTTGTAATTAACTGGGTTCAAGAATGATATTTACATTAAACTGCCCTGGTAGACTTAGCGCAGTGTTAAGTTACGCCACCTATTTACCTTTCTATGCCGAAACGTGAAGTTTATAACTAAAACGTACTTCTAAATCATGATTTGAATCCATGTACTTTTACGCATCCAATAACGACTTTCATTTACTTGACCATTTTGGAATTTAAATGATTTTTAACCTTATTTTAACCTAAGATGAATAAATAAAGTATTAAATGTTTCACAAGTGCAAATTACTCGAATACTTTGTCGAGACAAAAAAGAACATCACGAAACAAACAGAAGCACTACATTATATCGAATAAAATAAAGCAAAAGTTTTCTTATTAAGTATCTTGAAAGGTCTAATATGTACGTACGAGTACATACGCGCTATAACAGCCTGTACGTAGCCAGCAGCTAACTCAAATTACAGCATACACTTGTTTTTTTTTAACTTAAGTTAGAATGTTGAATCTTTTGGTTATTTGTTTGTCTATTTGCTTGGTGGAAAACATAAAAACTTTTAAGACTTTTTTTTACATACAGAAAGTTTGTAATATCTCAGTGAAATTATGAACTCTACATAGCAGGGCAATCAAGACATAGGTATTTATGACAAAATTGCAACACTTCATTCCCCACTTTTTACCCTAATACTGGGACGTTGCATGTAAGTGGTCCAAACAAATATTGAAAATAAAAAGTTGAAAACATTCACTTCAAAAAATATAGTTTAAAAAAGAACTAAAAACACGTCTTAGTAATAGAAAAACAAGCGCTATAGAATGTGCTCGGAGCTATAAATTGTACTAGTCCAAATTCGATTGGTTTCCTAATACCCTCTAAAGAGTTCCCATATCCAGGTCCATCAGCACTCCAGCTCGTTAATACCTTCTTAGTGTATTACGTTGGTATTAACGAGCTTAAGCTACGCATAACTTTAAAGTTTCTTGAGAACACTAGCGTGTTAAAAAAATCAGTGTTCACAAAAGATTGTAAAATATGAACAACTCAAAACTTGTCTCAACAGTTTAAAGTTTAAAACTCTAAACTAACACGGCTGCGTCGAGCACAGTAGTTAGGATGCAAATTTAAAATCTATGTTCGCACGCAACCACGTCACGTCATGCATTTGCGTCCGCTGTTTATCTGTTAAGTGGACGATTTCGATTATCAATATTATATTGTATTTTCCAAGCAATTCTAATCCTTATCTTTGATATTAATTTCACATTGGAAATTGGGAAAATATCGTGTATGATAAATTACATTTTAGTTATAATATAATACATGTTTCTTGTGTATGGTCATCAATGATTGTAACATTGTGTCATAGCACTTCTGGAAGAAAATTTGGAGAGATCGGTGACTTATCAATGCAGCATAGCAGGGGGGAACTCCTGCCTAGGAGGGAATCTAGAGATAGGACGCTTCGTTCCCCTAAGAAAATACAAATCCGAAAGTTCCGTCTATACGACACGAGAAAAATAATGAAAAAGAAAAAGTTCTAAATCGACACAGAAAACACTGGAGATAATCAAAGATTTATTCTGCTTATGGACTCGGTCCTTCAACAGACATATTACTAATATTTAACCACTAACAATGTTAGGTATGTTAATTAGTATTAAATTGTTTATTTATTTTCCCTATTGCTCAATTTACTCAGTAATACAATATTCTTATTTTACACAACAAAATATTTTTTATTTATTAATTTATTTGAACTGTCTTGTATATTTCATAGTATATAATAATTCTTACATTCATTATGCTGCTAAACTATTTCTCTAATGAAAAAGTATATAAATTGAAGAGAAAGAACACAGACAGTAGATTAAAATCTTGATGAAGATCTTCAATAAGACGTCGCAGATGTGACCGCGTTCACAAACGTTTTACATGCAAATGTGAGAACTAAACTTGGAGTAAATCTCTTTTCTGTCTACCCACATTTTTAATCTAAATGTTCCCTTATTACGTTCCAGATGAATTTACGTCTTTTGTTATTTAAGTTGTTTTGCTTGGAAAAATTCTAAATGGAAATTTACTAAATGTAGCATTTTTATAGTTTAAAACAATGTTTTATATTAAATTTTATATATTTTTATGGTTGCGTGACATTTATTTCAAAGAAGATCTTTTATTTTATTTATTTCTATTTGACCACGAAGTCAAAGATAAAAGCCACATAGTATAAATAGATATTTCATAATATCACTCTTATTTATGTAACACTAGCTAATGATAATCGAGCTTATACAGTATACAATACTGAATCAGCATTACCTATATAATGTATTATGTATGTAATTGTACGATTAGCATTTAGAATTACGCATTTAGTACTTTACATCACGTCCAATATGGAAATTCTCGTTTATATGTAACTAAGAGGATATATTGCATATTTTTATTTTCCTATTTGTATAAGTATTACTAAGAAAAATATCAAAATCGGCTTTTCCGGGTTTTAGTCTGTTTAATATTTTTGCTTCACGCATAACTAATATATTGAATTCGTTATCTCCGTCATGGATAGTCAGTCACTTATGGTCTCCTGCGCAAGTAGGTACAACTAAGATAACTATTTACATTTACGACGCAAGTTAAGTTGACTCGTATAGAAGGTTTCCTGTATCGATACTATAATTTTTAAGTGGTCGCAAACTGTCGAATGCTAGAAGACTGTAAAACAAGACTATTATGCACGCGGACTGAAATAAACCTTGAATTGTATAGTCGTTTTATTGCAATTTGCCGTTAGACCATCTTCACATTTCAAAACATTCTATTAGCTAACAGAAACCGACATCTGGTATTTCATACATTATTTTCAAATTATTTTTTTTTATTTACTTCCAAAAATTTGAAGCTAACTTTTACGCACGGTAGTGGGTTTGATCTCCACTAGGGGGAAAGAATAATTTTAATTTTCTCGTTATGGTAATAAGATAAAATCTGGCAATAGTGTAATACGCACTTTGAAATGTGACAATGTTTGTGAGTTATCATAACATAAAGAGTTACTTAATACTTACTTATACTTTAATATTTAAACTTATTTAGCCTATTCTATTCTTACTTTATTAACAAATAATTATCTATTGAAATATTTAAATATTACTAAAAAAAAAAATAGGCAAAAGATAAATGAAATAAGAACCCCATAAATCCCTTGGCGTAGGTATTTAATGTTATACAATACTATTATTCCCATTGGGTCGTTGTGATATAGCGATAAAGATCCCCAATTCATTTGAAAGTACGCATGCGCTGTAAAGAAAAATTTAAGTACCTATAATATTTTTATACTTACCTACTGAAATTGGAAGATTTTATATATAAAATCTTTTGTAGAAGAATTTTAATTATATGAATATATAAAAATATATTTAACAAAACTCATTTATCATTAACACAAGAAATCTAAATATATGTCAAAAAGTTGGAAATTATATTATCCACTAAAATTACATGGGTAGCTAAAGAGAACTTGGAAATTAGTGTTAAAACACTATCTAATAAAGACACTTCCGTTCTCCAATATCCGCCGAATTCTGGAGATGAGAGTCAGATTTGGAATAATAAAAAAAAATCTATTTAAATTTCGTGAAACAAATCACAGTTAGAAATGTTATTGTAATGTATACTTTCCGCCTTTGAATTATCAAAGAAGAAAAACATATTGTTATAACGATTCGGATCATTATAAGTTTTATTACTTAGTTCTGAGAAAACGAGTTTCAACATATAAATTCAATATAAAATTATATATCCATACAATTCTTTCAAAGCTCTACTGTCTTTTTTATACAATAGACAAAATAATATAATCGTTTACTTTATTTTCAAGTGCTTGTCGCATTTTTTATGGTTNTATCATTCAACTTAAGAAATCTACATAATAGTTGAAATTATATTATACAATAAATTGTCTGGATGGCTAAAGAGAATTTGGAAATTAGTGTTAAAACACTATTCTAATAAAGACACTTCCGTTCTCCAATATTCTCCGAATTCTGGAGATATAATATATTATGGAGGTAAGTCAGATTTGGAATAATAAAAAAAAAACTATTTAAATTTCGTGAAACAAATCACAGTTAGAAATGTTATTGTAATGTATACTTTCCGCCTTTGAATTATCAAAGAAGAAAAACATATTGTTATAACGATTCGGATCATTATAAGTTTTATTACTTAGTTCTGAGAAAACGAGTTTCAACATATAAATTCAATATAAAATTATATATCCATACAATTCTTTCAAAGCTCTACTGTCTTTTTTATACAATAGACAAAATAATATAATCGTTTACTTTATTTTCAAGTGCTTGTCGCATTTTTTATGGTTAGGTACTAGGCTTCACCCGTAACTTTGTTATGGAAAATTATTCTTTTAAAAATCTTGTTTTTGTCCATTTCACTCAGTATATGATAACACCTTTTTAGTGCCCCCTACAATGTGTAACCTAAAACAATCTCGTTAAGTCCATTAGTTTTATCTGTGCGTTGTCTGTCAGTCATTTACTGATTTTTCCTCCATTTGCACATATACATTTATATTTATACCTATTATATAGATTAGAAATTCTAAACACATATATATTATAATTATTCTATTATATGAGCGGTATTCAATAATACTCCCAAGTTGGCCACGATGGCGTCCTCTCAAGATATTTTTTAACAAAAAAGACCCCTCGAAACGCCCGTAGTCAGAACTTGCTGACAAATGAACCTGTCAAGGCAGGAGTGACCTTACTCATCGAAGTAATTTAAAATATAGATTCTATATTTTAAATTTAAAATAATATAGAAGACATATAAAAACTAGAAATCTACCACAGATTCTTATTCTCAGTCTTAAATAATTGCTTATACAATACAAAGAAATATTTCTATAAGCCTAGGGATGTGATCCTTTATCTTTCAATGATATTACTTATATTAACTTATATTTTTCTTTAGTAATATTATAAAATTGAAGAGTTTGTTTGGTTAAAATTATTTTTGCGTTGGATAAATCATTTTTAGAATTTATTAAAGCGATTAGAACATAATATGTTATGTATCTACCACAACGAACGTCACTCAAAACGCAATGCCTTCAGAATTCGGCGGAAAGTGGGGAACGGGAGTGACTTAATGGGAACAGAGTGTCTTAACACTTAGTTCCCAGGTTTTATTCATAGCGTGAAGCTAAAAACAATTATTATATACAATTCTAAGTTATTTCCATTTGACCACTGACGCGAAGTAGCAGTAAAAAGCTAGTTTTATATAAAACAAAAACCGCAACCTCTATCCATCCATACGTTTGCAAAAAACACCGAAACTCGTGACAAAGCATACTCGGGTTACTAATATGCAATATTGTAAAAATCAAACGAATCCAACCCTTATTACCATTAATTAAGAGTCGTCAAAAGTGGGTTTTGTTAAGCATCGTGTTTCAAGTTCGAGGCACGTATGCGATAAAATAAATGTATTATTTATATTTAAAACTGTTTACACTTGTTACTTTAATGAAGATCGACAAGCGATGTTTTAATGAAAGTACAATTAATGTAAAAACTAACCTTCGTAATGACAAATGTATTGTATTTATTAATCAACTTCAAAAAGGGAGAGGTTCTCAATTTGGTTGGTGTTTTTTTGTATGTACACTGACTACGCCAAGATTTCTGAACCGATCTACGGGATATTTTGTTTTGTTCGATGCGTAATAATTGGCGTGTAATCCCATAAAAGTTTCACTCATTTTGGCCCAGTAGTTTTTATTTGTTTGTTTTTATGTGATTTAAATTTTACAAAGTATTTGGCTTATAAAATAAAATAGAGTAGATGTAGCGATAATGTTTTTAATTAATTTATTCTCCCTAGGTACAATCGTACCCACATTTGTAGTTTAAATTGAGATACTTGGTCGCTACACTGGCACTGCAAAACTAAGCCGATAGAAATATATGTTTTCGTGTTTATTTGCCCCTACGACCCCAATTAATCTTGCCTTAGACTGTAAATAATATTATATACTTCATACATGAAGTAAAATTACTTTTTAGTATTTTTTTTTTCATATATATTTTACATATTGACTATATGTAACATACCTATTTAATTAGAGCATGTCTTCGTTCAAAAATGAAAATGTCTTTAACTCTAGTTAAATATATTTGAAATAAATCTATTTTATACTCATGCATTGCCTAAAGAGCCAAAAAACTGGCATTCCAAAGTTACACCTTACAAAAATTTTTGCTGATTGACGGAGCTTAACGCCATGAATTATCTAATTACACCGGTAACATGTTTATAATTAATATAATTATGTAAATATTGAATTTTCATTTTAGGTATTTTTTTATTATCATAAATGTCTTGAATGAGAATAAAATCCACACATAACCTTAGATTTATTTGAACACATCACAACGGCGTCATTCTTTTAATTATTTTCAACAACTTTATGTAAAAAAGTAATAAATAATTAATATGGAAAATTTACGTGGTATAATACGTAAATGTATATAACTAGCGTTTATAATTATTGGTTAAATCAGAACTAATTAGTGGAATAGGTCAATCATCGACTAATGATGTCAGTTTCAGAGTTAGTGCCAAGTCATTTTGTGGACGCATGTTCATACTTCAGAAGTTATACGTCACGCGTTACATATTATACAAGCGACCCATGTACGGCTTCGCCCGCTTAAATTTAGTGTTATATTATTATCAAATTATACAAAATCCTTACTAACATAAAGTGTAGCATATGTGTTATTCTGAAGTATAAGCTAAATTACTGTAAAGTTACTACAAATTAATACAAAAAATTACTACAAAAATTACTACAAAATACTGTAGAAATTGCAATATAGGATGTTTAAAAAGAAAATAATATTATTAATCATTAATAAGCAAAGATGATTTAGTGAACAATCACTTCTTTCCGCTTCTATAGTTTCTTTTTATTAATTGTTGCCACAACCGCAAAAAAATTTAAACAAATCATCATAATCACCATAATTTAGTGAGAAGTTTTATTTGCATAAATAAAGTAACACTTAGTGAGCTTACAATAGCGATGATTTAATTAAGCGTACAAAATTCAACAGTCAATACGCCCAATGTACGTACAGTCAGTACGAAAAATGTTAGTTTTTTTTATTTTATGTTAGTTTTACGTTTTATCCGGAAACCTAAATTATAATGGAGCACCAAACGCTACGGTCTATGTATACCTCTGTCGCCTCTTCCACTTTCATGAACTTCTTTAAGCCTTCCCTTCCAGGGTCATGTCACATAGCCTTCTTTCAGTATCCTCGATACTATGTTAATACAATATTAAGGCTAACCTAGGTCAGCCCATGCCTCTTTTCACGGTGAATGTTAATAGAGGCATGGGCAGACTTAGAGGTATAAGTATTAGTAAGAGGTATGGAGCTTGCTTTATAACTTTTATTTGAATGAAGTTTAAAATGAAAATGATTACCCGCTGAAGACCTACGTGCGCGTGCGCACGTCAGTTTGATAAACGAAATAGTCGTGAAATTTGATCGTGATATCTTTTAAATGTACCTAATTTAAAAAACGATTTTCTTATCTATACGCATTTGGGGGGTATCGCCCAATAAAAAGATATAATTTAGCAATAAATAAATCTCGGCTCACCATTATGCCGTCTTTAAATACATAGTGTGTCAGGTGGCGGAACTTAACGCTGTATGAACTTATCAGAAAAAGAACAAACCTATATCTATTATAACAATTAAATTTACAATAAGTTAACTTCACGCTTTATCCCTAGCGGGGTAGTCAGAGAGAACGCAGCGCCAAACGCTACAGTCTCTACGTACCTCTTTCGCCTCGTTCACTGTCATCATCCTCTCCATACATTCCCTTCGAGGGGTCTTCATGCTTTTTACGTGACCTTCCTCAAGTATCTTTGATACTGTGTTTTCGGAGCTCAACCGAGGTCTCCCCCCACGACCACCGTTACAAATTTATATTTTAATAAATAATTGTGCCAAAATATTTTTTTAGATACATTCTTTTATTCATTTAATTTGATTTACTATACAAAAAACATATATAAAGGTACACATTATACGTAGTAACAAATTTAATTGCAAATATTTTAAAAAACTATTCCAATATTGACAGTCGATTTATTGTAGTTACTTACTTTTAAGCTTATTTTTTGCGGCGTTCGTCACTATACAAACTACGCAAAAAGTTCTCTACGCCCCCCGACTGAACTGACCATCGTCGGCGGTGTATTCTAAGACCGATAATCACCTATCAATTACGCATCCTTATTCCATATGGGGACCAGTGGTTGTTGTATTAGTAATATTGCCGTGAGACCCCCTTGAACTTAAGGTTTCTCACATGGCTTGTATAAAAAAGCAGATTCACGCTTCTTCCCGCATAGTTGGGCTAAACACTCCGTTTTCCACTTTTCTTTTTTTCCGTGATTATCAAGACATCGCGTGTTGAATGGCATAACTTTATATGCAACGTCTTGGAAAGTGAGAAATGATATGGGGGGACGCTGTAAAACTGGCAATGTACCCAGTCCTCAAGCGTGGATCCAGATACTCATTTCGATTAAAATTGAACACATTAATTTAAGATAAAAAGTTGTCCCCAAAATGCGAAAATTATAACATTTTATAGAGTTACTTACGACTCAAAATCATAAAAGTCATAGAATAAAATACGATTACTTCTTTTATGATATTTTTTTTTATTATAAAAGTTCGTGAAAACGGGTCCAAATCGCGATAATTAAGTATCAGTTTCTACGCATCTTTGCATTCCAGTAATAGGACCACTCGCTGAGCGATCACCTTGAAATTCTACTATTTTATCAACGATCTAAAACCATTTAATTATAACATAAATCTTCAAATGGGCATTTTATAGGCTTAAGTTAGCTTGGTTATGTTTTAGCTGATATTATAATAAAATATGTTTGTTTTTTATCTTCAGACGGCTAGCAGAGGAAACCGGGATACCTAATGTTAAGACTTTTATTGAATTAAATTAATAATGAAGACTAAATACTTTGCAAAAAAACAAAAAGTAACTCAAAAATTTCTAACGGACATAACATTAAAAATTAACTGAAATAACCATTCAAATCTGAAACTTAAAACAATATTAGAACAAAGGGCTATAAATTATAACTTTAATAGTGTCCCACACAATGGACGCTTCATTTTTTGTGTTTCGTTAGTTAGGTCGTAGTCGCCAGGTAGCCGATTGTATCTGTCTTTTTATATGACACCTCGGCCAAAAACTAAATATAATATATAATTTTAATAAATTTAAATATCTTAAAAAAATGGGTAATAAATGTCTCAAAATTGTGGGTCTCTCTGAAATTACACGCTACTCACAAGTCAACATTTTGGTCTCTCGCGAACAATTTAAATAGGATTCTGAAGACATATGTTATTGTATATATTATTAAACCTAAAATTCTAAACTAAAATATTTCAACTATTATAAAAAAAACCCTTGTCAACATAGTTAAAGTATAAAAAATAAAGTCATCCATTCGACGTCAAAAATCTAAAATCCAAACGATCAGGCGTGCCAATTTACACCACATTTGTTAGACCTATTATACCCAGTAGCAAGCAATTATGGTCTTCACGCAACCATGCCCATATCACGGAACGGGTTTACGCGGATAATTCTGAGACGACTCCTTCAACGCCCCGAGGGATATGTTCAAGTGTCTCCTTAATTTTGACTCATATTAAGGACAAGAGACTTGCATAGTAGATGTGCATTTGCTTGTTAATTCAGTGTTTTGAACTTCTTATAGTTGAATGACTAAAAACCTTGTCAAAACATATTTAAACGTCTAATTGAAGCGATAAGTCTAATCTTGCATGTAAAACATAGACAAACTGACGGTCTGTCGCATTTGAATACCCAAAATATATGAAAATAGTATTTAAAATCAATTCTTAAAGAGCAAAATTAGAGTTCTATTTCGATTGATAATTACTTTTCCTTGGCTTGTACCGTGGAGGCAGAACCGGTTGGTATGTGCGTGAGCTCGTTGAGAAAACGATTATTATTATACCTTTAGTGTATAAGAAAGACTGCGGAATAGACGCCGTCTGAGCCTACTCTTGGAGGCATCGAGTAATTACTGAAACTAATACGTTTCTTTTTTATATTAACTATCGTTTTTACTCTAATATCTATCTAGATAAGTTGGAGAAGCAAGAAATAAAAATCAATTATGAAATATTATTGCCTCTTGATTAAAACAAAGACAGGGCTGTCAACGGTATGGCGTTATATTTAGAACTTATCCACAAAAAATAACATCTTTAATCTAGTTATTCTACATTTCAAGTAATTTAAAACCCGTTCACGCTTTTGTTTTGAACCATACCGTGTCCGATGTCGCCCGGCTACACCTTTGCTAATTATTATTATCGCGCTAAGTAAGTCCACATGTCAGCCAACTTTTAGCATAATTTTTATTTGCAAATCCATTTTTGGTTTAATTATTGCTTTTAATAGCAGCTTGCATTTCATATTGTGTTAATGTTTTGAGTTATGTGAGGATTTTTTTTGTGATACCCTATTAAGTAAGGTTATGGCAAAAACGGTTACGATGGGTGATTATAATATTAATTATTGTTTTTGTTTGTCATAGTTTTAATAATGTAAATATATTCCTTATTTGCTTAATATGACAATTGAAAATTTCGTTAAATAATAATATTAAGTAACACTATAATATTTAGATATTTACTATATTTATTAACAAATATATTTTTTATTCTTTTTTACATGGTCTTTTTTAAATCTTCCATTTTATAATAATCTGTATAAAAATATGTTCTTATAACATATTTTTAAATAGACCAAAACCGTGTCCAAGTCCATACATCATCAGGTCATTATTCACACAATGACAAAAGTACATTGGAAAGGACAAGTGGTCGCAAAAAATAACCAACTGCGTTTGCATAATTTTAAACAGCATATTTTCAACTTCTTCTTAGTAAACATAAAATCGCTATTCCCATAGAAATGAGGGCCGAAACTTTGTTTTTTTGTTCATTTTGTGACAAGTTCAGTCTTTTCTAGGAATGTCCCATTAAATGTCGACTGAACGAAATTTATTACGTTCCGGTCGATATAACCAGTTTTATCAGTTAATTTTACGTATAACCACTTCTATGATATAAAAATAAAAAATATTGTGGATTTGAAAAACAGTTTTTTGACTCAACGTTTGTGTCATCCTTTTTTAAATATTTGATTTTTATGTTTATTTTTATATTTCATAATGACTACTGTGAAATGAAATATTAATTACACAAAGTTATATTCGTCCAAACCGTGTATTGACTAACAATAATTAAACGGCCAACAACGTACAGATCACACCGATTTATATGCTAATTATAAAATATACCAATAAATGCTAAAATACTTGTGTCAATATTTCACTTTTATATGGCACATTAACTTTTATTTTGAAGAATGTGCGTGAGAGAGTTTTTAATTTTCTTTTTGGAATATTGGATTCGGATAATGAGTTTTTTATGATTCGAGTTGGTTGCGTCTATCGTCTATGTGATACAATGATACCAGCTTCGATTCTATTATATGTATAGTAGTGTAGATATATAGTAAACAAAGAAGCAAAATCGATTAATATTATAATTAACAAAATCGTATTAGGCAACAACTATTCATGTATCGTACAGAAATTTGAAACTTTTAAATATGATTTAGTGGCAACATCATTTTCAATAATATAGTATTTTGTTAGTTACTTGTGAGTATTAATTAATTTAGTTCTTCACTTCTATGAAATTCAGCATATGGAGAAGTAAGCGCGACGGTTATGGGTTCGTTTCACTCTCGGAGAAATGAAACATTTAATATTTTAATTTTCTCGTTATTTAGGCAAACCGTGGCGTTAAGACTCAACATGCAATATCTCCAGATTTCGCCGTAAAGTGGGAAACGTGTTTTAATGGGAATGGAGTATTTTAACACTAGGACCCTAAGGGCTGCCTACCCAACATTGTCCGGAATACGGTGTGAAGCTAAAAAAATAATCGTTGCACGTACTTCTTATACATCATCATCATCACATCTTATACAATATACTAGGATAGGAGGAGATCCCTAATATCAACACCCTACTTTCTCAGCATCCTGCCCGAATTTGAGACATCGTGTCCCCATACATATTTGTACATATATTATTATGTTATATTTCTTCATTTCAACTAAAGAACATTCAAGTAATATGTAAAAATATAAAAGATGACTATGAGAACTCGGATAAGTCGAAATCCATTAATATTCTAGAAACGCGCCGGTCAACGGGTTGATCGTTGTTTTTATAGAATAACCGACTTTATGTAGAATACGGTGGACAATTGAAAATATAAAGTTAGTTTCCAATAAATTATGTTTCTGAAGACGTTTTCAGCCCATTGAAGTTTGATTTTAATGATTTCTGAGATTTTTTTGCAATTTAAATGAAGTGCGTTTTAAGAAAATACCAAAATTAATCTTCGTTCTGATGTAATATTTTTTTATACCACGTATGTTGTATTTAGTTAGTAACTTTGATATTTCTACAAAATTTACTTTAAAAATATATTATTAACTTAGTAGAAATCTGTTTAAATATAAACTAAAACAATTTCCTTAATCCCAGGTAAATTCAAACGGCCATACATACATATAAAGACCAGTTCGTAACATCGGTTGCATACAACTGAATTCTGTATGCTGCGTGTGCGCATCAAACAACACGAGCGTATTAGCATTCTCATACTTGCGTTAGTTCTCATAGCCGCGCACGTTGTCTTTAGAGTTAAAATGTTATTTCTTATAAAACATTAAGCAATAAAGGATTATATTATTGTATATAAAATAGTAAGTTTGTGCTTAAAAATTAAAAAAAACAACATTTATGACAATCAGATTTACACGCAAACGTAAATCTGTCTTGGGTGGGAATCGAACTTATTGCTGTCACTTAGAGTTTACTAGCCACTGTCCTGCCTAGACCTCGTAACTTTTACTTTTTTAGTTATCGTCGTATTTTTGTACATACAATACTATAAAATAAAATAACTAAACATAGTAAATGAATGATTCTTTCTATTTTAAACACTGTCGCCCATCACTAATTAGATAACATAAATAGAGTAATAATATGTTATTTAAAAAAAAAACAAATGTTTTAGATAAATAAAAGACACATGTACAACTAAGCTCACATTTTTTGACAGCTGACAAGTGATAAGACAATTTAGCGCGCCAGTAATTTTAAGTGAAGAAAAAAAAAATAAAGTTAATTAAACACGAGTACTTGCCGAGCGTAGGAAATGCGATTATATGAATAATTCATTCGAGATAACGACCAAAATAAGACGATTGTTCGCTTCTGAGAAAGAAGCGTTTAGGTTTCTTTTTAAGTTTGGAGAATGGTATAAAGTATACCTACCTACCTACTCTTTATAGGTAGGTGTGTATAGCTTTTTTAGGTTTCCTTTTCATTATTGCCCTTTTCTCAAATTTTCCACTCTATTTTTTAAGTTTTTATGTCCGCAAGGACTTATAAAATCTTTCCGTCGGTGTAGCGCGTAAGTTTAATTTGCATTGAAAATATATTTATGTATTTAATTTTATTTCTTAAAGTTATAGATGTAAGGTAATTTTTAACGAACTTGTTGTAATTATATATTTAAAAAAAAGGGTCAACACGGTTTGTACAAATTGCTTAAGCAAAAAACTTTGCTGGCATATAATCATTATTGCGCTACTATAAATAAATAAAACACAATGTGGAAAAAGTTTTAATGTTTTCCCATTTAGATGTTTATATCGTGATAACATGTAATTTGACGCAAAAAACTATTTAATATAAGGGCATCCCAAGTTTTTTTACGAAATATCCGCAGGTGCACAGTAGAACTATTTTGTTTATTAGAAACTAAAAAAGAAAAACTTTACAAGTACGGTCATTGTCATCGAATATTAATTAAAAAGTTTTGTTGTAACGAATTTATAGAAATATTCTTTTTTGTGATGTCGAGAACTTAAGGAATTTATATTTATAAAATAAATGTGGCTCTCGTTTGCTCTTGTTATAATTATTAAAGTATTTCATTGGCAATGTTAATAATGCGTTCATTATATTTTGATGGTGCACTAACAACATTTTTAAAATATATCTGCCTGTTTTTTGTTGCCAGTAAAAATATATAACTTTGTGGTCTAATATTATATATCCATAATTAATAAATATATATGTTTTCTTTTTAAAATTTTAAATATAGATGTGTAATCTATATTTATAGGATATTATTTATTTACATAGGATTTATAGGAGGATTTATATAGGATATTATTTATTTACCAAATATAATTTCTAATTACAAGTTTACTTTTAATTCTAAAGCAGGATCCATTTTATATTATCTATAACTATTTAAGTTTAAACATCAAAAAAGGTTTAAAAAAAAAACAATAACTGCTATTTTCGAGGACGTAAATATCATTAACACTATTTGTACTTCTAAATTAAGTTTTTTATTTAATTAACAATATAATTACGTTGATACGTTTTTAATTGTGATAATGACATAACACATTAACAAAACAGTGGAATATTAATAATTCTTTATTTAAAATATAGTTTTTTAAACATATTTTTTTAATGTTTTGTAGTGCTGTTCAAATATATTCCCTATCGTACATAGCCTTTAATTTACGTGTCACTGAATCTAATGCTCCAGTTTTTCTATTATATAATAGTTAACAAACTAAGCGTGAAGCAGTAGTATTTTAATTAATAATAAATAATAATATTATAATCCAAAAGTTAATAGTTATTATTATAAAGTTATTTCTGATATGAAGTAAAAACTAAATAACGAGGGAAAGCCTTAATTTGTTTTTTGTCTTTCGAGAAATGCCTATAGGTCATTAAAAGCAGTTATGAAAAAAATATGAATTCTTGAACGGGTTTTGTAATTAAAAAAAAATTGTTTACTTCATATATCTATGAAATTATGAATGTGTTCTTTTGTACCTGTATGGTAATTGCTAATATTTATCATTTACACAGGTTTCGTATCTAATGAATGTTATATGAAAATTAATTTGTATTATTTGATGAACTAATAACATATAATTATATTAAACTATTGTTTGTATTACATCTATTATTAATAAGAATTTTCTTAAATTTAATTATTAGAATATGGGTCCCATGTGTGATATATCCGACGGTAAGTCTTAATGCCGTCTGTTTTGTATTAGAAATTTAAGACAGTATGTGATTTATTAGAATTTAGCTTAAATTTTAATAAATTTATATGAATATTCTTTTTAATTACATATATTGTTAGGAAAGCTACCGCATTATGCAATTTGTCAATTATGTATTAGATACGTGCTTATCTTAAGAAAATATTTTTGCATTTCATTCCATTGCAACAAACGATGTTTTATGAAATAACAACACCATTATAAAAAGTTGCTTGATCATATTATTAGTTAACAAAACTTTTTAACGTGTTTCGAAAGTTTTATGACTCTTTTGTTTCAGCTGCAGTTAATTTTATTGCTTAAAACTTTAGTTTTAAGAAGTAATATCATTGTTTACGTGATATTTTGCGTTTATTGCTTGCTTTCGAAGTATTACAAGTCGTTTATTTATGTACAGTGTAAGTTACATATAAGAATTGGCGTTCGAGGCGGTCGAATGGATGCACAGCTCGTATTACGACAATTTCACCGTAGCCGATAACGTATTTAATTACATTATAAATTACCCGACACACTTCCCGGGCTGATAAGGCGTACTAACAATAAAACAGTACTGTAGTAGTGTAATACAAACTCGGCATCATAACCTAAACTAATGCCGCTAAACCATAGTATCTTAATAAACTAAACATACCTAAACATTAGCATGTTGTACTCCAAAATAAAAACACTTAAACACAACACGTTTTTCTTTAATTATTAATAATGAATCACACACAGGCCACTCGCGTAATGTATAATAATATGAAGTAAACTCATTTTGCGGTACAGATGTAAATCGGTTGGTTGCCGCGAGTCGACTGCAAACAATAATGGTGCGTCGCGCGATACCCGTCACGCACACAGCTGTGGGCCTACACACATACAGACACTAGTGTAGATATAAAAAACCAACGATCGGTATGCAGACGTTCGGTTTGAGCAGGTCCTCGGCTTGACGCTGTTTTCGTCTGCGGTTCGGTGTGGTCATTGCAATGAATTATAATATCCTATTTGTATTTTGGATTTAATTTTTTTATTCTAAAATTAGTGAAGGTGGATTGATATTTACGCAAGGTGTATAAGATGTTTTTATCATAATTATTTCTTGTTTAACCTCATGTATACCATATTGAATGTGGAAAATGATTATTTATCTTTATACTTTAACTTTTCCATTGTTTATATTCAAACTAATCTTCTAATTAACGATAAATATAATAAGAGAACACAAAAATATATATCATAAAATTATTAATTTATATCTGATAGTGGGTAAATTTATACGACTGGCAACTTTAAAAACAAAAGAACGGCAGTCAGCGAACCTTGAGTGGGCAGGCGATACGATTCGAGCCTGCGCCCGAGTCAGCGCGCCATGTTGTCGGCGGCTAGAGAGAGATAGCGCTATACTAAACTACACTTTAACTGTCGCCGTCTCTCTCGCACGCTTGTTAGCGTATTGCGTGCTGTAACTATACTCGTCAGCGACTGTACGTAGGGTTGTCGATTTTGTTATTAAATATTGTTTGGTTTTGTTGTTTATAATGTTTTTGTTTGTTTAATATAATTATTAAACTTTTTGAAATTTAATGTTAGATTACTTATATTATATTTGTTTCATAATTATTTAAGTGATATTTTAAATATAATAGTTCAAATGTATATTGTATATTTTTATAATAACATTCTTATGAACAATACAATTATTAATAATTATTTCTTTATTTCATGTAATTCATTATAAAAAAAATACTTTTCCAAGTAAAAATACTTTCATGTTATTTTTTAAACAACAAGTGATAATCTAAGCCTATTCCTTAATAAAAATAAATCACTATACCATCCCAAGCTATAACAAGAACAACAACAAACAAGCAAGCACATATCCAACTCCCAACCCTACCACACACACAAACACATATTATCTTACAAAATTTATAACAAGTTGAATTTCGTCTTGGCGGACACTCCTAAATTCTTACGGAAGGATTCTTTTTTTAACGCCTTTACTTGCCCCGAGGCGTTATAAAATTATAATCGTTGCTAATATAAAGTTTGTTTTAGTTACGATTTGTTTTAACTTGAATGATTACGTTGAATGAGCGTTATAATAGTTTGTTTTAGTTTTTCGTTAGGATTTTTGTGATGTTATCTTTGCTTGTATGTCAAATTTTGGAAAAAATGGGCTAAGTTTTAAGTATATTAATAATTAATATAGTTCTTTCTATACTATTAAAATAAAATGGTATGATACATTTTTCTTGTTTACGTTTGTTTGTTGTTTGTTTATTATTCAGTTTGTTTTAATTATAATTTATTTTATCTTGAACGATGAAATTTTAGTCTACATTTTGTTAGACTTTTTGTGATGTTGTAATTGCTAGGTAAATATGTCAAATAAGAAATGATTTATGTAAGCTAAGCTTTTTTTTAATTAAAATAATAAGATTCGTTTCTTAATTATTAATTTTAATGGTTACAAAATTATATTTATAGCTAATATAAATTTTGTTAAACTTACAATTCGCTATAACTTAAGTGGTTTTGATGAATGGGCTTTATATAGTGAATACCTAACAAGAAGTTATGCGTCTGTTTAACATAATGGCTAGTGTTTTGTCTCCTATTTCATAATCTAGGCTGAGCGTTATATGGTCATTGTTAAATTGGTATGAAATAATATATGTTTTTTTAATTATTTCAGTAATAATTGTAACGATAGGAAGAATAATAATAACATTTTAAAATTGTAAATTGTTACTAATATAATTAGTATAAGTATCTGAGTTTTAACTGAATTATATCCATGAATGAGCTCTATAGTGTATATTTACATTTCATGTGTGCTGAAAGTGTAGTCATTGCTAGGTACTTAGGTATGTATGTAAAATAAAAAAAAATGTAAATGTATGTAAAAAGAGCTTGTAATAGTCAATTTGAATAAAGAATATTTTGTATTTGAATTTATAAATTTAGTTATTATCGACAATTTTATTCTTTTAATCTTTTGACGAATTCGTCTCGAAACAACTAGGTTCTACTAGTAGTTATAAAATTTTAAGCTTAACTCATGTAAAATTCGTTTTAGCTAACCTTTGTTTTGATAAAATATTTTCCATTACTTATTTATGGTAACTAGAAATAGGCGTCTGTGTAATATAATAGCTACTACTTAGGTCTACATTTCGCAACGTAGACTTTGTGTGATGTGGTCATTGTTAATTATCTCAAAATTTAGATAAAAAGATTTATTCAATTTAAAGTTTTAAATAATTTTTCATGTATTAAGTTTGAATTTCATTAAAAATATGGCATAGATATAATTATATTATAATTGTACTCATAATTTATTTCTTTAAAACAAAAAAAAAGTTAATTATAAATAAAACAATGCAAATGTATGAGCAAAGGTCAATTATATATTATAATATTATTTTAATTTATTATATTTTATAAGGTTTCTAATTATTTAAAATATATAGAATTATGTTAAAACTTACAATTGAGGCCGTTGTGTAGTGGCGTCTGACTGCAAGGGCGGTTGTAGTTTCGATTCTCATTCGAGGGAATGAAATAACAAACTAATTAATTTATTCGCCCTGGTAACAAGACAAAGTATAGCGTTAAGCTTAGAAACGCACAATGGATTTGAAATTTGGGAGCAATAAGTGGGGGTTCCCTCTACTTATTCCACTATATACGGGATACAGCGTGAAGCTAAATAAATCCTTGTTGTATTTCAGATCAATTCTCATATTCGTTTTTTTTAATTCCCTTAAGTATAGATAACTATAAAAAATCATGTCGATAATTAGGGACATTTTTGTAATATGTGCTAAACGAATATTTAAGTTTAAACTTGAAATATTATATAGACATGGTGTATCATTTGAAAAATGGACAAATATTTATTTAACCATCCTTCACTTGAGACGTACCGTCCCTTTCCCGCCTACACCAACTTGTACGTCAGCAAAAGCATCTGTATAAATAAAGTGACCAAGCGATATTCGAACCCACTATATTCTACGTAATAGTGGTCATTTCTTTAAAACTCTGTAGTACCTTTTTAGCGGAAAGAGATTGCAGTTACTAAGCTATTTTTTTCTAATTTCTGTTGATTGTATTGTCGGGTACTATTATGTGTCTAGACAGCTCTTCCCAGCAGAACTATCTTCCGAGCCGTTGATAGCTTCCTGACTGACACTATTGTGATTTTTGCGTAAAATAAAAAAATAAGACTGTTTTGATTTTTGATTACATTAGTCTAAAGCATTTTTTATTCCTAAGAGTGAAATTTCATTAAAAATGTTAGGTTAGGAAATACGGGTCACTTAATTGATGGCACTCTGAGCGTGCCAGTAGAGCACTAACCATTTCGCCAATGTCATGTTATATAGAGAACATACGAAGGAGATTGTACGGTAAAAAAGAGAAATTCTTACAATAAGAGAATGTTTTAAAAATGTTTAAAATAGACTGTGAGTCGCAATGTGCCATATTAATATATAAGTAGCAGTTAAGTACTGGAACGTTCCTCTCTTAAACATGACGATTACACTTTTATGGAAAGACTACTATTAGAGCTAGACTTAGCTCGATATATATAATGATTAATGAGTTATTAATAGATCGTTTCAAAGTAATTTTAAATGTTTTTACTTAAAGTATCCATGCAAGTGTGTAATTTAGCTTGTTTTTGTTTTTTTAATATATATTTTTAAAAGCCTTAAGTACTGTAAGTACTTTTTACTTGAGTTACTTAGGCAACATTGTTGTAAATTGCTTCTAAATTAATATTTTACGGATGAGTTACTGCTCAATATAAGTAGCATGTTAAATGTCAAAATTTATTTATTAATAAAACAAGTAAAACATTTATAATATTATATTTAATAGATTTTTGGGTTTTTGTTAACTTTGTTCGGGTAATTGCAATAATTTGTTAATACTAAATTATATAAATCTACTAGCGGCCCGCCCGCAGCTTCGCCTGCGTAAACTACGTTATTATTCATTTCTGTCTCCAAGAGGTTCCTACGTCCTATAAGTGACGTCCATGCAAAATTTGAGACTTTCTACCCCAAAAACAACCCCATAGAAGTCGAATATTGCAAATTCCCGTCTTAGCGAGCACCTACGTCCTATAAGTAACTCCTATGCAAAATTTAAGATGGCTAGCACATGTAGTTTCTGAGATTTCGTGATGAGTGAGTGACTTTTCGATTTTACATATATAGATTATGAGAGACGTAAAATGGAAAAAACTGTATTACTCAGAATGTATGAGTAATTTAGTAAGATGAATAATTTAGCAAGATATTTATTTACCTAGACCATTCCGATTCTCACTTTCCGCCGAATTCTTGAGGCTCAACACTAATGTGTTGAATAGCTGTAAACTCAACACTTTCTAAATTAAACTAATATATATTTCTTTCTTCCGAATGAAAATAAAACCCACAAACGACGCACACCTTAATATCAAGATATTTGTAAGATATTTTGATATTAAGAAAATCAAAATTGTACCTGCCTAGTGCATATAAAGTTCGAATTTCACCTGTAGGTACTAAACCGGAAATGCCTGTGTTTTTTACAGTATATAATGATTCACATGCAAACCTAAGGTCGAAAAGCACATCAATCAAGTAAATTTATTATTCTGTCTATATATTGAAGGTTATTGGTCTGTCCGTAATAACTTCAAAACCTCAACCTTCTTCGGAACAAAGTTAATTAGGTTCGTATAAAGAAATCATTAAAAATACCTGTAAAAATGTATATTTTTTAAAGTTGTAAGTTTGTAACCCTTGTATTATATATAAAAGAAATATAATAAAAAAGTAAAAATATTAAATAAAAACATTGAATACACTGGTCGCAGCACACAGTTTTACTCAGGTGGACTTAAAGACGTAAAATGGAAAATCCCGCTTTTCCCGTTTCTGTAAGAATTTCAAGAATCCTCTCTTAGTGTTCTCCTTCACTTCCTAACCTACCCGCTGCCAAATTTCGACTTTTCAAGTCCAGTAGTTTCATCTGTACGTTGTTTGTAAGTCACTAAGTAATAGAAGAGTTTTTTACTTATATAGGTACCTATCAGAGATATAAACGCGACAAATTTAAACGCTTTGGACATAAACATATACGTAGATACATATAACGAAATCAAAATATTACCTCCCTCTTAAATATTACTCAATTCGATTCATAAATATCACAAAAAACATATCTGGATGCACCAGATATATATTTTTTTCATCAGATCCAAGCTTTATCCCGCATAGCAGGAGAGATAATGTCAAGAAACTCCCTTCTCCGATTTCTTCCCGCTTTCAAGACATTGCTTGCTAACTGGCGGAAGTCAACGCCTCGCTTTATATTATCAGAGAATTCGAACCAGAAACCAAATTTCGCTACCAATAGGACCACTAAGTATCTATAATTTCCATACACGATTCAAATCCAACATAAATAGCCTACAATAAGAACGCGATGCTAAAATCCGAATCAGAGTTAATGAATGAAATGAGCGTATAACAAAATTCGTAGCGTAAAACCGATTTGATATGGCGAACTATTTTAAACACTGCCTCTACAGACGCTACGAACTGGCTATCACAGCTTTATACGTTTATTGTATGTGGTGGTATGGTGTGATGGGATAAGTTTATTTTTTACCAGAAAAAATGGTGGTCATCATTTTAATATGTTTGTCATATTGTTGGAATTCTATATGCATATGATGATATATCTAGGCTTCTAAGCATTTGTGCGAACGTTTTATTTTTTCACTCTGACACCAAACCAAAAATCCCTGCGTTGAATTCCCCCACTCAACACAAAATGCCTCGATTATTGGACGAAAAGTGGAGATCGAAGTGTTTTAACACTCCAAAGTTCCCTTTGCCTAACCCGCTGTATGCGGGATACAGTGTGAAGCTTATTTAAATCATATAATTATTAAAACAAGTACAAAAGCCTCACACGAGTTCGAGTAGGTATATAAGCTGTAATATAATTTCAACAAGACCGTCTTATATTACTCGTCGAAAAACTACTTCGACTGAATGCGCGTCGTCACTTCGTATCAATTTTCACTTACTTCGCTACTAGTTCCTTCTGCATAATATTACAGGCTTAGGAACAGATTTAATCTTTTTTTATATTTTGTGTATTATAAAAGTTTTATTTACGTATTATTTACGCCAGTTGTGGCGTAAAAGCATAATCGTGCAACTGTAAACACGACAGGGTGTGGATTCGATTCCCGCTTGAGAACAAAAAATATAAAATATTTAATATTTTTATTATCTCTCTCTGGTAATAAGGCAAAGCGGGTGTTTGAGTTACACAACTCAATACACTATGCCTCCAGAATTCGGCACAAAGTGGGGAACCGAAGTAGGGGACTTCTATCGCTCTATCGCTCCGTCTACCCAGCTATCCGAAATACAGTGTAAATTATTTCTTTCATGATTTTACGTTCCCCCATAGATCTTTCGCCTGACATAGAGTGTTGAGTTGTGTAACTCAACGCCACGCTTTTTCTTGTTACCAGAGCTAGAAAATGTAAAATATTAAATAATCCCCCAAGTAGAAATCGAACCTATCACCCTCGTGTACGATCAGGCGCTGTGAATTTAAGCCGCAATGGCTTACGCCACTTAATGAGTAATGACTCGCATTTGGGCGGAGAGTCTAAGGAAATAGCGGGAAGGAAAATTGAAGAACAAAGTGTTTATAACGTTATATTAAAAGGTTTTAATCTAAAAAAGTTATATTTGATATTTTGTTAGAATATTTCACTGTTCAATGGACACGGTATCAGATTCTGGATTCGTCAAACGAGTTCGCTGGTAGGTAGGCAATTGAGTACTTAATTGTATTAGGTTAATTAAGTTTAAGTAGATTAATTTAATTTTTTCTCAGCTTTACGCTGTATCCCGCACATAGAAGGTTAGGCAGAGTGAACCTAGTATTTTATATCCAATTCTGGAGGTAGTGTGTTATTATTTAAACTCAGTTAAAAATTTAAGCATAATAATTAAAAAAGAACTCCAAATAAACAGCACGGGATTCTCCGTTTTATTTGACCTTAAGATCTATAATATGTCTTTTTCCTACTTACATATTATTTATTTTATTAATTGAAGTAGAGACGGGGGTATTAAATCCATGGGGCTCTGGTAGATAAAGCAGAAAAGGCAGAAGTAATCTATATAATATTCTTTATTGCACAAAATATACATAAGAAAACAATTAAATACATTTAGTTCACAAAGGTGGACTTATCTCTATAAGAGATATCTTCCAGCCAACCAGTGGAAGTGGATGAGTTACAAGTAGCGGGTGAGATCATAGTACAATTAAGTTATTACTTTAAACATTTGTTAAAGAAAAAAACTTCGTTCTCTTCTTTCGGCCTCAATAGGGGACACTGCATGTTGTGCATTGTTTTGCCAAATCGGTTAAATTAGATTTATTCGAATAAATGGTAATCGAACTCACAATCATTTCATTTACATTAGGCTGTTCCATCCCATGCATCACTGTAGTTTAATCCAAAGCCTTAGTCCTTCTACGTTAAAATATCCCTTGTGAAGACCAGCGCCATCTTGTGACAAATTTTGAAAAACAATTAGTATAACAATTAATATTAACATGAATGATGTCATTATTTATTTATTAGTATAAAATGTGATAACCTACATATACCTTTTAATATTTTATACAAATATTTATTTAAGTATATTTTTATAAATTAAGATATTATCTAAATTTTGTTTTGTAAATAAGCCAATACGCCATACGCCTATATTCGTATCACAAGCTAGTAAGTACAATTGATGATAGATGTCGCTCCAAGTGTTTATTAATTTTTTAGAGCAATACTTTAAAGTGGTTTTAATTGAAAAAAAAAAAATGGCCTTCTGTGGCTATATCATGGTTTTTTATACCATATTTACTTGAATTGAATGAATGATGAATGTTTTTATTAACTTGTACTTCTACTGCCATCTACTGTTGGCTGTGTTTAGTAAATATTTTGGTATTACGTAGTTTTAAAAGACTTTACTAGATGTCACTACTTACTATTAATTATCTACGTTTTTATTCCTAAGTATACTAATAGGTATAATAGATGTCGATAATATTTCTATAACGCGAGGGTTACAGGCTCGATCCCTACTCGAGAAACTGAAACATTTATTTACATTTATATTTTCATTTATCTTCGCTCTGGTGTCGAGGCAAAGAGCGGAGCGAAAAGTGGGGAACGGAGTGTAGTAACACTGCTGTGTGCGGGATACAGCGTGAAGCTAATTTGATTTGTTTTTGATTTGACATAAGATTTGAAATTTCAAATAATTTATGAACACGGTAGAAAAGAGGCAGCTCTCTCGTTATCCGTTATAATTTAATTAGCACTTGTGCCTTGTTAGCATATTTGATAATAAACGAGATTGGCTAAATCTTTATGACTTTCAGGCAATAATGAGGAACTAAAACGTTTACTATTTATATTATAGACTTAAGAGGGTGTGGCACAAGCGTGACGGTAGTAGGTGCGATTTCGACTCGGGGGGGAAATATTTAATACTTTAATTTCATCGTTCTGGTAGCGAGCCGAAGCGCGGTGTGGAGTTCCGTCTCTCAACACGGAATGGCTCAAGAATTTGGGGGAAACTTTGACGTGGAGTGTCTTAGTGCTTTATCCCGAATATCGCAGAAATACATTAAACTGCGTGTTGAAGGAACTCATATGTAAATCTGATAAAACAAGGATAATCTTTTTTTTAGTGTCTATATCGAATTCACATCTTAGCACGTTAGGAGCTACAAATATGAGGGTATTGCCATTCTCCACATTTCATTCAATTCGAGAAGCCCAGTTTCCACTGAGCCAGCGGAAAGAGTTGAAATGACTTCATTTCAACAGGCGGAACAGGGCCTAGGGCGCGGAGTAAAGTAATTACAAAATATAAAACTCTTTGTGAATGTAGACTTATTTTATTTAAAAGGAATCCGTTGCGCTCAAGCATCTTCCAACCACCGCCTATTTCTTTTCGCAGTGGAAAACAGGCTTAAGTGTTAGTCGAATTCAACGTAACGCAGTTTGTGTCCAAACTAGAGCGAAGAAATGAAAATCCTGAAGATCCGTGAGAATAGCACAAATCGAGATACTGATAAGAAATAAATAAATAAATATGAATATTATACATATATAGAAAATAAAACGAAAAGTGTCTATTTTTAACATGAAAGCTCAAAAATAACGAAATCAGTCCAGCAGGCAAAATAATTGAGTACATTACATATACGTAAGTTACCTTAAGAAAATGAGAGGTTTACTATCTTAGTATACTTGTTCGATAGTTCCGTGTGTACGGGCGCCCGCCGCGACCGGGTTTGAAAGTGAAGTGGTTGACAGAGGCTGGCAACTGTTTTGATAACAAATATTATTTAGGAAATAT